>CM060070.1:15746500-16331500 GCA_030533445.1 Cyprinodon diabolis | reverse complement strand
AGCGTTAGAAGGATCTGGAGGCAGAGTGACATGAAATGGGCCTTTAAATACTATAATCTTATGCATGGTTCAAATATCAAAAATACATAAACGTGTGTATATATATATATATATCTTTTAAGTTACTTCAAGTACTACAGTACATATAGTATATAGGCAAACTTTACAAATTAACTTATTTCCTTCCATCTGTCCTGAATACTGTATGTAATAACGTACAGAAACATGGGGGATATAAATGTGCTTTAGAAATCTTGTAAATCGCATCTAATTTTCTTATGCACACTGAGAATTTTTGGCTCTGTGAAATATGTACCCACATTTTAGATTGTTGAGATAAGAGGTTTTGCTTCTTGCATGTCAGTTACAGTTGCTAAGCCGGTTTTTCTCCCTGCAGAGTGGGTGAAGGAAGAGCGTACTGGAGCTTAGGAAATGCCCACACAGCCCTTGGGAATCATGAGAGCGCTATGTTATTTGCTGAAAAACATCTGGAAATTGCCAAAGAGGTTTGTGTTTATTCTTCACCTCCCATTTCATGGTTTTTGCTCTGTAACATTTCTGAAACCACAACTCCCTCTGGTGGTTTTAAAGTAAACTGCATGTGCATTTGTGGGATGTTGCATGTTCCACAGGGGCAAACTGTTTAATCCAATTTCCTTTGTTCCATTTTTAATGGTACAGACCGGAGATAAGAGCAGTGAAGTGACCGCCAGGATGAACTTATCTGACTTGCGGCTCGTGGTTAACTTAAAGTCAAACTCCAGCTTGAATCACATGTTCAGCAACAGTAATACCAACAACTCTGGGTTGGCAGAAAATATTCAGGGCTACATCACCCTGCCAGGTAATTAATGCTTCTTTGGGTATTTAACTTAACTGTCTGAACATTCAAATGCTTTCAGCTGCATTTTGTTGCAGGAAATAGCCAGAAATTAAACTCTGGAAAAGATTTCTTTGATTTTACCGTTTCTTTATGTGCTTGTAAAACTATTTAAACTTCGCAAAAAGTTACATTTTCTTTTTTGTTTTAGGGTGTAAGTCCTCTTTGAGAAGGAAAGGGAGTGGAGAAACCATGGAACGGAGTCAGAGTCCCAATAAAACTGAGAAAGAAGAGCCACATCAGGTATATAAAAGATATTACCTGTTCAAGTAATCTGTGTTGATGAATATGTTGTGTAAAAAGTCATCTTTGTCTGTGTAGGACTGGGACGGGCATCTCTTTCCCGGCTCATCAAAAAACAACACAATCAAGGCATCTACTAAGCTTTTTCTCTTCCACCGACTGAAAAGCAAGAAACACAAGAACAGCAAATCTAAAGAGAACTTGGAAAACTGCAGTGAGCAGGCAGTCCCGGAGCAGGACTCGCCTGTCTCTTCTAAGGTATCTACCAAATACACAAATCCATTATGACCCATAACGCCTACATTCACAATCCTAAATGTATTATCAATCATTTTCTTTCAAAGAGAATTGTGATAATTAAGGAGCTTTTAATCGTTTTATGTTTTTATTGGGTTTTTAAAGAAATGCCATTCCTCTGAAGCACATCACTGCTGCTACTTTGTAAAGTAAGATACGGATGAGAACATTAGATTTTTTTTTTTTTTGGATTACAAAGGAGTGTTTTCTTCTTAAATCAAGAAATGTCTCCAAGGATATGTGTCCTTTAGCAACAAGTTAAAAAAGCAACAGATGAGGCCATCAAGGAGCTGAGCTTACACTGCAGTTCTTAGGGAAATGGCACAAAAGAGAGAAAAATTAACACAAAAAGGTCACTGTTTAAAAAAAACAAACATCAAAGTTATTTTGCAAAATGATACAGTTTGCATTCAGGCTTTTTTTACACAACTACATCTTTTGGGTTGTGATAAATGTTTATAGAACTACATAAATATCATTTGGCATAAATCAAAAATTATATAGATTGTCCAGATTCTTTTTTTGCTTCTTGCTGTGGGGGATCCTGATTCTAGTGCGCTTAGAGAAATGGTGTCTGTATTAGGAGGGAGATTTTGGTTGGGTCTCATTTAGTGAATACAAAATGAAAATGAATGACTATCCAAAATCCAAGGTGGTATGGCAGCAGGTTGGAAGGTTGACCCATTATGGTAAACTGGAAGGTACCTCATGGCCTCCCATCATGAAAAAAAAAAAAAAATACATAGGTCAGAATGTTGACCTGTTTGTAAACAAAATACTGACTCCAAAACCCAACAAAACATATAAATAAAAACTGCATAAACGGCTCCTTACAGGTTGAAAAAAAATTCAATTTAAACTATCATAAACCTTTCAAAGCCTCTGATATGAAGTGATTTCTTTACTCACCTTCAGATTTTTTAAAACTACATAGTAGTTCAATAAAGACATTTCTAAGGTAATTGGATTAAATGTCTCTGCAAAAAGGAATAAAGAGTCTTCATACCTTATTTAGTCAGAATTTTATGTAATAATAAATTAACTGATTGACGAGTCACTGGAATTTACAAATGTTTAGTTCTTGGCCAGTCGACCACCTCAAATAACTGATGTTCTTTTTTATGTATTTTTTGTTTAATCGTTTTTTTTATATCTATCTTGTATGTTTGTTTTTTTTTAACCCCATAGTCAACAGCCCATGATACCATAGGGGACGACAACTTTTTTGACCTCCTCTCCCGTTTCCAAGGGAACAGAATGGACGACCAAAGGTGTACACTGGATGACCAGAGCCCTCCCTCCGCCACATCCTCCCCTTCCTTTAGCTTACCCGTAGCTGAGGGGAAATGTGAGTGTGTCCTGTTTTCATGTGTTCACACCATATGTAATAACAATTATCTTCTAAATACATTTTAAAGATCTGGTTAAATAGGTTTTGTTGTAGCCTTTCCTCATTAAAATTATTTTATTTTTGATAATATCCACTTCAGAGAAGGCTTTGCCACTCCTGCACATATGGTATGAATGCAAAATGTCAACATTTATTTCATATAGTGATACTCCACCCAAAGTCTTATCTATTTTTATCCTCCAGGGAGGAAATCTATATTTAATCATGACAGTATTGTTAATGTATTTTGGGTGAAATATTACTGTAAAATTGAGAAAATCAGATTCCCTCCAAATAAAAAAAAATGTTTGGGTAATAAAAATGTTCTTACCTGCCATAGTTTTCTGTTTTTAGGTATTTCAGAACACGGAACTCCATCACAGGATCCTGGTCATTTCCTGGAGCTGCTGGCCAGCTCCCAGGCCCGTCGTCTGGACGACCAAAGAGTCAGCCTCAACCAGTTTCCTGGCTTGCGTCTCAACAGCTGCAACCAGCCTCCTACACCCTTCACCTCCAGCAAAGACCAGGCACAGTCTCAAGGTGGTTAATATAAGAGGCTTAATCCGTTCTTTTTTTTATCACCGTTCACATCATGATACCAGCTTGTTCTGTCTTTATAGCACTAGTCTCAAGTGCAGATACTCCTCACGCACCCTCCCTGTACAACCACCTCGAGGACAGCGCTGAAGGGCCAGAGGGAGATGAAGTCTTCTTTGACATGCTTTTAAAATGCCAGGTAAGGAAGAAACCCAATTAACAAGGCAAGAGAGTTGGTAGTGTTGATTTATTGCACAAAGTTTCAAATAATTGATTTAGCCCTAATGGTTCTAAATTCCTCTAGACCAAAAACCACACATGCTTAAAATGTATTTACACTTGGCTTATAATTCCAGGTGACTATTAGCAAATTGCTGAGAAACAAAAACAGCTTTATTTTTGATTGTCAACCTTATAGGCTTTTCTGCATATCATCCCACTTTGTCTCTACAGAAGTTTCTTGTCTGAATCCTGTGAATAAATGGTGCTAGGACCCCACATTTTTAAAGAAATGGCTTATTAAAGGGGACTATGCTTTTAAAACGTTTCTTTTTATATGTAAATTATTCATTTGAGTTCTAAATAAACTGGAAATGGTATTTTGTGTCTTATATCCTCATTATTATACCTCCACATAACCTTTTTTTGTCTCAGTTGTGAAGAGCTTCAAGAGCACCCCATTTATCTGTGGTCTTGAAATATAAATGAGGTGCTTTACACCTCGCTCCATTACAGGGTGCCGACCCGCTACGTCCCCCAGGACCAGCCAGGCTTGTAGTTTTCTAGCCGAGAAACATTTTTTGACAAACAAACTTATATTGGCTTACCTAAAAAAGTGCCAGTATCCTCATAAAGTTGAGGGAAGAGACCCATCAATAAGCCAAAGCCTTTCAGCGATTCCCTCCTGGTAAAGGTGGTAATTGAAGAAGCAATTACCCCTAAAGTGCCCGGCACAGAAGAATGTGATTTTGTCCAAAGATTCAGGTATGTTCTCTCGAAAAATTAAATATAACCAAAACCAACAAGGAGCCCCCAATGGTAGGTGGTGTGATGCCTGGCCGCCTTTTACAGCTGCTATTTGTATCTCTCCTTCTGTCTCCTTGAACCCCAGTCAGCCTCGGCAGATTGCCGCTCACACTGAGCCTGGTCCTGCTGGAGGTTTCTTCCTGTTCAAAGGGAGTTTTTCCTCTCCACTGTCGCTACAAGCATGCTTAGTGTGAGGGATTGCATCCAAGTCAATAAGTCAATGCAATCAACTGGTTTTCCTTAGATACAAAACTTTGAATCAATTTGACTGTATTATCTGGTGAACTGTAAAATGCTTTGAGATGACATGTGTTGTGAATTGGCACTATATAAATTAACTTAATTGAACTGAATTGATGACTTGGGTCTGGTTTATGCACCCAACAGCAAAGCATTTAGGCTTGTCTACTACTTTTGGCAATCCGTAGCGTGGAATCTCTTGGACAAAAAATGCAAAGCGGGCAATAAGCTTGGCAGATTGTCAAAGCTGCTAAGTAAAAAGTCGGTGGCTATATTTTGTATTTACGCTGTAGGGACAATGACGTCATAGATATGAAAACGTCACAGATAAGGTCAAATTCAAACAGAGCCTAAAATCTCACCCCAAACATTCTGCAAAAATATTTCTGCTGCACCCAAAGGCCTTAATTTGCAATGTTTTTCATTTATAGAGGCTCAAAATACAAATTAGCATGTATAAAAAGGTAAAAAAGTGGATTTTGCATATGTCCCCTTTAAGTCATGTTGTTGTTCCTTAAACTGTTAAGGAACATATGATGCTCACCACTATGCTATACCTCAATGTTAAGTGTTATTATTTAATAATTATGAATCATGATATTGTTTTGTGGGCCCCCAAGATTTTTTTAAATCCAAAATCCCAAATCTATCCAAAGTAAATATATTTTTTCCTCATTTGATAATAATTTATGTTTGCAATATTTGTTTTATTATTTAATTTATTTCATTATATTTTTGTCCATCAATTTGAAAGAAACTCATTTATTTTATGCCCATTTGAAAGTCTCCAGAATTCAGGGCATTGTTTAAATTTAGGCTTGTTTTCTTTAAACGCTAACTTCTATTGCAGAGCAGAATAATTTTATTTTCTTTAAGCTTAAATTTTGATTTTGACTCTGTAGGGCTCCAGACTGAACGACCAGCGATGTGCTGCTCCAACTTCTACAGCTATGGGGCCGACGGTTCCAAACGAGGACTTTTTTAGTCTCATCCTGCGTTCCCAGTCTAAGCGGATGGAAGAACAACGGGTTCCAGCTCCCTCCGGGGCCACTCAGACAAAACCAGGCTGACTATGTGCAGAGATCCAGGACCTAAAATGAAGTGGATTGACTCATGCCTTTTTCTGACAACATTCCTGAAAGTTGATGTAAAAAAAAAAAAAAATATATGAAATTTCATGAAGGAATCAAGATTTCAGAAATGGCATAAAGGGAATTATTTTATTTTTTTTGAAGAACTTCATATTTTTAATTGATGGCCTTCATTTTGGGTAACAAACTGACTCTTCAATCAGCGAAGTCCTTCTCAGTGATGTCTGCTCACAATGGAGAATTACAACAAAATAATAAATTATGCAGGATTGAGACAACTAAACAAACAAAGAAGAATTTACTTATTTGTTTCTATTCCAGATGAATATATGTGAAATTTTAGTTTCAAAATGTACTTGTTTATTTTACATGCTGCTGGACAATGGAGCCTTTTACACTACCAGTTTTTGTACAATACCTTTTTTAAGTTTTACTGTTTAAGGTCATCTTATGACTTGTATATTAACATTTTCTTTGCTCTGAAACAAACCTAGATGGTGATCCAGTGTGTTGTTTTGAGGCAAAATAGATTTTTTTATTGATTCTTTCTCATCACAGTAGAGAAATAAAATCTTTTTCAATTCACATGTCATCATGTTTATTGATTCAGTCATGTGTAAAACTGTAGGATATCTCAAAGTCACATGCTTTGTACAAACATTTACATTTTTTTTAATCTACAATATCATATTTAAGTTTATTTACAATATAGCTTTACAGTAGGTCGAGTACAGCATCCTGACATCAGTGCTGAGTTACTTTCTATTCCAATTCTACTTTTCTTGTAGCACTCGAAACATGTTTTTCACTTACAGGAATTCCCACAGGATAAAGTGCTCAGTAATCACACTCATAACCACTAAGCCTCTGATGTCAGCATCTCTTGATGATCGTTGCACCTGGAATAATGGAAATATGGTTCATCTTAATGTTTGTTAGAGCAGTTTATTATTGAAGACTGAATTTATAGACACCCATGTTGTTAACTGGTTGTCAAAATGATTATACAGCTGCGATTAAACCGATATCTTAACCCCCCTACTTTAAGGCAATATGGTTTTTAGGCTGAAGATCACAAACCTGTGGAACATCACCAATACTGGATACATACAATGGGTATGGAAAGTACTCAGACCCCTTTAAATTTTTCACTCTTTGTTTCATTGCAGCCATTTGCTGAAATAAAAAAAAGTTCATTTTATTCTCGGTGTTCACTCAGTATCCAATTTTGACAGAAAAAAACAAATGTAGAAATTTTGCAAATTAATTTTAAAAAACTACAATATCACATGGTCATAAATATTTAGACCCTTTGCTGTGACATTCATATTTAATGCTGTCCATTTCTTCTAATTCTCCTTGAGATGTTTCTGCTCCTTCATTGAAATGTTTAATTAAACTGACTGGACTTGATCAGGAGAGACACACCTGTCTATAAGGCCTGACCTAAATCCAATTGAGCATCTCTGGAGAGACCTGAAAATGGCTGTCCACCACCACTCACCATCCAACCTGACAGAACAGGAGAGGATCTGCAAGGAAGCGTGGCAGAGGATCCCCAAATCGAGGTGTGCAAAACTTGTTTCATCATTCCCAAGAAGATCCATGGTTGTACTAGCTTAAATGGTTGCTTCTGATCAATATTGAGCAAAGGGTCTGAATACTTATGACGATGATTTCATTTGTTTTTAATAAATTTGCAAAAATGTCTACTTTTCTGTCAGGATGGGGAATACTTTCCGTACCCACTGTTATCATGGTCTTGGTTCTGTTGTTCTTTACTTTGCTCCTTGTTTTCTAGTTTTATTGGTTTAATTCCAGTTTTGTTGGTATTTCTAGATTTGTTAGTTCTCATGTTTTTCTGTTGTACTCTATTGCCCTTTGTGTGTGTGTGTGTGTGTGTGTGTGTGTGTGTGTGTGTGTGTGTTCCTTTCCCCTTGGCTCCCTCGTTGTCTCCTCTCACACCTGCACCTTATCAGCTCGTTACCCTCCCTTTGTCTCTGTCAGCTATATATGCTCTCCCTCTGCTCTCACTCTTTGTTGGTTCCTTGTCTTTGCTGTCTTCCCATGCTGTGGTCTACGTTCCTCGTCTCTTCCTGGCTCCTAGTGTTTGGTTTTCCCTTGATGTCTCCATGGTTCTGGTCTGTGTTTCAATATTAGTTGGATTTTTGGTTTCCTGCCTTTGTTAAACAGTTTCCTTAAATTAAATCCACAAGAAATCTCCTCAGCCTCTCTGCCTCTGGGTCCTCCAAACCACAACCAAACCCTGACAACTGTAATGTAGTTATTTTGCCAAAAGAAGTTGTAGAAATTACCATTGTTTGTTTGTTTTTTTTTTTATTTGAAGTGTGCTTATTTGTTTGGCTTAATTGGCCAAACAAAATAAAAATCTTGAGCTTTCTACCGACCAGGCAGGTTTTAACCTCCTTAATATTTTCTTCCAATATCTTTTGGAAATATTATTAAACCCATTGTCCTCAAGGTGTGATGACATAATCTTTTTTTGTCAAAGCTGCTTTTCTACTATGATTAACAAATTAAGTGTTAATCATAGTTTCAGAGCCAATTAAAGAATTTTTTTGAGTCCCTAAAGGCCTAATTATGTTTAACCTTTACTTTAGGCCTTAGGACAGCTAATTTACTGCACAAAACTTTCTTTCCAAAAACTTTTGTAAAGAAAGCGTTTCCTAGCTCTGGTTAATTATGTGAAAAGAAATTTTTATTTGAAATATCCAGAATTTATTCTAAATTCCATTTTGTAAGTATTGTTCAATACATTTTTTTAACTTATTTTTTTAAATTACTTCTTCCTTATCTAAATTTTGTCTGTTCTTCTTTATCCTTTAGTTGTTCTTTTCCTTCTACCATTTTACATTTGTTCCTTTATCATCCTCTCATTTATTGTCAGTTAATTTTTTTTCCAATTTTATTCCTTTGCTTTAGTTTTTCCATAATTCATATTTCAAATCTTCCCTGAGTCAAATATCTACCATAAATACATCACCAATCATACTGATTCAATAATAGGTTAAGAAGTCTGAGAGCAATAGAAATTTGAGTCTAGGCAAATCTTGGAATTTCAACATGAGTGTAGGACACTTGCATAAGTAGTAAATCATGCAGATTCTATTCTTTTAACAACCACCCATAAAGAAGTCCTGTCATTCTGATTAAAACCAAAGAAAAAAGAAATGCATGACTGTAGAAGTGTGATCTTACCTGTTGATGCAGCAGCTAAATAAGCAGCCCTTGCTTTTTTCAAGTCTGTAAACTCCAGAATTTGGTAGATCTTTACACACCGAGAGAAATTTCTGCAGGTCTGAAACCGGTACTCCATTCTCCTGTTGCTGCTAAATAAGGCAGTTTTTAAAAGGGGACATTTCAAGATGATTTGGATACTAAACCAGGATTAAATTAGACATTAAATGCAAAAAACTTTCACATAAGGTGATTGATTTGCTTATAATTCACCTCTAGCCGCCCTTACCTTGACTGTTTCGTATGTGTCTGTGATTATTGTAATGAAAAGACTTAGGATCATGTAGATGAAGAGAGATACAAAGGTATAGAGGTAGACCCTGCTGAAAATCCACACCAGGCTGCTTTTGTGCTTCATGTCTTTAAAGGTCGGAAACATGTCGTCTCCATTGATCAATGAGAACAGACACTCCGACACGGTGTTTAAGGTCCGGAACTAAAGAAAAGTTGCAAATGATCAGGAAAGTGTGAATATGTAACATTTCGGTTTTAAGTAATTTCAATATATGCGGATGTGTTGTTACCTTTTCATGATATGGACCGATAACAATCCAGCCACAAAAGCAGTAGCTTATGTATATTATCCCAGCGCAGCAGATGAAACGTATAACATTTGGTAAAGCTGCCCGGAGTGTCACGATGAGAATCTAAATGAGGAAGGTTAAGATTTAAAATTACTTTATGGCTTGTATTGTGTTTTTATATTTGCCCTAGCACACCTAGCCAAATACATTCTTATATTCAGAAGGAAAAGAAATGTTGGATTCTCTTATCTGATTGAGCTTTACATAGTCTAAACCTGCTTTTATGGTGTGGGAAGTTTGTTTATCAAGGTAAGCTCATTTAAATCTGAACTTATAATTTGTTTAATAGCATTCAGATTTATCATCTTCCATTAAAAAAATATTCCTCAATTAATGGCAGATAAAAGAAATACAGAATAGATGTAAAAGCTCTGTTTGTTTCTCATACCCCGAACTAGAATTACCACATCAGCTTTAAAATATTTTATGCTTATGATTACTTAAAAATTAAATTGGTGTGTTTACCAAGAGGGTAATTCCTAGATATGTTAGACAAACTTTCACCTGCTCCACTTACATTGTATTTCTTGAAGTAGCCCATGTAGCGAATTACACCGATCCAAACAAACATGGTGCCTGTGCCGAGGAAGATGCTGCACACATCATAGCTTGTAAGGACCTGTTAAAAAGAACAAATAGACTTTTTTTTTAACTTCGATATAGATCAGCTTATGAAGAACACGTTAGTAGGAAGGTCCTCATTACCTTAGTTTGGATCTCCATCTTGAGAATGGAGCCTATGATGGTTAGTGTGTCGCTGACAATGATTAGGATATACCAGCCGCTCACAAACTCAATCTTGTCTGACCATGGCACGTCTTTACCAGAGTGTACTTTGCAGTGTTGGACGTACTCCTGTTTTTGACAGATAATCTTTTTATTTTTGAGCTTTTTCATTTTTTATTTTACAAACTAATATGTAGTTTTTAACTTCATTATTTCTGTTTTCCAAATTAGTAACCAGCTGAATTAAAGTATTTTGTTAACTAACATGTATGACTGAGTAGAAGGATTATTGATTACACAGATGCATCTCAAAAAGTTTGAATTATATGTAGATTTGTTACACACAAAAAAATAAAACATTTTAAGTCTGCCTTTATTTTTTGTAATTTTGATGATCATCGTTTTTATTTAGGATTTAAAGTCTTTTGGCCGGGATACCGCAATAAATTTACAGGTAAAAGTGATATTTAGCGTGGTGGAGTGACTTCCTAGTGGTTAGGGCATAGAGCTTGGAATGCTGAGGTTAAGAGTTTGAAACCCACTCCCACAGACTGCCACTCTACTGCTCTGAGCAAGACACTTAACCCCCGATTGCTCTGCAGGCGCCCCACAAAGGCAGCCCACTGCTCCCCAAGGGGATGGGTTAAATGCAGAGGTAAATTTCTCCAATGTGAAATCAATAAAGTTCAGTAATTATTTCTAAGCAGAGTCTCTAAAAACTGCTTCTTTTTTCATCAATTTGGCTGTATGATCTGGTGAACTGTTAAGTTCCGTGAGATGACATGTTTTGTGAATTGGTGCTATATAAATAAACTGAATTGAACTGAATTTTCAACAAGTGCTTCTATTTATGTCCAGTCAGGGAGTCAACAGCTGTACTTTCAGCTCTGTGTGGAGAGTAATTGGTGAAGCGGACGTGTAATTGAATTTGGTAGAAGTTTGAGATTACGTTTATTGATTATAAATATGGCCAATTAATTTGTTTGTGGGGATTGCACTAACTCCAGCCAGTCAGGACATTAAGTCAACACCTTTCCAAGCGGGGAAAAAAAAAGTCTTTAGTGTCTGGGTGCTGTTTTTGCAATACAAACAGAAGAACTTCACTTCTGAATAAAGAATAAATTATGAACAGTTTAGTTTTTGCCTTCAACTCGTGGCCCATAGAAAGACATTACATGGATATTACAAAACTGAATATCTTCGGAACAGTTCCAAATGACACAAAACTAATATGGGTGAGTAGAACATGATGTAGTAACGTAAAATCAAGGGGCCATGTAAAAAAAAAAACGGTGTTCCCCTTTAACAGATAGTACTTTGTATTTTTATCCCAAAACGAATGTGTTTTATTTTGTAACTGCACCTCTCTTCCTGTCAGACGCATTAAATTGCTGCTGAATTGCTGCATAGTGCTGCATAGTGCGACAAAAATAGACAGGATTTTCTTGTCTGATTCGATGTGTTCTGGCCTTAAGCGTAATCTGACCTAACCCTAACCCGTTGATGAACTTGGAGGAAAGTGAAGAAGCTTTGATGTGAAAAAACCTTTCCCATTTGGAATTATAGGTTGCTAGTATCATGTAGGTTGAAGGCAGCGACTTTACAAAATAGGTTACATAATTAGAAAAAAGCTTTATGTGGAAGTAAAGTAAAAGCTTAAGAGGCTACAATTCTAGAAAGCTGCAAAATACTTAAGAAATATAAAAGTAACTTACTTCTATCACATATTATTCAAGCATTTCACAATATATATTTTTTTCTCATTTAGTAAAGATAATATGAAGGTCAGGGACAGAAAATTTAATATTTAAAAATGTTTCTTATTTTAAATGATTCCTTAATTGTGTTGGCTTTATAGCTATTATTCCTATGGTGAAGCCTGTTGCATTTTTTCTTTTTTAGTTTGTTTTTCTGTTAACTCCTGTTAAATACATTTTAGTAAAAAAACTCAAAACAACTACCAAACTTTACTGGCCAAAGTAAGAGTCTGATCAGCACTTCTAACCCTCACATATAAATGTGTATGACTTGTATTAAAATAGCTTCTGCTCATTTATACCACTATATGACCCTGTTGATTTTAGTTTTACTTACAAGCATCAGCAGAATTCCTTTTATAACAGAGCGTGTGCAGAGTGCAAAGGAAGTGATGCAGGTTATTACAATTAGGCAGTCAAACATCACTGTCAGGTATATCTGTTTTGCAGCTGCAGGAATGACAAAGAGAAGAAAAAGTCATCTTTCAGTCTCATGGTAAAGAAAATGCACATAAATTAGTGGGTACTCAAACCGGTTTGGTGACCTTACAGGCTCCAGTTACTTTCCAGTCTTTGCATTCATTAATGTCCACGTCTGTTTCCAGATCAACTTTCATTCTGCCGCTGTGAGCTTGATTGTTGAAAGTAATCTGTGAGGCCAAAGCATGTTTTTTTCAGTGAGATGACAGATCATTAAAAAAAATTTAAATCTTTAAATAAACCCAGGGCAGAAGCGAGAAATATTTTAAAACTCAATCTCTGTGTTCTGAAGTCAGCTTTGAGTCTTTCCAATGTAAACTCATTCTGCTAACTCGGTTTTAAATAAAACAAGTTTGGTGACATACAACCACGGTGAAGTCATAGCAGTCAGGCAGCTCTCGATATCTCACAGTTTGCAAATTGATGGCCTTGACAACAAATGTGAATGTCACAGAAATAAGCCTGGAAGAGAGAACAGGGAGGTAAATTCCAAGAACAAACTTATGTGTGTATATATATATATATATATATATATATATATATATATATATATATATATATATATATATATATATATATTATATACACTAAAAACACTACATTTTCAGACCAACCGTTTAAAATGCAGCTCAAAGCTCTGAAACATGTCACGTAGTGAGAGCGGAGTGACTGGATAGACTTCAAGGCATTCTGTTACAAAGGGACAACAAACAATGATCCATAGGGGATCTTTATGGATCACATTTTGTACACTATTAAACTATGAATAATGCATCATTTAAACATCATATTTTCAAGAATATCTAAACTGGGTCTAGTGTGAGTAGAAACAAGTTAACTAAGCTGCAATACCTGGGTGTAGCTTTAAAAGGCAAGGAAGCTGTGTTGGCACATATAACAAGATACTCCAGTGTTCAAACAAGGCTTTGCAGAGTGTAACCATAACTGACATTTCCAAGAAAGGCAGGGCAATTTTTAGAATTGTGGATAAAATGAGTTTTACTGCAGTGGGTAGCTGAGTATTTCTCCTTTTATTTGTACAATGCAATTTTCCTCCTATATCCCAAACAGAAAAGCTCAGGATGAAGCAAGATTGTTACGCAGGAATGTCTGCTTACACTAAAACCTCAGACATCTTTTGTTTGGATTAGTTGTTGGTAACAATCTCTGTAGACAACAAAACCCTCTTGAGTAGGATAAGTCATGAAAAAAAGAGCATATTGACAGATGAAAAAGTTTTTTTTTTTTTTCTAAACTGCAGAATATTTATATATTTTTATATAATGTTGGAATAGTTCCTTCTCTAAGTGGGTAGCTCTGTAAGCTAAAGGCATGTTTTAGAGTTTATATAATCCAGATAATGATTATTAGATTACTAAATTGTTGAAAACTAGTACTAAATTGTAAATTAGTTGACAATTATTAGAATTATTATTACTATAATTGCTTAAGCCCTTAAACAAACATGGAGTATATCATAATATCATAATATATCGGTTTATGAACATCTCTCCCTAGCAACGTGGTGCACTTCAATCATAGTTTGCAGCTTATTTTAACTTGAAGCTGTTTTTGAAACTTGGTGCATTTTTAATTTAATTGCTTTTTTTTTTTTTCTTTTGTTTGTAAGTTAGTCTGAGTTTCGTTTTTGCTAGTTACATTTTTGTGTTTGCAAGTCCAATTTTTGAGTTTGCAGGACCTTTTTTTTTAAATTTCCTTTGAAATCGTGTATATACAGTGTTTGCAACCTTCGGCCAACATATTATGGGCCAATTTTTGCATGAAAGAAAGAGTTTGATAATTGTTTTCATGCTCTCAGCGTACAATCACTTGTGAAAAAAACATTAGAGGAGATGTGTTTTAACGAAGTCCTTTTAAATTCAGTATTTTTTATAACAGAATTGTCAGCTTTTTGATAAATATGTGCTACAATACACAGACATTCTTTGAGATCTAGGACTAAACAGAAAACCGCAGCTCAAACTTAAGCCCACTTCCCTGAGTTTA
The DNA here is from genome assembly GCA_030533445.1 of Cyprinodon diabolis. Classification (NCBI taxonomy): domain Eukaryota; kingdom Metazoa; phylum Chordata; class Actinopteri; order Cyprinodontiformes; family Cyprinodontidae; genus Cyprinodon; species Cyprinodon diabolis. Next base: position 16,316,984 of record CM060070.1, on the reverse strand, counting down.
GACTGCCCACAAACTCCTGACTAGCCCAACATCTTTTCTTGTATGGATGGCTGTCACAGCTGTCATTCCTCAGAAGCTCACTTTACGAAGATCTGATGCTCCACTGGTCTGTGATCCGACGGTCACTGCGCTAAAGTTGGTTATATTAAAAAAATACCTGCGTCCCCCCCCCCACTTCTGAAATCAAAATTTTGTCCATGATTACAGCCTCAGTTTGACGTGACATGAAGGCAGTTATGCTGTGGTACTGCTGATGTTTTACACAAGCCTAGGTTGCTTGAATGTGGGTATCTACCGTATACTCCAAAGACAATTTTTTAATTCAGGCCAGCCACTAAATAATCAAGTACAACCATACCATAACTCTCAAAGCAGTTACTGATATTTTGATAGTGTAACAAAATACTAAGTTTTGCTAAAAAATCACATCAGTATCTACAAAAAGCTTATCGGAATAATAAATCATCTAAAACTTTGTAGGCGTAGCGGCTTTTGAAGCATCGGATTCAGCTTCAACTAAATAGTATTATTAATAAAATGGGCTCTGCTGTACAATTCACCCATTGCCGTGGTTTTTGGTGCTTGTGCACTTTTTCTACCAGTTCACTCAAATTCTGGATCTAAGTGTAGACCCCTGAGCAGCCATCTTCTATGGCCAAGCCATTTACAGCCTTCTTTCAGTGCTTCAGTCTATCACTGCAGTCGGCACTCTTGTTTTCGACTCTGTGGGCTATTCAATATCCTATTTATAAGCTGTACTTATACTCATCATACCAATCAGAAATAAAAAAAATCTAAAGTTTATTCTGTATAGTGAATCCATGAGTTTCACGCTTTAAGTTATATCACTGAAATCCCTTCAAACTCTTAAGTAATATTCCTTTTTTTGGATGGATGTAAAGATACTTAAGCTGTAATAAATGCTGAATATCTTTTTGATAGCTGCTGTAAAGTTAAATTTAGTTGATCTATTTTCAAGAGAAGTGAGATATCTTCTAAAGCAATCCATCCATCTATACAGGTGCTGGTCATAAAATTAGAATATCATGAAAAAGTAGATTGATTTCAGTAATTCCATTTAAAAAGTGAAACTTGTATATTATATTCATACATTACATACAAACTCATATATTTCAGATGTTTATTTTGTTTAATTTTGATGATTACAAATGACAACAAATGAAAATCTCAAATTCATCATATCAGAAAATTAGAATATTGTGAAAAGGTTCAAAATTGATGGCCCCTGGTGCCACACTCTAATCAGCTAATTAACTCAAACCACCTGCAAAAGCCTTTAAATGGTCTTTCAGTCTAGTTCTATAGGCTACACAATCATGGGGAAGACTGCTGACTTGACAGTTGTCCAAAAGACGACCATCGACACCTTGCACAAGGAGGGCAAGACACAAAAGGTCATCGCTAAAGAGGCTGGCTGTTCACAGAGCTCAGTGTCCAAGCACATTAATAGAGAGGCGAAGGGAAGGAAAAGATGTGGTCGAAAAAAGTGTACAAGCAAGAGAGATAACCGCACCCTGGAGAGGATTGTGAAACAAAACCCATTCAAAAATGTGGGGGAGATTCACAAAGAGTGGACTGCAGCTGGAGTGAGTGCTTCAAGAACCACCACACACAGACGTATGAAAGACATGGGTTTCTGCTGTCGCATTCCTTGTGTCAAGCCACTCTTGAACCACAGACAGCGTCAGAAGCGTCTTGCCTGGGCTAAAGAGAAACAGGACTGGACTGCTGGTGAGTGGTCCAAAGTCATGTTCTCTGATGAAAGTAAATTTTGCATTTCCTTTGGAAATCAAGGTCCCAGAGTCTGGAGGAAAAGAAGAGAGGCACTTCATCCACGTTGCTTGAAGTCCAGTGTAAAGTTTCCACAGTCAGTGATGGTTTGGGGTGCCATGTCATCTGCTGGTGTTGGTCCATTGTGTTTTCTGAGGTCCAGGGTCAACGCAGCCACATACCAGGAAGTTTTAGAGCACTTCATGCTTCCTGCAGCTGACCAACTTTTTGGAGATGCAGATTTCATTTTCCAACAGGACTTGGCACCTGCACACAGTGCCAAAGCTACCAGTACCTGGTTGAAGGACCATGGTATCCCTGTTCTTAATTGGCCAGCAAACTCTCCTGACCTTAACCCCATAGAAAATCTATGGGGTATTGTGAAGAAGAAGATGCAATACACCAGACCCAACAATTCAGAAGAGCTAAAAGCCACTATTAGAGCAACCTGGGCTATCATAACACCTGAGCAGTGCCACAGACTGATCGACTCCATGCCACGCCGCATTGCTGCAGTAATACAGGCCAAAGGAGGCCCAACTAAATACTGAGTGCTGTACATGCTCATACTTTTCATGTTCATACTTTTCAGTTGGCCAACATTTCTATAAATCCTTTGTTTTTATTGGTCTTCAGTAATATTCTAATTTTCTGATATGATGAATTTGAGATTTTCATTTGTTGTCATTTGTAATCATCAAAATTAAACAAAATAAACATCTGAAATATATGAGTTTGTATGTAATGTATGAATATAATATACAAGTTTCACTTTTTAAATGGAATTACTGAAATCAATCTACTTTTTCATGATATTCTAATTTTATGACCAGCACCTGTACTTGATTGATCTTTTAAGTATCGGATGAGCAGTCATTGAGCAGTACCAGTGCTTCGGTTGCATTAACTCGCAACCACTGTTTACTAATGTAAAATTAATTAGTATCAAAAATCTTCAGTTGCAGCAATACCAATGCTTACCAGTGTCAACATGAGCATCAATTTCAAGGGTCTCAGTTCCAGGGTAGATGCTGCCATTCCTGTAGTACTCCTGACATAGTGACAGTGGGGTGTAGGAAGTGCCATTTTTCTCATATTCATGATTCCCAACAGTGATGTTGTGCAGAAGTCCATACTGGAAATGGACATTTTTTAAATATTAGAATCTGTTTGACAACAGTTGAGGGGATAATAAAGATGCATGCATTGTGGAGATAGAAGTCAGAAACCTACGTTAACCACTCATTCTCACTCACTCTGTTCAACAGAACAGCACAATAATAATAAAAAAAAAAAAATTGTGGTGAAGAAAGTCCAGTCCCATGATGGCATACAGTCTTCAGTCTTTCTCATTATGTCAGGGCTTTGAGTCATAAAATTCTATCAATAATTAACACCAGTATGAAAGCAAAAAAAAAAAAAGCATAAATAGAAGAGAATTCTTCCAAACAATTAAAATCTCTTACCTGAGCAATAATGTAGTCCATGTGATCATACACATCAGCCTGTTTGTAAATAGAGTAAGTATCCATGCCTCCATCAACATAATCTTTCAGGAAAATGTGCTTGAAAGTCATCAGGTTCTCTTCTTTGAAAGTAACAACCATCTGGTTGCTCAGTCCAAACAATACCAGCTGTAATCACCAAAACGAGTTTTAGACAAGGCTTCTGAAAATAAACACACTCTACGGCAAATATCTTAATTAGATCTGAGAAAGCTACAAACCTGGATGGTAATTATAGCGATTTTAACAATCTGAAGCACGAGTTTCCAAGGTTTTCGTCCCCTTGCGTGGTATTTCTCACAGGGATTCATGAAATAGTACTTGAGCTTCTTTCTGAGGCATTCAACCTTCTCCTCTATACTCTGAGCCCGCTGGTCTTCCCACAGGATTGAAGGGCTGGTCTCCTCCATCTTATAAAATTATCCTGATTTTTACAGAAGAAAAGGTGGTAAACTGCTGTCTAAAAAAAAAAAGAAGCAAATATTCAAAAAGAATAAACTAAAATTTTTTCCATTACTATGATAGTCTAATTAGAGCCGCACAATATATTGAAACAGTAACATCATTGCATTAAGTATTTGGTAGAACACGTTTTTTCAGCCTACCTTCTCACCTTTAACATATTTTGCAACTAGATGGAGTTTCCATGTCTTTTAATCTTAGAACTGATTTAGATTTTAGTGAACTAAACACTAAGGACAGCAGAGGGATAATTTTCATGATGGAAAAAAGTACCTCTGTGGGTTAATCCCAATCAATCTCCTTGTGCATTTACTGATTATATCACATTTTCCCAACATTGTGCAGCCTTAACTGCAGCAAATTCTGACACCAAGGCTCATTATGTTCATTCTATTAAATTTACCGTTGTATTTTATAGGTCATTAAATTAACATAACGTGCCTTGAAATGTACCTCTGTAAGAGTTGAGCATTCTGTCCTACTACCAGCACATAGCTTGATAGATTTAACTCAGAATTTATGTAACAAAGATGGAATGTGGTGTGCAACCAATCAACTTTGGACATCATTGAATCAGTTAACAGTCCAAATAATCAATCCCTTTGTAATTTGTTCTCTGCTTGAATCCAGTAAAAATATCTGAAAAATTAACAAATGGCAACGAAATCCATCAGAGCACTGTTCAATCCATCATTTGAAAATGGAAATAGGATTACACAACTTCAAATAAGCAGCCAGGCAAGTACAGAATTATTCAGAGAAACAGCACAGAGGTACATGGTGATTCTGGAGGAGCTGCAGACATCCAACGCTGAAGAGGGAGAAGCTGTCAGTTCATTTTGGAAGAGTGACAGCTGAAGGTCAGGGTGAAAGAAATCCATAAAAACTCCTTGATTTTGTTTAAAACGAGCGATGATCATGCTGACAAAATACTCTCAATAAATGTTACCAAAGCAGAGACATACAATGCTATGTGTTGTAAAACACCGCACAGCCGAGCTGTGAAACATAGAAGTGGTGATGCAATGGTAAGTATATTTTTTAGCAAATTTTGGAGACATAAAAAAACTGTCAGAGGCCTAAAAGTGTTTGAATATACAGGTGCTGGTCATAAAATTAGAATATCATGAAAAAGTAGATTGATTTCAGTAATTCCATTTAAAAAGTGAAACTTGTATATTATATTCATACATTACATACAAACTCATATATTTCAGATGTTTATTTTGTTTAATTTTGATGATTACAAATGACAACAAATGAAAATCTCAAATTCATCATATCAGAAAATTAGAATATTGTGAAAAGGTTCAAAATTGATGGCCCCTGGTGCCACACTCTAATCAGCTAATTAACTCAAACCACCTGCAAAAGCCTTTAAATGGTCTTTCAGTCTAGTTCTATAGGCTACACAATCATGGGGAAGACTGCTGACTTGACAGTTGTCCAAAAGACGACCATCGACACCTTGCACAAGGAGGGCAAGACACAAAAGGTCATCGCTAAAGAGGCTGGCTGTTCACAGAGCTCAGTGTCCAAGCACATTAATAGAGAGGCGAAGGGAAGGAAAAGATGTGGTCGAAAAAAGTGTACAAGCAAGAGAGATAACCGCACCCTGGAGAGGATTGTGAAACAAAACCCATTCAAAAATGTGGGGGAGATTCACAAAGAGTGGACTGCAGCTGGAGTGAGTGCTTCAAGAACCACCACACACAGACGTATGAAAGACATGGGTTTCTGCTGTCGCATTCCTTGTGTCAAGCCACTCTTGAACCACAGACAGCGTCAGAAGCGTCTTGCCTGGGCTAAAGAGAAACAGGACTGGACTGCTGGTGAGTGGTCCAAAGTCATGTTCTCTGATGAAAGTAAATTTTGCATTTCCTTTGGAAATCAAGGTCCCAGAGTCTGGAGGAAAAGAAGAGAGGCACTTCATCCACGTTGCTTGAAGTCCAGTGTAAAGTTTCCACAGTCAGTGATGGTTTGGGGTGCCATGTCATCTGCTGGTGTTGGTCCATTGTGTTTTCTGAGGTCCAGGGTCAACGCAGCCACATACCAGGAAGTTTTAGAGCACTTCATGCTTCCTGCAGCTGACCAACTTTTTGGAGATGCAGATTTCATTTTCCAACAGGACTTGGCACCTGCACACAGTGCCAAAGCTACCAGTACCTGGTTGAAGGACCATGGTATCCCTGTTCTTAATTGGCCAGCAAACTCTCCTGACCTTAACCCCATAGAAAATCTATGGGGTATTGTGAAGAAGAAGATGCAATACACCAGACCCAACAATTCAGAAGAGCTAAAAGCCACTATTAGAGCAACCTGGGCTATCATAACACCTGAGCAGTGCCACAGACTGATCGACTCCATGCCACGCCGCATTGCTGCAGTAATACAGGCCAAAGGAGGCCCAACTAAATACTGAGTGCTGTACATGCTCATACTTTTCATGTTCATACTTTTCAGTTGGCCAACATTTCTATAAATCCTTTGTTTTTATTGGTCTTCAGTAATATTCTAATTTTCTGATATGATGAATTTGAGATTTTCATTTGTTGTCATTTGTAATCATCAAAATTAAACAAAATAAACATCTGAAATATATGAGTTTGTATGTAATGTATGAATATAATATACAAGTTTCACTTTTTAAATGGAATTACTGAAATCAATCTACTTTTTCATGATATTCTAATTTTATGACCAGCACCTGTAGAGTGCAGATCTGTCTCTCAGCAGGACTTTTACTCTAAAGGTATATTTGTTTTTTGTTTTTTTCAAAATGAGACAAATCAAATAGATCATTTCCAACATTGCAAAAAAAATGAAATCTAAATAAGTCATTTTTTTTCTTTTTTTAAAAATTGCACTTTTTCTTGAATTGAGGAGGTAAGTGAAACACATTTCACTGGATTAAATTTAAAATAAGAAAAAAAAAACTATTGTTTTGTTTTATTTCAAGTGCATATTATCTAAATATCTTATTTTAAGGGCAAAAATACTAATTCTATTGGCAATTTATCTTATTTACCTACTTAAATTAAGGGCAAATAGACTTAATTTAAGAAATCTTTACTCATTCGTAGATCGTTTTTGCAGTCAAGCCTTAAAGTTCAACGGATTTACAACATTTGTGAAGTATTTACCAGTTAGATTTCTTAGGAAGGCGATTAAGCCTAATTTCCCCGATTATCAATTTGCATTTCACACCTAAACTTGTATAAAATCCAAAATAAATGCAGATAAAGTTAGTGGCTGTAACGAATATGTTAAACTTTCGCAAGTCGTTTGAACCAGGAAATAAGATCTCTTATTACAAGAAAAGAAAAAAAGCAAACTTGACATGACTTCAATCCGAGGTTTTGGGCTACTAGGTATCTTTTATACTTAATAAAATCTGGACTATTAACCAGAGGTGCGCAGATCAGGTGTATCTGAAGTGAACATCAATAACTCATTACTGATCGGAGATCCTCATAACCTCCTCCGCAGGAACATTGTTTCAAAGTGCCAAGATAAGTGTTCAATAAGACAAGATCAGCGTCATAACCAAGAAAATAAGCAATAATAGATTCACTTACCAACGATCTTCAGTCAATTAGTCCGGAAGAGAAACACGAACCCGAACTGAACCTAGCTCTTGACAAACAAACAAATAAATAATAAGAATTGTCTATACGGGGGAAAAAACCGTTTTAGTATGGGGGGGTCTTCGCTGACAACATTTAAGTCAACTAAACTTCCGACACCATAAATTCAAGCCGCCTGGGTAAGTGATTAACATTTTATGACGTCACCAAGATACCAGGATTTGATTGGCTGTCATACCTTCTGGTTTTGTAACCATTGGAAACCAAACAGTCCAACTTACAAGCTGTTACTGCGAGTTTGGAGTTAAGTATATGACTAAAACCAAACCAAACTTCAGATACCGGTAGGATGGATAGGCTTTATTATTTTATTAATCTGGTTTTAGTCGCTGTAATCCATTAGACGTTGGTTTTTAGGCTAAATCGCATCGGTCCGTCATAGCATTGAGTCCAGAAATAGCTGTTGAAAATTGGGCTGTGTTTGGTCTGTCTGATTTTGTCCCCCTTTAGTCAAAAACAGACGAATATTTTTAGTTTTTCAACTTCTTTTCCAGCCATTTCCTCATTTTTTTAGGCTATGGCGTAAATTAAACGATGAAATCCCAAACAGATGCAATTAACTGGTTATAACTGCTGCATTAACCCTTTATAGGCCACTCAGTGAAATACTTTGAAAATCTAAATTTCCAGCCAATAGTGTTATTGGAATCCAAGACCGGACCTTATTACCTTTGTTACATAAAAAAAATATGGATATTTGGATGGCAAAAGTTATTGTTAATGTGATAACAGGAAAAACCAACTTGCCCCAACATATTAAGAAAAATAACAAAAGTTTTTCTTTAGGAAATTAATGAAAAACACTCGGAGAGTGAAAGAAACACTTTTTTTTTTTTTTGGTCCAACATAACCTTAAAGGCATTAATGCTGATACGGGCACTTACATTTTTTAGTTTGTATACCTAAATATAATTGCTAACTTGGCTTATTCGTTTTTTTAACTTTACTTTTTAACTTTTCAATTAGCTTTTTAAATTTTTTTCTTGATTTGTTAACTTTTACTTTTCAAATTAATTTCCATAGGTAATATGTCATTCAAGGGCTCATCTAATTGGTCAAATGCCAAATTAAGATGTACAGCCATGTAGCAGGATCTTTGCTGAATGGCTGGATATAGATCTAGTGCTTCTAGACCTCACTGAGGGACAGGGAGGGGCTCCATTAGTAAGGCAAGTGATCAAAAATTGTAACTTGCCCTATAAAGGGTTGAACTTGTTCAAACATTTATTTAGTGTTATTCTATATATTAAAAAAAAATTAAGCTAAACTGTCCGACCGAGGCAAGTGATCTTATTTACAAGTGACCGTAATGATAAAATAAAGTTAATAGTAGAATAATTGAAAAAACTATTTTGCTTGTTTTAATTACAGGTAAGGTAATTCAACTAAACTATAAACAGAGCTATACAGGCTATATTTAGCCATTGACGGCAAAAAAAAAATAAATTAAAATATATATATATATGCAAATTATCTGTAATGCTTTGGTTGCAATAATCAAAAATAAAAATTGTTACGCTATTGTGTCAAGCTAATGAAGTTGTACATTTTATTGCACTACATTTTTTTTTATCTAATTATTACATCAATTTCATTGTTCCAAACTTAACATACATTGCAATTCTCTTTCTTTTCCACATGATGTCAGCACATGAATTCACAAAGTTGTTAAGGAAGCTATGTCTCTGTTGAGGTTCTACTCACAAATGGTGCTTTATTAAAGGTTGCTGGAACTTTTTTCTCTCTTGAATAGCTTCTGATTCATCTTCAGTAGATCTTAATAACAGGGATGCCTCCTACGGCACGGAAGAAATCAACAAATACTGCAGGCACCAAAAGGAAAGGTAATGCCTAAAACATTCACATAAACAACAAAGAGTATGTGTTTGTGTATATATATATATATATATATGAATAAAAAAACTTAAAAACATTTGTCTGCATGCATTCTTTTTTATTCTCTAATTAAATTCATTTTTTCTTTTTCAGTAAGGAGGAGTCGATCTTCTACACGACATGAAAATACAAGTAAGGAAACTTTTATTTGATTGTAGTTTTTGCTGCAAAACAAACTTCAAACTTGAGTTCACATTTTCTTCTCTCAGTGCAGATTAAACTAACAAAACTTACATTGTACCCAACTATAAAAACAATCAGTTGTATTGTTAAAATCAAGATGTCTGGGCATACCTGCATTGTTTTTCTTTAGACTTTTAAGCAACACTGAACAATAAGTAACCATGATTTTGTTAGATGTTTCAAAAACTTAAGGATGGCATCATGCTTTTTTTTTTTTAACCCACGGATGTTTTAAAACTAGTATAGTATTTTGTCCATCTAATAAGTATCAGATATTTAGATGAATCTCTGAGGTGTAAGTCACACTATGCTGTAATGTGTTACAATATATAAATGTTAGTCTGCCTCGCCTATCTCCATTATTTTCCTTGATTAGGTAATCATTTGTTTTCATTAATATGCAAAAAAAAAATCTTTATTTCTTTTTTTTTAGATAACTGTGTTAAGATTCCATATTATCAGTTTTACCAACTCTGAGCAAAAAGAAACAACTGTACTGTATGTCATGTGCTGCCAAACCTTTTGGTAATAGACAATAACTTCATTTTAATTGCATTCTTGGGGATAGGGTAAAGGACACTGTACATCATACTTTTTCTTTCTCCTAAACAAACATTCCATCAGAGCGCAATCCCCATGGCTGACACATATCTTTGTAAAATGAAGGGTGTGAGTTTCCACTACAATGATTTGGCATGAAGCCTAAGTGGCGTGAGTGGGAAAGGCTGACACGCCCAGCTGGGAAGTGGGTTTAGCTGTACTTGAGCATTCCCCCGTTCTGTCAGCAACCTTGTGGAAAGACTTTGAAGAGAGGGACCGCAAGAAGAATAAAAACTATTATTATGCAGAGTCCTGTTTACTTTTGAGTTCCCTCAGCTGGGCCACAGCTGAGATATGGAGGGGTGTACATAGATTGCTAAAGCATTGAGAAAAAAACAAAAAAAAAAAAAACAAGGACAAATGCTGTAGTCATTGAGCTGTCTGCTAATATAGATATAACAGTATGTTTAAAAGACACAGAATTCAATAGAAATAGTGCCTGACATTTTGGGTCCACCAGTGGCAATGATTGCATATGGGATTTTAGGAAAGTCCACCCTGCAGGGAGAGGCAGCTGCAGGATCATTCATATTGTTGTTTATCTGGTGTGAGAAGCTGGGGAAACAATTGCCCATTGTGCAGTGATGATAACTGAGGTTTTTTTTTTATTTTATCTCCATCTTTTATTTCATTTTGTTCAATACCATCCTGTTTATAATCATGAAGTATCTGTCATTGTTGCTCTGCATATTTTCATCCAAGAGTAGCTGGTGGTCCTGTCTATCATCTCTATGCAAATGTCTCCCTAATTCCCTCTGCCATCTCACTGTTGCTTCCAGCACTAAGCTGCGGTATATCACTGTGCTGTCTTTATATAATCAACTGAACAACTTGGCTGAAAGTCAGTCGCTCGGCTAAAATCTGTATTGTACTGGTGCAGACAGTTCATGTCTTTGGAACTTTTTTAATGAACTACAACAAGTTGACCATCATCAAACACTTAAGAGATGGACATAGTGTACTTGTATTTTTGAAATATTTGTCCTTGTTAAAATGCATCTGAATTTTATTTTGTATGTTTTTGTGTATTTTAGGACAAAAGTAACCTTTTTGGTTCAATCCAAGCTTGTAAAATGGAAGCTCCTTTAATGTACATTTAAAGATTTTTAACTTTCTCCTCAAGTTCAGCCAGATGGCATCTTCCCCTTGGTCCTGACATCCGCCACCCAGGAACTCTTTGATTGCTGTGCCGATAAGGACGTCACAAAGAAGAGCCCTCACAAGCTGCTTAAAAAGGATGACATCCTACAGGACATAAAGACAAGAGCTGCAGTGTCTGATTTCACCCCAGTGAAACAGATTGTGCTTGTAAGTTATGCGCTGTTGTCCTGATCATCCAGACAAATACACTGTGATAATAAACAGATCCCAAAACAAGGGGATCTATCCCTCTGTCTGATAAAAATCAAATGCATGATATATGATAACTGCACTCCTTCTTCGCCTAAAGCGCTTCCTGGTACATTACTCTTATTAGATTGTAGAACTGCCTTTAGGGGCCAATACAGGCTAATCAGCTTTAAGCACAAAGTAGAGCCAATATTATTTCTATTTCTTTAGAAAGCTACCATTCAATGTATTGATATTGGCATTAATATGAAGCCTGAGTGGAAGTTCAACAGAAGAACCTGAATTACTTATTCTCATCCGCCTCCAATATAAGCCAATCAGCTTTAAATCATAACTCCACAAAGCCCAATCAACATCGAGAGTTCATCTTAAAAGGTGTCCAAATCCACAACTCAGTCTGCTACCCAGCCAAAGCCCAGGCAGTGGTTGTGCTATATCTGACTTGATTCAGATGACCCTGATTCAACCCACCTCCCTCCCCTTCTCCACCATCATAGCTAAAGTTGCATCGGACTTTTCCATTGTGCTTCTTCTACTTCATTCCCATCAGAGTACAATTCCTCCTGGACTCTTATGGCGTTCCCTGCCTCATCTCAACTGGTCTGGCAGAAGACCGCCATGTTGAGCCTGGTTATGCCAGAGGTTTCTTCCCAAAGGGGAGTTTTTCCTCTCCACTGTTGCTTCCTGCTTGCTCATCATGGACAGGTTCATGCAACACGTTTATCCAAGCTTGACTTCCATCTTCCTAAGTCCCTAAGTGAAGCACTAGTATCAGCTCACGCAGTCTACTGGATCTCAGCAATTCAGCTTAAGCAAACCGTCTCACCAACCATCAGTCTATGGACTGTACCTATTTCATCATCCATGTTCTTATACTCCTGCTTATGCATATCAAAGCAAAATTCAGCCCTAATGTTTCCTGCCAAGGAAATCAATAAAATTCTTCTAATTGTCTTTTTCTTTCCGTCTGATTTTTTCAGATTGAAATGTAATTCATTTTGTCTAAACCTCGTAAATTTAGATCCTAATTTTTATATTTCTTTACATTTTTTGTGTTTGTCAGGTGGTCATATGTCAAATTTGTGATTCTCATTAACCTGGTATTCTGGTATACTCTAAACAGGATTATCCAGAGGAAGAGATATTGTTGGTCTTTGATCCAGACTTCACGTATGGTCAGAACTTCTACTTGGTTTTGGCGCCAGAAGCCAAGGACCGAATACTTAAAGTGAGCATAAACGTTTTCTTTTGTTTATTATTTTCACTGACATTTTTAAGAATAATTGTTTTTATGACATAACAAAAAAACATTTTTCAGGCATTTAAGTCATTCAACATGAAATTGAAACATATTTTCTAGGCCTTGTGATTCATTTTTCTTCCATTTACAGAAATTAAAGCAGAATTCACAGCTTCAACTGGGGTTAATGATTGTAAAGACTGTAGTTTCTGCTCTGTACCCAGGCCCTATTTTGTCTGTGTTATTCAGCCTCTAGATACTACATCTGATGTATTTGAGGCTGAAGTCAAGAAAAGCCCACGACCAAAACAATGGATTTCTCTTGGCAGTGAGAAGGAGATAGAGGGGCCTCTCAAGGAATCAAGAGGAAAGGCAATGCACAATTATAAAACACACATATCCACGGTGAATTCAAATATTAAAAATGCCTTCATTGTGATGCATTTTTTTGTAACCCTTCTACCTATTTTGTCTCCTTTCTCTCATCAGCTGAGGCTCAAAATAAGACTGGAGCGGGAACTTGGATTGCCAGTCTGTTTTACAGATTTTACTCGTGCAGATAGTGAACTAGGGTGTACTTCCTACCAGGATAGTAGATTCAACATCAAGATACTTACCAGGGATTGTGGAATCCAGGCTGTACCAGAGGAACAGACAAGCAGTAGTCAGACCACGGGGTATGGATATAAATCTTTGCACATAAAGTCATTTTAATCAGCACAAAAGACATTCAAATATTTTGGCAGTGCAGAAAAGGATACTTCAAAAATGTAATAAAAACCTTAAATACGCCCCAAAATATTTGAAAGTCACTGCATGGTACAGTACCTGACTTCCATATTTAAAAATGGATGCTGCTTACAAGCAGCAGTGGTTGCATTTTCCTACTTGGACTGTTTTAAGCCATTGTCTATTACGTATGTAACATTAAGCCAGTTCAGGAACTCTCTATAAGTGAGAAGGTAAGAAGAAGCTATGTTTCAATATCATGTCTACCAGCAGAAAACCATGTAGAGCAGTACTTCAGTCATTGTTATGGATGTAACAGCTGCCAGGAGGGAATACAAGAGTGTATGCTGAAAACTGTAATGCATTTACCTCAGAGATGATGTCCCTCTGACTTTTCACATTTAAATCCCAAAGACAATTGCAACTTCAGTTTGGCCTGGGGAAGCTTTATTGTCTAAGCAGCCAGACACTTTTCCATCTAGATTAGGTATAACTGAAAGCTGTGCTCCCCAAGTTCCACTAATTTATAAAGTTTTCAACCACAAAACTGCAGTAAATCAGACAACATTTATTGTAGCCTTCCAGGAGCTTTCAAGGCTGTGGCAGCTTCTTTCTTTAGAATGTCAGTTTGCACTTCTGTGGACATGATCCTTGCCTAGCCACTGATCTGCAGAACCAAGACACCGACTCTGAATACACATTTGAATCTTTGCAGTCCTATACTCACTTATGCTGCCTGACCCAAAACAACCAGGTTTCTTTTATCAAAGAGAAACTATGGGTAGACAGAACAGTGGGCTCGCTGCTTACAGATTGGGATGCAGCATACAGTACAAATCAGCAGATGGACTGATGTAAAGTAGCGCTTTGGAAAAAAGGGGCAATCAGCAGGCAAAGCAAAGGTAGATGAAGCTTAGTAACAACAACCTGCTATGTGGAGAGACATCAGGAACATCATGCATTAAAAGCGTAGCAACCTTTGCACTCCTTACTCCCCAAGTTACAGGAGGTCGGAACCACATCCTTAGCCGAAGGTGCAGCATCAGCCTCTCATCAGGCAGCTGCACCAAGTGACATCCATTTTCAGTTCAGCCTTCAATATCATCCCTCCAGACATCTTGGCTCTTAAACTCTACTATAGTTAAAAACTGTTTCTTACCCAAAGCTGTGAGAGCAATCATTTTTCTGTAGTCTCTGAAATTCACATCCCATCTTACCTTCACACAAACCCCTCCACACATCTGCAAACTAGTGTTTTGCCGAGGCCATTTTTTGGCCCCGATACCGATACCCGATTCCTGGCTGTGCAGTATCGGCCGATACCGATACCATAATAATGTAAAATAATTGCCATCATGGCTTTGTCAAGCTGCTGCCTACCTTTGTGAAGCAGGAAAAAATCTAATACAAAGTGAATCCAGTAGAACTTTTTATTCCCTAACAGGAGTGGGTGACAATAGTTGAAAAGACTTATGGCTCTCAAAATGGTATCGGTACCCTATTTGTTGTTACTCGCCGATACCAATACCACCATTTTAGGGCAGTATCGGGGCCCCGTCCGATACTGGTATCGGTGCAACACTACTGCAAACTAGATCACATCTTGTTGAACATCAAATGCTACCAGCCTATTTTATAGGCTGCTCTGCCACTTCATATAATATTGACCTTCTTCCAAGACTGTTTGATTATCTGGAAGTGCTTTAATTGTTTTTCCAGTTTTTCACCAAAGGAGTATATTTAAGTAATAATTTTTTTCTTCTTTTTAAGGGTTACCTGTTCTGTTTTCTAAATATTTTACGTTTGTGTTAACCTTTTGTGCGCATTCTGAGCTGAGAGTTATGGTCTTATAATGATAATAAAAAATCTTGTTTCCTAATTCTTTATAGAAACACTCAAAATAACATGAATGTACAGTACAACCCAAGAGAGTTCAGCAATGAGGAAAAAGAAAACATTCTTCAAGATGAGAGTTTGAAGAATATTCTTGCCACACAGACCCCCAGGTAAAAAGAAAAAAAACTTTTCTCATTGCCCTTAGACCACAGAGATACAAGTATTTGTATCTCAGTTATTTCAACACAAAGTTTCAGACTCACCAGCTATCTCTGAGAAATACTCTAAAGCGTATTGCAGCAACATTTTCTAAGATCATAATAACTTGATTATTCGCACAACCAGTTATTGTACTGCTTTTCTTTAGGACCTTACATGCCCTGCAAGAAGAAGAGATAATGAATGTGTTTATCAATGACTTCAAGGACCTGCTGTCAGAGAGTGCTGTTACCTGGTCAGAGCCAGTTTTAGTCTTCAGTGATAACAAGTTCTATGGAGACAAGGAAATTAGTTGCCTTAACTGGCACCCTATGATATATGGTAAAGTGCAATGTTTCGGTGTAACTGAGCTTCTTTTTATCTGCTAATTTAAAGAATGAATTTTCTAATGCAAATTGACTTTAATCATGTTATATGTGGTAAATGATGAGCTTTAAGAGTTTGTGCCTTTTTTTTTTTGTTTGATCACAGCATCGTTATTTGTGGTGATTTTTTTATTTTCTGAATGCTGCAGGTGTGATTGCCATAGCTTTAATACAGAAGAAGGAGAAGCAGTTAGAAAGAACTGCTTTGTCAGAATTGGAACCTGCTCTGATCATTTTCTGGAGCTTTTTTGACCCCTATCATCCCCAGGTAGGACAAGCAAACAACAAACCCTTCAAAGAATTTCAGAAATATCCACCATAGCTCTTAGAGAAAAGCTTTTAGAAGAAACAGCAAAAAATCAATTGCACATCTTTCTTCAATACTCTGCTTTGCTGAAGGAAAATTCGAGAGGTTCTATTGATTTGGCCCCATGTATTATGTAAATCTTCTCTAGAGCATGAGTCATCCATTGCTTTGTTGGTACGTGTAGGGACATGTGGGACTTATGCACATGCAGTATCTATTGAAATAAAGATGATGCAGAGATTTCTGTATTGTAAAGATGAACCTTGAATTACAAGATAAGATTGGAGACTAGAATGAATAATAAACTCTCATGATGGCTAGTTACATCTTGTAAAACCTGTCCCATTTTGTAATATTGATACAATGCAATGGCAGCTTTATGCTTCTACCAGCTTTAGACTTCACTAGACTATACTCTGCAGATTATTCTTTTAAAAATAGCTCATGAGAAGATCGGAAGACCAGTTTTGTATAAACATTTTTAAACTTTGCAAAAGTTTTATTTGTGTATGGACTTTGACTGTGTGATTCTGATACCTGAACATGTATTATTAAAACCATGCTAGTATCATTCTGGTTGCAACTCTTGACATATTTAAAGTCTCCCAGCAGGTTGTCTTCCTAGATTTATCCGAATTTAGCTTTGATAACATTCCTGTCTACTGTGCTTTTACCATATACCCTGTCCCTGTTGAAAAAAAATACTCCTACGGCTTGATGCCACTACCACCACGTTCCACTGTGGGAATTGTGTGATTTAGACCTTAATCCACTCTCACTTAGCATTTTGCTTATAGGCCAAAAAGATGGGTTTTATGTTAGCTGTCTGACCAGACAACCGTTTGCTAAATCTCTTATCTAGCTTATGGCAAATTGCATACAGGACTATTTTATCTTTGATTTCAGGTCACCCTTTGAGTAGATAAATGTTGCCATTTTAATCTGAGCTGTGGATCTCTGCAGCTACCAAATTCTATTTTCAATTACCTGGTTGAGAAAGTTGTTTTTGAGATGTTTATGCTTGGAGTATTGTTTTTAACCATGTAACTCTTCATATTTCTCTCAAAGTGCCCTTTGCAGTGTATCCTTTGGTCTTCATAATGCTAGGTCCTATAGAATATTTACTAATAAACCTCTGAAGCTCTCAACAGCCTCAGTAAGATTCAATGAACTGATTTTGCAGGTTCTGATGGAACCTGCAGTTTATTCAGTGATAAAACAGTGAATTGTTGTGTCTTCCAAAGGTGTCAGTGTTTTATTGTGATTACTTTTGTTTTATCTTTTTTTTTCCCAATCATCTTTTTTGTTGCTCTTTTAAATAATATCCCAATGAAGTACAGTGAAACTTTAACCGCACTGCAAAATAACTAAATCTGAATAAGTCACTAAATAAGTGTTTGTTTTTTTTATTAAGATGATAAGTGAGACACTTTGCTAAAGGAATAAGACAATTTACATTAAAACAAAATTTAAAATTATTAAAATAAAATATGTCAAATAAAAAAAAATTTCTTCTTTCATATGCACCATATCTAATTATCTTTTTTTAAGAGTAAAAATATTAATTCCATCATTTTATTTACCTACTCAAATTAAAGGTAAATACACTTATTTAAAATTAAGTTACTTATATTTAGATAGTTTTGCAGTGTCTTAAACAAATGAAATGTGGAGTTAAAAGAATAAGACAATTATAGTCATGTTCATGTTTAAGTGTAAATTTTCTGTACTTAGTTTTTTTGTTGTTGTTTTTGTGTTTTCCAGTTGCTTCTTGAGTGCCCAGATGAAATTCTTGCATTTGAGTTCTGCCCGTCTAATCCAAATATTATTGCTGGTGGCTGTGTTAATGGAAAGGTGCTCCTTTTTTATTATCACATCTCCTGTATGCTATACTTTTCACAGTTTAAATATATTTCTTTCTACACATGGACCAAATCCTTAGTTTGTATTCAATACTATTACATTCTATGGTTTAATTTCATATTATTTTATTTGACCATTTCTTACCAAGCTCAGTTGTTGTTCTCTACTAACTTAAACCCTGTTTCAGGTTGTGTTGTGGGACATATCTGCTCATGTCAACTACTTACAAGCAGCACAACCTGGGACATTTGTAAGTACAAATATTTATGCACTTAATAAAAAAAAAACATCTGATTAAAATAGACTTTTCTGTCACCAAAATATATCTGAATAAAGAGATGTGTTTTTGAAACCTTTGTTTTCCTTCAAATTCAGAAGTTTACACACATTTCTTTACTCTTTGGCAAAACTGTTGTGAACTGTATGGTTTGGGCAGATATTTTTGGTTAACCATTCACAAGCTTTGCAACATATTTTTTGGGATTTTTTCTAAATCCTTATTAAAACTGATATGAATAGGTCAGTTGTGTAGTCTACTCTTTTCACACACTTTACTTGCAAATGGCAACAGAATTATATCAGTCGCCCCTGCAGCACAACGCTCACATAACATGGTGTTTTTACCAGATCACATCTTTTACCATTAAGATCTTAACCCCTTAGAGCATTTGCTTTATTTAAAAAAATTTTTTGTCAGAGTGAGATAAAGGGCTTAGTGGTTTTTATTCCTTTAATAACATAAGTTAATTTTCTAAATATTTGCCTTTTTATGTGGTATTGGTAAAAGCGCTATTAAAAAAGTGATTATATAACATCAATCTGTTACTGTTGACTGTTTAATTAGCAACCAGACATTTAATGCCTCCTGAGTTTTTGAGAATGCATTTGGATAAGTTTTCTTTTCTACTTAACTGCAATGTACACTTACATCACCTAATAAATGTTTTACATTGCTGTATATATTAGCTCTGTGCATTTTTATTATCTTCACAGTTTTAACAGCTGTCTCCATCCCACTCCTTACTGCTTTTTTCTTCTTTACCTCTATACTGTCATCCCTCTCCATTTCTTTATGTCCTTGTTGCTCTAAATTCTCCAGAGTAAATACAGCACAGTTCGCATGTGTCAGCTGTTGCACAAGATAACATTCATGCTAATCAGATCATTGCTCTCTCGGCTGTTTGCAAAGTAAACAAAAGCAGTTAAACCGGTTGAAAAAAGACTTTAAAATTTGGATGTTGAAATCTGTGAAAGATTCAAATATTTATCAATTGCTTACCAGATAGATCACCTTTGGTTTTGTCTTATGCTAGAGTGATTAGTTTGTTTTGTTTTGTTTTTATTAGTTACATAGCAAACAAAACAAAAAACTCAAACAGAGCTTACAATTATTTAAATTAATTGATCGTTCTTTGGATAGTTGTGTACTTTCATATCCCGCAGAAGCATTTTGAAAGGCTTTTGTCTTGAATACAACCTGTCTATTTTGAATTTTTACTGTAGAGTGCTTTTTGTGTTTGTTGTCCCTCCAGGATTTGAATGACAACAAAGTGAATAGGACCCCTGTTGTGCCTTACTGTGTAGAGTCAGCCATCAAGAGCAGCCACAACGCCCCGATTACTGATTTGCAATGGCTGCCACCAACATTTCAGGTATGGAAAAGTTTCCTCTTAAATAGCTGACCTCAGTTCAAAATTAAAAACTCATTTTGTGCTAAGTAGAGTAGGTAATTCATATAAATATGTGTTCCTGATGAAAAATGTGTTTTTGTGTGTGCATACATAGCATTGATGTCAGTTTGGCATTCATCTTTGTTCTATGGAATTATCCCCAGTTCAAATATTACAGAGTACCTACAGTGAACTGTCAACAATATAACCATTGTTTATTGAAGTTAATGTAGAGGTTCAATTGAAAAATATTAACTATTCTTTAAGAATTTTATTATAGGATATATGGCTTGGAAACAAGATGTCAACTTTGACTACAAACAAACAAAAAATAATTGGAATAAACAGTTAGCATACATAATGCAGTTTCTTTTTTTTGCTGTTACCTATATTACCTCTGTATAGAAAGGTGCGATAAATCATTTCTTCCTCCTGCGTTCATCAGAGTGAATAAAATTAGTAACCATAGAAGTTTCACAAAGGAAAAAAAAGTGTCCTAAATTTTCTTGCAGAATTTGTACCACTTGAGCTTTTACACATTGTTATAAACTTATGTTTCTTTTTAGAAGATTAATTATTTTTGTTAAAGAAAAAAAAAATAGATTGTTGACCTCTTTGAACCGCAATTTTCTATTCCAGCTTCAGGCTTTTTGTCATATTTAAGACCTTTTATCAGTCTGGTTCACATGGCAAGATTTCAAAATTGCCAGTTCATCTTCAAAACATGACAAGCACAGCCCACCATACGTGACCTGATATTAACGCACTTGATTGCATTAAGCAAAGTGCGTACAAATGCATCTGATGCACCGGCCAGTCTTTGGGCCGGATTTATCAAGATCCAATTTTGCGTGCAGTAATTTGCGCTCGCAAACTGGAATTTTGCGCGAGGGGCTGAACCATGGTTTGCGGGTGATTTAACAAGAGCGATTGCGTAACTGCTGGCAGGTGCAATACTGTTGGAGACGCCCTATTTAAATGATGGTTTTGCGCGTTTTGTGGTTTGCGGCAAAGTAGTTTGTAGTTTGTGCAAACTAGTGCAATAAGAAATTTTAATCTTACAGTGACACCCCCACCCCTCCAAATATATATATATATATATATATATATATATATATATATATATATATATATATATATATATATATATATATATATATATATATATATCCCTAAGGTGGTATGTGGCTGAATTTCTACTTCACTGCAGTAAAAAAAAACAAAAAAAAAACAAACAGGTGTTTTATATTGGCCTGTAGAAAAATGCACATACCAAATGGCTCACAATGGGACTGTGGAGGAGATGACTGCGCGTACGCATACCCGCAGCATTGGCATGTTGCTCCACAGGCGCAAGGTCGGGGTTCTCCGGTAGGGCGTCAGGGCGACATGGCATTTAGAACGTCGGACAGCACTTCTGAAAAACGAGATTGGGAGATCCCAGATGCAGAAAAGTGCAATGTTGCAAGGAGTTTTGTGATATCTGGTATTAGGTGGGTCCTCCTTGTGGCTGGCTCCAAATCCATTCGGAGTTCCCCCAACAGCTCCAAAATGGCAATGCTGGATAAACGATATGTTTTGATGATCGTTTCCTCGTTCATTCCAAAAATATTCACACGGAGTGAAAAAATGCGTTCTCTGCGTCTCCTTGCTTCATTTCAGTGTCTCCTTCTTGCGACAATAACCGCTGCCATGTGTGCGCAATTACGCATACAGACCATTTGCACCTTCTTTTGAAACGTGCTAAATATAGAGTCAGATACCGTTAGCAAAATTGCTTTCAGGTTTGATAAATCACTTTGCGAGTGCTAAATTAATATATTTACATGTTCTCCTCCCACAAGACGCACTTTTGCGTGTAAACGCCCCATATTGAATATTCATTGCAGAAAAAGTACTAAATGGATAAGAGGCGCTATTTAGCACGTTTTAAAGAGCAAATCCTTTTAGCACGCTGTTGATAGATCAGTTTGTACATTTTTTAGCGTGCGCAATGAAATAGCTCACGTTTTAATACACGCAAACCTTTGATAAATCCGGCCCTTTGTGTACAATAGTAGATTTAATGGAATGGCTTAGCTTTATTTGCTGTGATTCTGACATATTCTTAAGTGAGAAGGTAAACCTTAAAACATTTCCATGCAGTCAGTTCTTTGGGATTATGATCTTACCTTTAAATTATATGTTTTAGTTGTTGCGAGCAGCAAACCCCATGTACAGGTGGGCCATACTCTGAGGATTCTCAGTGACAGCACCCTCACGCTGCTCAGCCTCTCAGGGATTTCCCACTGCTATATATAAACTGTTATTTTTAACTCTTTTGAGGCCTTTGAAAGAAAACTTAAGTTATACTAAGTTTAATTAAAAACAGGGAGACTTTATTGCACTGCATTATATGTAGGGACTGATAACCTCCACAGTTCTTAAAAATGCTGAATAACATTGATATTTTTGACAGGAGTTGATGTAGACTTGTGTTGATTTTGTAACTTTCTCTCTAAAAGGTGAACAAGATGGGATTACCATTGGAGAACAAGATGAAAGTGTCTGTTCAGTTTGTCACATGCTCTCCTGACCGGTAGGCCTCAGAACACATTGTAAATCTAAATGGAATACTGAATCTTACTGTGAAAAAATTAAAAAATGGAACTTTATATATGTGCACCTAAATGGAAAGCGTTCAGTATATCATCAAGAAATAAATCTTTAGAATAAAAGTACATTAAAAATGCTTAATGCATTTGCAACATTGCACTATTGCTTTTCAAATATCTTAATTTGAGTCCAGGGGTCACCAACATGGTGCCTGTGCCCTTTAAATGGGGAAAAGTTGGGAAAAGGCACATTTAAGTGTGCACCCATCTCGCAAAAAAATACGTCCTCTTCTTCTTCTATTTATAAAATCCAGCAGCACATACGTGCTACGCGCTTTCCAGAAGGCTTCGAATAAAACACCCGCAATAAACTTCTGGTCCTGGCAGTGCAGGAGACTGCATTGTGCAGGTCTGCAACGAAGGGTCCTGACAGTTCAGGTATGCAGCCAGACCCCTTTTGATTGGTTCAAATTATCTATCTAAGGAAAACCAATTGATTGCATCAACTCATTGACTCGAAAGCAATCCCTCACACGAAGCATGCTTGTAATGAAAGTGGAGAAGAATACTCCCTTTTAACAGGAAGAAACCTCCAGCAGGACCAGGCTCAGTGTGAGCAGCCATTTCCCAAGGCCGACTAGGGTTCAAGGAGACAGAAGCAGACATACTGAATGAAGCAGAGATACAAAAGGGGAACTGTTAACCAGCTCCACAGGCGGCCTATACCAGAAACACCGGACAGGCAGATGAGCTCCGAATCAGCTGCCAATATTTACTTACACTTAAAGAAAAAGGCCCAATACAATCAACACTGTTAAAGTTAAGCTTCAAGTTTGTTTTGTATATTTTCAGGTTTCAATCGCTTAACCTTATTTTTCTCTATAGCACTCTACGATTTTGGGATGTGAGATGCAAAGATCTGGAGCCTCCAGAGACAACCTACAGCATCCCTGGAATGTTTCAACACCTGACCAGCTCATGGAAACCCTTTTTCACGGTACTCTTACCTTTGGGAATTAGTGATATGGTAGGAACCAAAGCCTAACCAAATAAAGAATAAGTGGATCCATTTACTCTTCTGGGACTTCGAAAACTAAGGAATTCAATTTTGAAAACTAATAGAGAGATACAAAGTCAAAAATCTTGTATCCTTTGTCATTTGTCAGGTTTCACTGCCAGAGACTGAGACCGATGGAAAATATGCTCCTTTGAACTTCTGCTATGAACATCAAACCTGCACTACAGGTAAGAACACAGGAGAGTTTTTTTTATTTTTAGTGTGACTTGATTACTGTGCCTAATCCATAAGAAATGTTATAGTTTTAATTATATTACAAATATTTTTGTTCAGTTTTGCTTTTAGAGGCTCAATTAATGGGTGTGCAGAGCCTTCTTGCTCTGTCTTCTTTAAGTTTCCCAGAGCGCTGATAAGAGTCTGTCTTACAAAACAAGTCCCCTAATGGTAGCAAAGCGCTGGCCTTGCTCACTGTCAGCTCTTTGTAATACCTTACTCAGAATGTTTGAGTAGAAATTGAGCGTGTCCCAGACGGTCAAGAAGAGGCCCGTCTTTGTCTGGCTGAAGGTCTGGCTCAATAACAACACTATGCTATCTGCTTGTGGAGTGGATTTCCTCTTATTTAATTGTTTGTTTCACTGGCCGTAAACAGTTTAGATTTTTATGAATCCTAGTATGAGGAATAGTTTGGTTCAACCTTAGAGGTTTGGCTATCTTATTGACAAAGGTGAGTCTTTGTTCTCTGGTCTGTATTGATAAACTGCTGCTGTTATTTTGAAAGTTAGAGGTTATAATTAAACAAGCAAAGGTATTACCAGTGGGCTTCATTCAAATTGAGTTGAA
Organism: Cyprinodon diabolis; assembly: GCA_030533445.1. Taxonomy (NCBI): domain Eukaryota; kingdom Metazoa; phylum Chordata; class Actinopteri; order Cyprinodontiformes; family Cyprinodontidae; genus Cyprinodon; species Cyprinodon diabolis. Next base: position 16,292,869 of record CM060070.1, on the reverse strand, counting down.
TTTATAATATGTTTGGTCCTATAGGTGCTGTTGAAACTCTTATAGATGTTGAAAGTCTAGTGACATCTATAAAACAGTAAATCAACCATGTTTTTAAGTAGAACTACATCAAGTACATGCAGTGTTGCAATTCATCACACTCACATTTTTCGATAGACTTAATTATAGAAGATAGAAGTTAATTTAGAAAATATGTCTTAAAGATTAACCAAAAAATCTGTTACTAAGTATACAAGCTTAACTCTCTGGTTTGATCAGTAGGGACTTTATTAACTAGATCCTATTTCCATACAAAGTGCTGCCAGGCTGCATCTGTCTGGAATGAAAGACTCGGAGTTAGTTAGTTTTATTATCATTATTATCAATATCTGAAGTCAGATAAAAAAAGAGTTGTGAGAAGCTGTGGGAGACAGATCGTTCAGCCTACCGTACTTTATATTGTTACCTAGGGCCTTTTTAAAAATCAAAATTTATACTTGATTCTAAAGGTGTAAAAAGGCTTTCTTTGGCTAATGAACCTGGGGTCCATTTGACGAGGCAGGTTTAACAAATTCAGAGGCACTCAGACACTGGTGGTGTGCTTTCACTGAGAATCCCGTTTAATGGCAGTCTCTGGCCCGGTCACCTCTTCGTGGTTTTCCGCTACTATTCGTGACGGCTGGAAGGCATTTTTTCCTAATCCAAACTGCAGGCACCAGAATAATATAATCAAATATGTTTTGCCAGCCTGGTTTCGACATTTTAAGTCAATTTATGCGTCAATAAACTGTTTCAGTGGAGTGATCATAGCGCTGTGCATCAACATTGCTGTGTGTCTCCCTGCCAGGTCCCAGATCAGCTTCTCTTATTGGTTGATGTGGCATGTCGAGCAGCAAAAGTTCAATTTTTCCAACTCCAGCAGCTGCTGCTTCTAAAGCGCTTCATGCTCGTTAGATGATCTGAAGCTTGTGAGGTGCTGCTTCAGCTGCTCCTTCTGCTCAAAACGCTCTGCAGGACCTTTTGCTGCGCCTTGATGCGCATCAACCGTTGACTTTTCATGTAAACTAGCTTCTTCTGCTGTCCCTGCTGCTTACGGTCTGAACGAAGCATAAGTTTATATAAAGCGGGCTATGGCAGGCTATTTTTATATTTCTTAATAGCACACTCCTCTCTGTTGTTCCATTTGTAGATCACTAAAATAAGATTCTTCCTGATCAAAATCACACTGCTAGACCTAACTGTATTAATATATTTTTTAAATTACATTTTTGTAGGAGAAATTTAATTTTAGTAAGTAAGAAAAACAAAATTATACTATTATGAACTAAGATTTATATATCTAGTATTTACACATTTTAAATGGCCATTCTGACATTTATCAACTAGACTTAAAATGTATTTTTGATATCTGAAAAACATTTTTTCATAGTTAATATAATACAATAATACAATATAATACATGCTGACCAGTAACATTAGGAATATTGAGATCTGAAAGTAATTTAAAGACATCCAGAAAGTTTATTCTAGATGGGGAGCTTGCCATTTTGTTTGAAAGGATTATTTAGACAAAGAAAATATATTTTTTCAGATATCAGGAATACATATTCAGTAAAACTAGTACATATCAAAACGACTTGCCATAGCCTGTTGTGAACACGATAATATTACAGGATTATTTCTTGAATGGTAGTAGATCAATACCATACCATACCAACTTTATTTACACCGACAGGACCTAAGTGCTGTACACAATCATAAAATAAAATGCAATTATAAAATCATTGCATCTATTTAGGTAAAATCTTCTGGCAGCAGGTGAAAATGAAGTCTAAAAATGTTGTTCTAATATATAGAACCTGCAGTTAATCATGGGTCCCTCCTCATGTTGATTCTGTCTTCTTTTACACAGTAAATACCAAGAGGCTGTTTGCAGCTGCGCTTCGGATGTTATTATCCCAATAAATTGTTGTTATTAGCAGCTATCAGTCCCATAATATGGCTTCAGATTGTGTAAGCAGGCTCATTAGATTGTTATCATCAATTAACGAATCCTAATCCTAACGTAATACCTTTACCCTGCAGGATTAATTAATCTATTTATGTGTAATCTGAAAATAATTTCAGTAGTTCTTCATGTACTGTAAATATAACTTAATAAAAATAAAATGATCCGCATCTCGCTGATTAAACGAACCAAAAACAAGTAACCTCATGCCCTGTCAACTATTTAATTCTCTGTTAAAAAGTGCCACTCATTTTTTAATAAGTTTCTCGTCAAACGAACATGCAATGTTTCTTTTTAAAACCTAATGCGTGTAACGGACCTAGTGAATTATATATATATCTTTTATGCACAAAATTACAGCAAAAATCTGACTAAATCAGGAAATAAAAAAACATGATTGGCTGTAATGAGAGCGGACAGAGGAAACTCAAGAGTTTACTGAAGAAAACCTGCTACAGACCAGGTTAGCTCTGGGGAGAATGTTGCTATGGTAACTGAAACAGAGGTTGAGGAAACTGTCTTTGTGAACTGGAAAAGTAAGAGTTTCCCCGTTTTCAGGTTTAGACAACTTAGAGTTTTCGGTAAACCTGCTTTGTGAAACTGACCCCTGGACACCAAAATGTGGTTGATCACTGGTAATTGATAAATTTACATGAGAAAAGGTGGTGCACCTTTTTTTTTACACAGGTCCATGCTGCTCTGGATATCTCATTGCCTTGAGGACAAAAATAATAAAAAAAAAATATGTATATATATATTTTTATACTCCCTTTGTCTTTTTGTTTTTAATTTTGTTTCATTATTTGTACCAATTAACTTGTCAAAAAGCAAAACTTGTAGAGATTTAACAAATGAAGCCTCCTATAGAGGTACGGGGAAAGGATTCTTCGTTCTCATGTTGATTAATACAGTTATTTTCCCCCTTTTTTTCCAGAACCCTCACTCCTTGCTCGTCTCCCAATTGCTGTCTTCCCCTGCTGTTTTCTTATTCCTTTTCCCAACACATTCATTACATATTCCCACCCCCACCCCCTTTTTCCTCCTACCATATTTTGAAGAGTAAAATTGCTAAACAGACAGCCTTAGTCCAAATTTTGTTATATCCTTACATTAAGCATAAGCCATCGACTCTTAACTGTTTGTTATTTTTCATTAAGGGGCTTTGCTATTTTGTTTGTTTCTGGAAACATAATTGACTTTGAACTGTTTTCCCATTAAGAAAAAAGTACAGAAAAAAAGTGGCCAGAGGTCCTTCCTGACTACAGCCAACTCAGAATTCCCTCGTCTAAAAATCTGAAACCAATGGAAGATGTCAACACCAAGGTTTTTTTGGGCACAGAGGTACTTTTTTAAAATAAAAAAACAAAAAAAAAGTGAAAATGAACTTCATTAGTAGTGTTTTAAAATCAGATTTATATATTTATGTTTCTATACATTTTAAGATTACTCTGTACCTTTTAGCCAATATCGTGACATAACATTTACAGTACTATGAAGACTTGAAAGATATATTCTTGAGAGGTTTATTCTGTGATGAGTCTCATATTGTGTGTTGTGTTTTCCACCACAAGAATGGAGAGATTGTTTACACTGACTGGAAAATGGAAACCAAAGGGTCTAGCAGACCAAACAGTATGTTGTTTAATATTTTTTGTTTGTTCTTTACTGTGTGCCAATACTTTGATAGCAGACGACTTTAATGACAATGAGCTAAACTATGATTTTTCCTCATATCCAGGTGCCGCACCCTTCCTGCGTTTTAACACACATCATCCGTTTGTGAATACAATGCAGAGATCACCATTCTTCAAAGACATTATTTTGACAACAGGAGGCTTGAACTTTGCCATTTGGAAAGAGGGACTCATGGTAACCACACTAAAACATGTGTTTTAGGTGCCCACTGCCCAGTGTGTGTACATACACAGCTATAGGTCAAGTATTACAACATTGAATATTTAACACTGGAGGACACTTTTATCTCTATATATAGTGCCTTGCAGAATTGTTATACCCCATTGAAGGGCTTTTATGTGACAGTTTAACAGAAGGTAGAGCATGCCTGTAATGTCAGAAATAATAGATGCTTTTTAATATTCTTTTTTACAAATCAACCGACGAATGTGGTGAGCGTATTGATTCAGCCTTCTCTTTTCCATGAGTAAAGTCATGTGCATCTAAAGTCCAATTGAGTTTACAGTTAAAGCATGCTGTTAATTTCTCTGAGGTAAGAACAACAGTGAACAAAAACAGAGCGGAAATAATCAAGGAATAATGCAGAAAGGATAAATAAATAGAGAAGGTTACAGTTGTAAAACAATATGGCTTCCAGTGCAATATGAAGGGTTTTACTGAGAAAGACTAATTCAAGTCCACAGCTTTAGCTTGAGTTCCTGTACTTCCTTGTGCACTTTGGAAAGTATTCAACAGTTCTTATTCAACGAAGAGTATGATGCATGTTAAATATGCATGTTTTTTTTTTTTTTGTTTTTTTTTTTTTAGGTTTAAGCAATAAATTTCATTTAAGGATGTAAAAACTTTAACATAATTTTGGAACATGCCATTAATCAGATTTGTTCAAAGAACTTCATTTTGAATCTGATATGTTGGTTGCAACTCTGGAATGTTCATCTGCTCTGTCCCTGTAATGCTGCTTCATGTAGAAAGGCCCGTTGGTTGTATCAAAAAAATATGAGCAGGAGTGCACTGCGGGATGCTGGTCACTGTCCCAACCAGCTGTTTTCTTTATTGGAAAAGAAGATGGCAGTGTTGAGGAATGGGACCTGCTGAAAAAAACTAGTAAACCAGCACAGCTCATACCACACATCAGCAAAGGCAAGATTACCTGCATGAAACCCTGGGCTGTCTCTGGTGAGAAAACACATGGGCTTCCCAATTTGAGTGTTTGTCTTTTTTAACCCCAAACTGGTAGATGTTATTTTTAAAGTTGATTCATCTCTTTCTCAGCCACCATTTATAGGAAATGGAAAGTTCACTCTCCAGCCCCTTTCTTTGTTGACTTGTATTTTTATGATAGCTATTTAAAGTTGTATTTTAGTAATGTTTCTGCCTCAGAGCATTGTATTTGTTGCTTGTTTTATTAATTTCTTGTATTTCACTTCACTGTAAGAAAACTCTGCAGGCTAATTGAAATTATTTTATGTTTCTAGCCAAGGAGAACTTCCTTGCCATTGCAGATGATCTTGGCATTGTTGCTGTTTTTGATATGTCAAAGTCCCAAGTTGAAACCCAGAGTCATGAGGTGAGTAAGCAAAGCCAAACTTGTTTATGAAAAGATCAAGAATAGCCTTAGAAGCCTTGATCAAGTCGCTTTCTAGTTTCAGTATCACAACAACAGTATAAATTATTTATACAATGCTTTCAAAGGTATGTATTCCCTCAAACATTTACTTTTCTTTTGTCTTTCCTCCAAGCAAGAATCTTAAAATATGTTTTATCGACTACTACAAAGAATAATTTTGAAGTTTAAATGAAAGTTATGTGAGAAAAATAAAAATCCAAAAGATACCCGTTTACACTGATAGCCATAAATCAATTCTTGTTTACCAAAACTGCTTAAAAAAGCGCTACCTATTATAGAGAAAACATCTGTGTGTAATTTATTCTTATAAATAAAGCTTTTTTTTGTGGAGTTGTCTAGTGAACATTAGTGACCAAACAGCACCACATAAGACCAAGAAAAATAACAACGTGATTACTTTTTGGTTATGGAGACACTGAAAGCACAGTTTGTTCATAAAGCAATAGGTTTTTAACAATTAGATACGTAGCACCATTCAGTCTGTCCTGTCATAAGAACCTACCAGGATATGACAACCCACCAAGACTGACACGACAGTTTTTTCTTCTTCAGAGTCATTGTTGTGAGAAAACCATTTCAAATTCCATGTGAAGTTTGCAACAAGTCTTATTTAGGACACAGGAACATTTAGCAATAAAATGCATGGATAACACACCTGACGATCACGCACACGCTCTGTGGTTCTGTGCACCTGTTCATAGGTTCTGGCTTGAGGTCTGTAAGGACCTATCAATGTTGCTAAAGTGTAGTGTTCCTGCAAGACCCCAAACTGTGTATATTGGGTGATTTAAATGGTATCCACCCAGACAGGAAGTCAGCAAAAATGGTCCTCAGAGTGTTTTGTATTATAAGTAAAACAATTCTCATGAAATGGAAAATGAAAAATAACCTTAGTATTAATCAACTTAGGAGTTCTCTTTTAGATCACATCAGCATGGAATTAATGTGGACCTGCTCTGCATGTCATTTGGATGAATTACATCCTCTCTGGTCCCCGCTTATTAGCCTTATCACCTAGAGGGGGCGGTGGGCTGCCGTCCTATGCCTTAGGGCTGTCAGGTGAGGGGCTTGAGGGGATCTGAGGACCTGGGTTCCTGGTGGTCTCTTGGGTTTTTGGGGTGGGTGAATGCTATCTTGCGGCTTGGGATCCCCTGGTTGGGTCCGGTGTAGACTGCTCGGGCATGGGCTGGGGCTTCGGGGCCTGAGCCCTGGGGTCCAGGTGCGGCCTCGATGCCACCGGGTATGCCCTTCTCCCAGTGTCTGAGGGGGCCAAGTCGCCTTGGGTGATGCCCTTCCTTTCATCGGTGGCTGTGTGGGTGGGGCTGGGTGGTGGTGGGTCTTTGCCCAGACTAATGTGATTTAGGTAGATGGGTTGAATGTTGGGGGGCTTCCTTTGTGACCCTCTGGGTGGGGTCCAGTTGTCTCTGCGGTGGTCTTCCTGGTCTCTGTGCTCCGGGATGTCCGCTGGTGGACTGGGTCTGAGGTCCTCTTTGCCCCCTCCAGATTACTGGTGCGGGGCCAATTGCAGCACCCCCAATGCATGTCTGTGCTCCTTTGCAGGTGCTTCTACAGGTTTTTTCTTGGCTTTGCAGACATTTTTTGTCTTCTACAGATACAACAATGGATTGTATTCGTATTTTTTTTTTGTATTTTTTCTCTTTCTTTTTTCTTTCTCTTCCCCTCCCCACCTTTCATGTTTGGCATTACTAATCTTACTTCTGTAATAAAGATAAATCTTAAAAAAATGCTCTGGTTGAACTAGACCAGAATCTAACTTTTTTTGAAGAAAAACAATACTGATGGTCACCCTTAACCACCATCCCTAGAACAAAACATGCAGATCAAAGTTCAGTTTACACAGATAAAAAGCACAATAGAATCTCTTCTTAACGTTAGATATAATTCACTGCCACTGAAAAACTTAAATGATAATAAAAAGAAAGAATCGCAGGCAGAGATAATTTTATACCCAAGAGAAATAATGGTTAAATCGATAACATCTTTCACCTGTTAAATAATGTGTGATCATGATAACATGTAGAAAGTGGAAAATACCAGGTGCAGTGAAACCTTTATTCAGACAGCAAGAAGAGTATTACACAGGACATAAAAATCATAAAGATACATTCAGATTCCTGTGAAAAAATCTTCTTCTGCTTTTAAAAAGTCCAGAATATTACAAATTGTAGTTACTAACTAAACCAAGCAAGAATTTGTTATATACTGTTAAGTGAAATTACATTCCTCAATGTTCCATAATAAAACACATTTTTATATAACCAAAAATAACTTCACAACAGGTTAACAATTGAAAAAAGAAAACTTTCTCTTTAATATCTGTCCAAATAACTATGAACAGGTATCTCTTGCACATAGGTATGGTAGCTTAAATTGAGCTTACCCTGCCTCACTGTTCAAAAATAAACCCTTTAAACATTCTCAACAGTAAGCTAACAGTAGGTAAACAGTGAAATGTCATTGTCATTAACATATAAGCAGAATGTTCTCTGCAAAGCTATTGGTGGGAAGTGCATCCAAGCAAGTTTCTGCTTCAGTTTCTTTGAAATTCAGTGTGTTTTGGTTAAACCAGAAGAAGGAAGCTGCTACGTTACCGGTTAGAAGTCCTTGGTTGAGCATCACTCCCTAATGCAGCCGTTTTTCCTAATTTTGCTCACAGTTTAACATGAATAATGGAAGCATAATGGCTAGGGGTGTCCTAATACAAACTTTTCATTTCTGATACGATACAGATATTGTGGCTTTGAGAATTGGCCTATACCGATATATTGATCCGATATGATATAAGAAAAAGCTTGACGTTAATATTGCTGAAATAGGGAACAGAAGTTAACGATTAAAGGTATGAAAGCATCCGACCCATAATAAATTAAACAGTGAGCCACAGAAAATTTTAACATAGAGGGATTCTATTTGCGTGAAAATATCTGAAATTTTAGATGCTGGCGGATCAAATCTGATATTGGTTTTTATTTGACCGTGATCCAATATCAATATCGGATCGGCACATCCCTAATATGGCTGACAGTATGTGTTCCTTCTTCTAAGGCATGTCTTCAGCCCTCATTCTCAGAGACTGCAGGACGTTCTATGTGAGAGGACGACATGTGAACATTGGGCTTTGTGCTCTTATCCAACATGCCATTTGCATCCCTTTACAGTTGCACAATGGTTGAAGCCAAGTAAGAACGTCTTCTCTCACTGAAAGATGTTGAGTTCAGATCCAAAGGGCCTGGGGCCAAACTCATCACAGAGAGTGTTCTGGATAAGGTTGTAAGAATAGCAGAGTCAGCAGCTTCACTGGTGTCTCTCTTGGGAGGTAATGTCACTCTGTTAGAAAGTCACAACATAGAAGATAACAGAATTTTGCTGTGTGTCATTTGGAAAAGCAGCCTTCGAAAGTGCTTCTTCAGTCACCCTGGCAACAAGATTTAAGTTGTTAGCCTTGTGCCATCTGTGAGATCTCAGTGTCTCAGTGGTGACAAAATCTTCTGCAAAGCAACTGAATGCTTTCACAAAATTTAGCAGCGTTGTCTATCCCTGTGCCAAACCAAAAATGCATGCCTTGATGGCTGCAAATGTAATCCTATGAATGAACGATGACACCTGTTGGGAGATGAAGGAAACACGTCCTTTAATAAATGCAGTGGGCTTCACTTGGGTGGATGCACTAAGTGGATGCATTAAATCTCTCTTCGTTCATCAGTCAGTCGCAGAAATTTTTAAAGACAGCTTGGATGCTTGAACTTAACATGTCGTTTCAAATTTCAAGTGAATGTGGTAGATATAAGTTTAAGACCCAGTGGGCACATTTTACAAAAAAAAAATTTTGTTTTTAAATGAATGCAAATATGAACTGTGCTTGTCATTCTTCTTAGAACAAAATGTGCTCTTGTTTATGTTCATCACTTGAAAATCCATTCATTTCACCGTTCACATTATGATCGCATTCAGTAAGCAATGTTCATTGAATGTGTTCATGCACAACACTGAAAACATGGCTGTGGTAGTATTATGCTGTGGGTGTGCTTTTCAATAGCTGAGACAGAAAAGCAAGTCAAAACAGGGTATGATGGACAGAGCTAAATATAGCGCATCTAAAAATCAACAACAAAAACTTAACATTGCAAAGAACTTGAGTGTGACATAGATTCCCTATCCAACTGGATAAAGATCCTACTCATGCACTGAATAGATTTAATCAAAATATTCCATTCGTTGGAATGATCCGGTCAAAGTCCAGACTAAATATAGTTCAGAATCTGTTATAATACATTCAAGGTGACATTCTACATCCAGTTTGACTGAGATTAGCTCTTTTAAATAAGCATAGATGTCAGTCTCCAAATGTGCAAAGCCGGTAGGGACAGGGTCTTTGAAAAGAGCTGCTGCTGTAAATGGAGATATTTTGTCCTTATCATTTCATTTGGAAATTAGGAAACAATTTTTGTTGGTCCAGTCGCACAAAATCCCAATACAATGCAAAGCAGTTTGTTTTACATCTTCAAGGAATATGCAACAAGTAAATGGTTATGACTTTGTAAATCACGTTGTCATTCATACTATGTTGTGTTATTTGCAGATTGAAAGCATGAAGAAATACCTTGACCGTCAGACAGAGTATGTAAATTCTGATGAGGTCTTGACCAAGAAGACTAAGGAGGTGGAGGAACTGAAGAAGAAAATGGTGAGGTCGTTTTCTGTTCTAAACCAATGTTTTTATTTGTGCGGAAACCTGAACACAAACATAGGAGTTCTAAGTACGTACAATACAGAAGCATGCCCGTTTACCTTAAGCTGCCAAAAAGTAATGAAACTTTTTTTTTTACCTTTTACTTCTTTTGGAAATGTTGCATCTAGCATCTCTAGCAGTACACACTAGAGTGCAGGGTGAAGTAAAACATTTACCAGTTTATTTATACTGTATCCTGTAACGCCAACAAAAAAGCTCTAGCCCGGGCTTCTTTGTGTGCCTTTCTTTTTATCACAATTCCTCTTTTTCCTCCTCACCTCATGTTTAATTCATTCTCCATGTTATTTGACACTAACCACAAAGGACAGTGCAAGTATTAGTAGGAAGTGTCTGAAAGTCTCCTTGCTAACTTTATATGCTAAATATGTTAAGGGATACATGTTTCCATCTCAGGCTGGATGGGATATCAACTATAGAATGGTTGAATAAATCTCATGTTTGTTTCCATATGAAATAAGGGCTGCTGAGCTTATCTCTAGCCTGTATTGCGTCTTGATCTTTTAATTTAAAGGTTTGCATATCTGAAAACTGAAAAAGAAATAATAATAATAAGCAGTAGCTATTAGCATCTAAAATATGATTGATAACATATTGGCATAAAGAATAGAATTATGTTTTATACTGTTGGAAATCTGTTGGAGAAAATATATCTTGTTTCTTTAAAGTCAGCCAATCAACAAAATAACAGCAAACAAGAGATAATAGCAGAACAAGCTGTTTAGCTTTAATAAATTTTTTATTGACAAGTCACAACCCTTCAACTCTGCTGTTCATCCAATTTCTTACAGTTTTGTCTCTATTTGAGACAAAATATACTAATCCAACAATGATCAGTTTCCCAATAAAGAATAATTTGCTTAACACAGAGTTCTTTGCTTTTTTAATTTACCTGTTTCATATCTTGTTTTTTTGGTCAGTGAAATGTAGGTAATCTATGAGAATTGTTGGAGATTGATTAAACAATTTGTCTCTCGGATACCATATTTAATTTTCCTCCAATCTTTGAAACTCATTGTCATCAATTCTTTTTCAACTATTGTTGTGTTGGCAGGAACCTGATAAACCAGCCATGCTGCTGACAGATAATATAGATCTGCACAAGGAGCACAATGATTTCGTACAGAGGGAAGAAAGAATCTTAAGGAGCCTTAGCAGTTGGCCCACTGCTGAAGAGCCATAAAAAAGCAGAATACCTGACACCAGCAACTTTACAGAAAAACTTCACAACAAAACTTGTTGATTTTCCAATCAGTTAGCTATGTTGTAAGAAAATTGTACTGAAATGTAATGTTAATGTATATGTCCAATAACCTTTTTTTTCCCACAAAGCGTTACTTAGTCCTGAATTTTTTCAACCACCTGTAAAGAGGTACATGTAATAGGTTGTCATAGTTTGCCTCTTCTTTGCTGGGAGGCATCAGCGTTTTAGAGCGGAAATAACTCCCACCAAAGCCAGTCCAGTCACCAGTGTATCTGTTGCTGGGGCTGTCCAGACGTCCCGGGTGTGGGTCGTAGGACACCTGCTTTCTCTGCTTTGCAATTACTTTTTCTTTTAGCTTGGCTTTTTCCATAATAAACAAGTTTATTGGCTTTAAATCATATTCTTGTTATGTATAATAGTTTTAGACTACCAAAAAAAGCAGATGAATATTCCCAGAAACCATGCTTCAACTTTGCATTTCCACTTTTATTTAAAAGGGAAGTCTTTCCCTAATTCCTTAAAACTGTATCTACTTTTGTGATGGTGGATATCGCTAAGAGATCATGCAGTATGATGCAGTGGGTCTTTCTTCTTTTCTCTGTTTCTATTACTTTTGCTCCTACGAGAGTACAAAAAGGAGAGCAGCAAACATTTAGTCCCAGATGGACAGCCGGTGTCCTGACAGAAAAGAAAATGCAAAGAAGAGAGGGGGGTTTGCAGGTCAAACACTGCATAATGTAGGGGCAGCTGTCTATTGGCAAGTTTTCACACTGTTTTCAAGATTGCTCAAAAGGAAGGGGAGAGCACAAGAGTTGACATAATCAATGAACGCCACAAGCACAGACTCTGGGGAAGCGGGGGTAACAGAGAGGGAACAGCTCTGCAGAGAGCTGGCCTCTACTTCAATCTGGCCATGACTCATTCACGTGGACGGCCCTGTCACTGAGCGGTCTCAGAGAGGAGGAGGGCGAGGAATGGGCTGATGTGTGGGTGCACAGAGACAGGCGACCATATGGCCCCTGAGGCACCAACGAGGTCCTGGTGACAAAAGGGGCCAGCGCTCTCCAGTTGTCTCCTCTTCAAACCTCTCTGGGAAATCTGTTTTCAGAGTGCCTCTCACTTTCTCTGTGGAGCAGCTCAGGAATGTTATGCCTGCAATCCTACACTCACCAACTAGTTTTTGTTTTGATGGCTGATGCACAGAATTACATGTAATACCCTGGGCCTTTTTAAAGCAAAAACTCTAATACAAGAATGTTGAAGAGGGTCTTGGGCTGAACACCTTTTAATGTTTTGGACAATGGACAGCAGCACAGCATTAACCCAGTAACTCCCTCTGGCATAAGGCGGACATTCATGATGTGAGATTTTCCTCAGTTGACTTCTTCATCCAAGTCTAAGAGATTTCCCAAACATAAAAAGAGATCTGTAACTAAAGGGGCTGTCAATATAGAATGTGATTGCCTGGGGTTTAATTTTTATCCTCGGCTCTTCAAAGTTTCCATGCAAAATCCTGGGAAACAATGAAAGCAGGTGCTGTGTAGGAGGAGCTGTAAATCTGGCTTGGCGAATTAAGCCATTGCCTTGGTATTGTTCTGGCTGGCCTCTTAGCAGCTCCTGCTGGGGTGGGTGTTAGGTGGGGTGTTTTCTACTTCCACAAATCTCTCAACATGGGGCACCCTGCCCATTTAACACATGGTCATCCAAGCTGGAGCCCAGCTGCAGAGAGAGGACAGATAAAAGTGTCACACAAGACAATAACAAGAAAATCTGACTAATTTAACATTAAAGAACTGCTTAATTATGTTTTTTTTTATTTCAAACATCTACTTTCTATAAAAAGAAAAGAAATATTTTAAGGGTTATTCATTTTAACATGTCTTAGTTACTACAAAATAATTTCATCAGGCTTTGATTCATTGCTGTAAAGCAGCAAGTTTTTTCTTGTTGGAGCCTCTGTGAGGTAGGTGGTAGGTTTCATTATTTGACCTTTGACCTCATAAGAGATCAGGTGGCCAAGACACTGCTGTGGAATGTTACCCCCTTGACTCCCTTTCATTTTCTAATTGAAAGTTTGGAGTTTTCTCTTAGGCAACATGTCAAAGAAGAGGTTATTTTATCGCCATTGTGCAGGATTCAACAAAATTTCCTTTTGCAGCATCACTTTTAGAATCATAGTTAGAAATATTGAAAGTATATCATTGCAATATTCGTACAAAAATATTTTGGAGACAATAGTGTGTGTTTGCTCCATCAGAGTGAGGACCATTTTCCAATTTAATCATGAAACCGAGGAGCTGTTTGCCAAGGGTTAGGTTTAGGGCTGAGGTGTGAACTAGTTTTATGGTTAGGGCATAGAGTGACAGATGACTGAAAATAAAGGGAAGTCAATAGTCTGCATATAGTCCTCGCTACCTATAATCAAATGGGCATGGGTGTGTGATTCTATAAATGTGTGTTCCTAGTTTTTTTTCATAGTCCTGGGAAAACGGTTTGTTTAGGTCTGTCGGTGACTCTGAGTCTGCCAGAGGGAATGATGAAGAAAATAGGGTCCTGAGTTGGTTGGGTCGTCTTAATTCCTCGTGGCTCAACAGACTAGACGGCTCCTGTAGACCTCCTCTAGGTGTTTAATTTGGGAGGCAATGATCCACCAAGCAGAAAAGCTGCAGCTGATTTCAGCTTTTCTTTTCTCATATGCAGTGCAACTGGCATACCACGCCACACCTCTGCACAGTAAGATGTTTTCTATTGGTAAAGGTCTTTAAACAAAGGTGAAGGGAATTTGGTCCTTCTTCACGAAGAAAAGATTTGCTTGGCCCTTTAGATAATATGGGTTTTGGTCACAGTTGACTACAATCTCTGAGCTGTGCAGTCCCAGAAAACTGAATTCTGTGTCCTGCTCTACTTTTTCACTGTTGATGCTCAGGCCTAAGTGTATTGTGGTCCTTAACTTCTGAATATAGGCAATGATTTTGTTTGTCTTGTTCAAGAATGAAAGAATCAAGAGTTTTTTTTTTACTGTCATTATCTTAGAATGTATTTTGAAGACAGTGTGATCCAAAGAAAATATAAGACAAGGGCATAAATTAAAAAAAAATAAAAAACGAAACAATGAAGAACAAGGAAATATGTACATGGAATGTTACATCTACTATTTAAAATGAACATAAAGTGCAGTTTATGCCTGAAAGTCTACAAAATGGGCTGGAAGTCCATCCATCCATTTTCTCCTGCTTAGTCCTATAAGGGTAGCGGTGGGGCCAGTGCCTACTGTCTCCAAAAGTCTGTGCGAGAGGCAAGGTAGACTCTGCACAGGTCAAAAGTCTGTCACAGGGAGACACAGAACCACGTAAACACACTTATAGCGAAGGGCAATTTAGAGAAGCCAATTAACCTAAAAGTTGTGTTTTTGGGCTGTGGGAGGAAGCTGGAGTACCCAGGGAGAACCCACACATGCACAGGGAGAACATGCAATCTCCATGCAGAAAGACCCCAGGCCAAGAATAGAACCCAGAACCTTCTTTCTGCAAGGTAACAGTGAAACCCTCTGCCCCACTGTGCAGCCCTATGGGAAATGTTGCCCTATCTAGTAAATACTGGAACAAGATTGTTCAAGTAATTTATCTACAATAGCTTTTAAGGATTGCATATCTCATTTTAAAACACCTTTTTTTTGTGATGTAAACAGAGTATGAGAAAGCCATTTAAACTGTTACTGTAATATAACATCTCTTCTGTGCAAAAGTTCTCTAGGAAACTACCTCTTTTGGTGACTCTACTGATGTTCTGCCAAACTTCATTCTGGACTCTGCTGTTCTTAGACATTAATCTCCTCCCTGTGAAGCAATCCTTTTGTTGATTTTTATATTAGATTAAAATAACCCGGATGCCTAAAGAATAAAAAAATGTTTCACCTTCATCTTACTAGCAGACAGGTGAAGTTTTTCTGTCAACACTGATTGGTAACTGTGAGTGTTAATGATTTTGCTTACCTAGGTGAAATGGTAATTGTTTCTGTCAGAAGAAGGATAAATACAGAGTACGTACTACCATATTTCCCATTAGGTGTTGTGTTCTATTAGGGATCTGCTGAATTTTGCCAAACCAGACTTTTTTGGGCTTTAGCCTAAAATTTAAAGTTGGCTTTAATTAAACTTCAGCTCATTCTGTTACATGGCTGAGAGATTTTATTAAAGTAGCATGTTTTGTGAAAGAGGAAGCTGTTATCTCTCAGTCCTACTTTTAGATGTATGTGAAACACAGATGATTTTCTTAATACAACCTGTACTAAACGATAAATCCTGCAGCTCTTAAGTGTTAATGTCAGCAATTCAACAGCCTCATCTGTAAAGAAAATCTAAAAGAAGAGCATGCCTAAAATAGCCCCTGGTAAAAGAATGTCCATGAACAACACAAGCCAAGTTTTCTTTGTCTTTACCAATAAGTCATTCATTTAAAATTTCATTAAAAAGTTATCAGCTCAAAGCAAGACGTTAGGGATAGAGAAAAACAACATCACTGTTTTTATGGTTTTTATCACAGAAAGCCTGCAGGAACATCTGCAAAGTGAAGATTTATCTACGTATTTCTATCATTCTCCACCTATCTAGTTCACAACCAAATAGCAGAACGTTTTTAAGGATGTCCTTTCAATAATCACTTTTTAAAACTTTTTTTTACCAAATATATGAAAATAATATTTTTTATTTACATATTTGGGTTGTTGTCGACGGGTCACAAGCCCTTTAAGTGTTTTTTTTTTACTGCTTTTAGATGTTTTACTCTGAGATTAAATAAATCAAAGTGATTCCAATGCATTTATCTTATAAGTACGTCTAGAGCTCATGGTCAGCATCAACAAAGTTTTCCCTATTGACAGCTGAAGATTGCTCTGCTGAAAACAGGGAGGTGATCATTTAAATTAAAATATGATCTGTATCGCCCTACCTTCTCCACATATCTTTTTATTCTCTTTCTACTTAAAAGTCCACCACCTGCAAGTCAATAAACCAAGTTGGGCCCAAAATCTTCTCATTAAATCTGAGCACAGCAGCTGTCAAGGCCCCTTTTCCGTCTCACCTTTCACATTCTTCTTTCCTTTCCAGCAGAGAAAACCCTCATCCTGTCCTCAAGCTCAAAGGGAGAATGCTCTTTTCTGGAGGACTGGGAGGGGGAGAGGTGATGAGCAGCTTACTTTAAGGAGGGATTAGCGTTATTAAAATGAAATGGTCTAGTCCTGAGTGACAGAGCAATGGTGAAGCAGAGAAGAGGTCTGTATGACAGAGGAGAGCGCCTACGTTATGTGAGGGTCAGCTCCTGAGGATCTGAAGCACCGCTGTTGTGTGCTCTCCTTCCCTCTATCCCCCACTTTCACTTCTCTTTCTTTCTCTCTTCATCTTCTTTTTCAGTTTTTTTTCTTTTCATCTTTTCTGTTCTCTCATCATCGCTGGGGTTCAGAACAGACAGATATGTCAGCACTGTGTCAAGAGATCTGCCCCCAGGGCCTCAGATGGGCTGCCAAGTACAGGGGCAGGACTGCAGGGGGAACAGAAACACACCAGAAATCCTGAGTCTTTGGTACCCTGTGTTTAGTAGCTCTAATATGGACAGGCACTGATCTGAGGAAGTGTACTCAGGTCACTTCATCTAAGGTTCTCAAGGGAAAAGAAGGAGGGTAACCATGTCTTAATATAACTGTGTAGTGTTAACTGCTTCATGTTATTATACACCTTTAAGCACATAAAAGGATGTAACTATAAAAGGAAATATTTTGTATGTGTTTTCCCTATGTAAACATATCACCAGAATGATTGACAATAAGGAGGACCACTTATTTTGACTTTCACTGTTTTCATACATTTGAGACTGAAAAACTGTAGTAACTCTTTGCGGAATAAATAGTTCTAATCAAAGTTAAATGCATAAAAGCAAAGTTAAGCGCTTATTCATTCCTCCCTGATGGAATGCACCATAAACTACAGTTCAAGAAATACACAATATATGTGTAAATATATTCCAATGATATATTAATGGAAAATTCAAAAAGTATTAGAGAAATCTATTGCTGTAAAAATACACAAATAGATTTTTCTTCTTCATTTGTCACAGATTTACTGGGCTTAACACTTAATTCAACCTGAGGTCACTATCATACTGTTTCTTGTCTTGTGCTTTACTGTATGTTTGCATATAAAAACATATCCATAACGTTCATGTGGAAGTGCATTTTGCTGAGCATTGACCCAGTCAATAGTGATGTAGTCAAGATCCCACCAACTGAGATCAAGGTGTGGCGTTGACTCCATCACTACCTATCATGTTTTTGAAGTATCCGGGAACTTTTAGTGTACCCTTTACATTGTAGATTTTTTTTTAGATCTTTTTAAGTTATTCTTACTTTGCCACTACAGTACTGTTTTCGTTTATTTTATTCTTTATTTGTAAATTGGAGCTTCAATTTAAAATTTCTATTCCAACCATCCACAGACAGTAAAAAGTAGAGTAAAATGTCGGAACAAATCCGCAGTCTTTGGTCCTGAATCCTCTTTATAAATACATTTATTTATATATATATATATATATATATATATATATATATATATATATATATATATATATATATATATATATATATATATATATAAGCCCTTAACTTTGGATGTAAGGACGCCATTTAGCTGCACTGAACTTTAGAAAAGCATTCCTCAGCCAAAGAAGCACATTGTTCCAGGGATTTTGTGACAGGCGGATAGGTTTGTGAGGTATGAGCAGGTTATATAAGCCGTGTATCTCATTTCAAAACAGCCTCTCAAAGGGTTGCTCCACAATATGTTAGTTCAGGAGCTCCATCTGCCTTGTTTGTGATCAGGAAAGGTACTCATGATCAGATTTAGGAACTTTGGTTTTTACGTCTCCTTTTAGCAAAATACATTTTCATATTCTAGTATTTCATAATGTATTAGTAAGTACAATTTACAATTCCTCTTTAATAATTCCCTTTAAAAGGTGCAATTAGAAACTACCTTTCAAATTGCATGATTTAAATGTTAATTTCTTTTTCAGTGACTCTGTAGGTTCTCAATACATAACATGTTAATCAACAAGTACTGTCTTCTATTCTTTAGACAATGAATCTCAAACTGATTTGTAACATCAAAATATTTTTTTTTGTGATTTCCTACATGATCTCTTATATTCTTCCCATCACACAGCAGGGAAAAAAAGAAACATACCTAAACAAAGTCTCCATGTTGTGTGGCTTGTTGTTTGACATGCAACCACTATCCGGACTTAAAGGTCAGCAGAGATTAACAGAGAGGATGAGGAGCTAGAGGAGAGGGTCTCTTTCACATACAGGTGGCTTTACAGGCTGTTTATCTCACCAGACTCATATCACTTCTCTTCCAAATTAGAAATAAACTAAAGTTCAGTTCACGTCAGACCCTCTGATATTTAAGTGGGTGACCCTAATAATCCAAAGAGGCTCTGTATGTCCAGTTTGCTGTTCAGTGAGGATTTCACTCTTCCTTTTACAGGAATCCAGGGTGAAGCTTTTTGAGATAGAGAACTGTTTGAAGCCAACACTTTTCCAGATGTTTAAAGATTTAAAAAAGGCAAAGAATGGATATTTCAGCTGGATTGGATTCATCTCTGTTCAGGCCTCACAAACGAACCAAAAATAACTTTTAAACTGACATGTAAAATTTTCTTAGTGTGAAAGATTATACACACGACAAGACCGCCAGTGGAATTTCTGGCTCTGTCTTCACATAAATTCCAGACAGGACGTGTTTCTAGAGAATGGACATGTGGGAATTTAAACAGGGCCGCTCAGTGTAGACAGATATGTGTACATTCTGTATCCTCAAACTTTCTCATACCAGCTCAGCGCAGTCGTAAAAACATGATATGAACCCTCTGAAGTGACATCAAACACGCCTGAAAACCATTTAGCGCTGAAAGGCCTCTGGCAGCTCTGACTTCTCATGCTATTTGCCAGAGATCGGTATCACCTCAGACACAGCCATGAAAGCAACCTCATCTAAGTCAATTTTACACTTATTGCACTATTTTTTATTTGCAATTGCATTTTTAAATCATTTAAATCTATCATTTGGGTTTTCCTGTTCCTAAGATTAGAATTTGTTCCAGAGCTTCAATAAATTAATTTAGCTTGATAGTTAAAATGCATCTGCATGATGGGAATGTCCCTGAAGCCAGAATTCCTTCTGGGAGATTCCCACAGGCCAACATGGTCAATTCCCCATTTCCAATTTGTCCACAGGGTGCTGAATTTAGAGTGTAGTATTTCCCCAGCTCACCAAAGAACATAAAATATTTTTTTCTTTTTTAATTAATGATCATCCTTCGCCTTTAATTTTTTTAATCAAACATAGACGTGTTCAAACCATTTGAAGAACGTTTTGTTTCAATCCACTGTCATTTTTACAAGCAGGAAACGTAGATGTGTATGTTTTCTAAAAGTATTTTCCTAATGAGCAACTTCTAGGTTTGGACTGACTGTATAATAATATCAATAACAATTAAAAAAACAACACTTATCCATCGTACGGATTCTCGTAGACCAATTGATATACAGGATTTTAAATGATTAAGGTTTATGAGTTGTGTAAATGGAAAATAAAAATACACACCTCAGTTATTCTTTCCAGAATGAGAACAGACAGAAATACAAACACGCCTGTGTTTCGGTCTTCCTGTTTGAAAAAACGATCTAGAAATAAAGCGTATTTGCCCTTAATTTGAGTATGTATATAAGGTGATTTGCCAATGAAAGGAGTATATTTACTCTTAAAATAGATAATTAGATAATATGCAGTTGAAATAAGATAACGCAATTGTTTCTTTTCTTATTTTACATGTAAATTGTCTTGCTCCATTGGAAAAGTGTTTCAATTACCTCCTAGATTCAGGAAAAAATGCACTTATTTAAAAAAAAAAAAAAAAAAAAAGGACTTAGATTTACATTGTTTGCAGCTCTTTCACAGCTAAGAGGGTCACTAGGAACAATTTGAATAAACAAAGAGACAAAGTAGGCCTTGAATAAT
Organism: Cyprinodon diabolis; assembly: GCA_030533445.1. Classification (NCBI taxonomy): domain Eukaryota; kingdom Metazoa; phylum Chordata; class Actinopteri; order Cyprinodontiformes; family Cyprinodontidae; genus Cyprinodon; species Cyprinodon diabolis. Next base: position 16,272,520 of record CM060070.1, on the reverse strand, counting down.
CAGAAGTGCACTGGACAGGCCAATCATAAGAGCCAGCAGTATCTACCGCTCAAACCAAAAAAAAACATCAGTGATCGACAGGCTTTCAGGCACCTACAGGCCAACCTGGCAGGAGTAGATCTGATTTGCTCCACACCTCATGGACAACAAACACAAGTAGAACACATGAAAACAAACAATATGCAAAGATAACAGCAGACCGAGCAGTCGTAACCTAAGTTCCACATTTTATATACCTAGATGGCCTACAAAAGATTTTCATACTTACTGTTTCAGTCTTTTACACAAGCATATTTACTTATAAATAAGAGCAATTTAAGTACCCTGACATCTGTGGTACTTACACACAAGCTCAATAGCAAGCAAATAGGACTCTTTAGATGAAGGAGATGTGGGTAGGCCATCGCCATGATACTGGAGGTGCTGTTTGGATAGTGCTGGGAGTAAAGCAGGAGGTACGAAAAGGAGCCTGATGCTTCCTATCATAATACGTTTAGCATAGGAACCTCATAACATTCCTATTTAGTGCTAAGTAGCTACCGGTAATAGAAATCCCACAATCCTTTGTGTGTCATGATATATAAGCACAGTCCACCACCTTGAAATGAAGAAAATAACTTTAAGCATTAAAATGTACGCAGCTTCATATCTTTTAATCTGTATAATGGAGAGCTTCAGTTGTTTACTACATTTTTACATCTTGATTTTGGTTGTTTTTTTTTTCCCTGAAGGCTTGACTATTATCAATGTGTGTTCCATAGGGTAATTATGTCCAGAAAGATAAAGACAGATCCTAAATAAAGCATAATTTAAGTTTAATTGAATTGAATCCTAGTATGAAGCAGCTTTGACACTAATCTTCAGGCAGGCGTACGTAGCGCAATCTTCAAAAACAAGCAGAAAAACAAAAAATATATCTTTCCAAATGTATGTCTCTAATAAACAATACAGCTTTGGAAATAAATAGGAATGTTTTAACTAACATAAAAATAAATATATGTAAATGTACATACCGCTGCTTATCCTTTTTTATTTCCCAAAAAGCTTCTTTTTTTGTGTGTGCAACAAACTTGGCCAAAAGTGTTTATTCTGTTATGATTTCCGAAAACTCATCATTCAAAAACAAATTCAACTTAAATGCTTATTTATTTTTATTTTTTTACTTTACTTTATTTCTGATCGTTTTTGACTACATGTCACTTTACAACAATTGGAAGCATTCTAATAATTAACAGTATACTTGAGGTAAATCAGAATGCCTGTTTTAATTAGATCACATTATTGTTTGCTGAAATAGGAAACATTTTAAAATGTGAAAATTAAAAGAATATCTGTTTCCATGTTGCAGTTTGTGTCTTTGTCCTTTATTGTCAGGAAATGGCTATAAGCATCAGCAGTTTGAGTAATAATTAGAAATCTAGATAAAAAAAAAAAGTAAATGTCGCTTTTGTTCTTTTTTCTAAGTCTAAATAAGAGCCCCACTCTGGAAACACTACATAAGAAATTCTTTTTTATCATGCCTGTTTGCAAGGTCTTGATTTCATATATACTTTTTTCACCCTTTTAATCTTGTATATTCATTGTTTTCATTATATTGACAGGTTTGAATTTACTGTAAAAGACACGTCATCATTTAGAACATAAAAATATGCAGCATAGTTAAAGGACACGCAGCACTCAAGCATCCATGTAAAATAATATCTTTATTATGATCATATTTTTCTCCGGATCAATACAAAGAATATCAGTTTAGATTGGTGGCGCCGTCAGTGTTGCATTTTCTTCTCAAAAGGACAAAGAGGACGAGACAGAGACAAATATCGAACATATAATGCAGCACAGGATAGCTACATTTGCAAGTTAGTTCGGCTTAAATGTTTCTTGAATTACAATCTGTATGTTTTAAACAAAAGTACTCAAATACACAACTGATCTTGACACTGTGGTTTATTTGACTGCAGATAGTGTAAAAGCAAACCCTACATAGGTTTTAAAAGATCCCCCCAATAGGGTAGCATGCAACTAGGATGGTTAGAGATGTATACATCCACTAAAACCCCACTTTAAAGGTTTAGGTCAAACATTTTTTTGTACTTTTGCCTGCAACCTAAATGGTCAGCATTATAGAAAAATGTATTTGGTTGGCATTTTACCTAATTATTCATGTCAATGCTGTTAGGTTTATATAGAACATATTTCAGGCTGTAACAGTAAGCTGATTAACTTCCATTTTTCAACAATATTATTTGGGTTTTTTTTGTTGTTTTTTTACACAGTCCTCAAAATAGAAAATGCCTGTGACCATAAGTATTGTTGGTGAACAATTTGTTCTGATTAAGTCACATTTACTATATATCTCTCTCTCTCTCTCTCTCTCTCTCTCTATATATATATATATATATATATATATATATATATATATATATATATATATATATATATATATATATATATATATATATATATATATATATATATATATATATATATATATATATATATATAGAGAGAGAGAGAGAGAGAGAGAGAGAGAGAGAGATATGTAGTAATAATGTTACTTTTTGACTATGCTACTATAATTTTATTATTTTAAAATATGTGCATCTTACAGATCAAGTCAATCTGCCTCATTGTCCTTTGGATGAAAATGTAATGCAATCATCAGTTCGTCGAAGTAACAAGTGTTCAACCAAATATGCTTGTATAATAAAATAGTCTTATTTTACACATAAATATGAAATTTAATGGCAGATGAGAAAGAGCCTTGCTTACGTTGGTAAAGCTTTTGACCATGCAACGTTCAGTACCATAAAAACAAAACAAACTAAACACACCAAGGGCACAGATTATCTCAAATATGTACACAAAATAATAACAATACCATTAGCTCGATCTTAACATGTATTTTACTGCTAAAGTTGTACCATCAGTCCAGCACATTAAGATGTGTACAGGTAGCTCAAAGGGAGATTTAGGTGACTGACTGTCATAAACACTACAAGGTCATCAGAAGTTTTAATGTTGTTGTTTGTTTAATACACCATTCAAATATAGGATGAAAAAATAATATACTCCAAGATTTTTTAATAATTATATACATATCCATATAGATTAAATACTGATCATTCTGAATCCCTGGATTGCTGAAAACCTTAGTTGCTTTAGGCAGCAAGGTAACAAACGCCAACATGATAAGGGCTGCTAAATTTCACAATAGAAAAATCATATTATTGTCATCTCTAACTATTTAGCTTATTGTCTTGTATTGTGGACAGAGGGTCATCCACACATTCATTTTAGCTTGTGTCAGAAAGATTTTTGTTATACCTAAATGAGACCATGTAGCTCAAGTTTTCACGCTAAGCTAAAACTAGCAAGGCAAAACTATCCTCTCTTACTGCAACTTATTTCTATTTACCAAAAAAAATGTGTCCAAATCCCCATCTAATAAGAAATCAATTATATTAAAATAGCTATTATACGCTTGCTAGACCTTAAACATGAGAGATGTTTTAATAAGAAAAACATCATGTTTTTTTTCTATTTATCATTAAGTATTTTCTCACGTAATACAAATCACAAGTTCTTTTTTTTATCTCTATAAAGAAGGACGACATCACTTCCTGCCTTATAAGTGCATTATTGTTGTATGATATTTTTATACCTCGACAGAACAATTCTCAGTCGTATTGAGAAGGAAAACAACATTAATAAAATAAAACGTTTCTCCTAAAACTTAAAACAGGCAGTAAAATATGGCTACACTGGAACAATTTGACAACAGCTTAGATTTTGATATTAAGACCGGTTTCTGTTTAGTTATTCATTAATTATTCTCTGCTTATTTAACGTTATTTGAATGATAAACTGAATTTTGCTGCATTGTTAGGCAGCCAAGATCAATTGGAATGTAAGGAATTCACTTGGTATCAGTCTGTATGATTCAAATTAACTTTATAAAGTGCCTTTAGAACTATATTGTGAATTGGCACTTTATGAATAAATCAAATTGAACAATTTTTTTGTTTGATATCTGGGTGTTCAGATCAAATTTGAATGTTGCAACTACATTACCCAGCAAACTTTATTCACTTGCAAAAAGACTGACACACTCATTCTAGCACTTGATTCTGAAAGCATCAAGAATGTAGGAAATGTTTAAGGTGTAATGCAGCTTAGTGCAAAAGGAGGTGGGTTTTTACCTGCTGCAATTAAATTTTTTTTTATTGGAATCCATGATTATGTCCATTAAAGCAGTGCTATGTAACTTTTAGCCAATAGGGGCGCTAGACCTGTAACTTCCTGATGTAGCACCCTATACTTTTCTGTCAAGGTCCCACTCACCCCTCTAGATTAAATCCTACATCCGATAACTAAATATATGTCTGATCAGTAAAGCATCATATCTATTTTGCTGCCAAACAACTTTTTAGGGTTAGCTCTCATGTTTAAGAGGACTGCTGTAAAGTGGTGCTCTACATCACATGACTCATTCAATCCTCTCATGTTACATAGGCAAGTTTTTGAGAAGGGCATCAATACATGCTCAGTGCTGCATATTGATTTGAGAAACCATTTAATATATCTCAAAGTAAGCTAATACTTGGGTCAAAACCTGCACAGGACTGTCTTAAATCAGTCCCTCAGAAGATAACATGTTTTCATACAGGGTGGATTATCCTCGACGCACCACCTTCACACAATTAAGGCACCTTTTAAACCCTTGAGGGGTCAATGGATTCTTCTAATAAGAAGAAAAACAACAATAACAAAATGGAACAAACCAGGAATAATACAAACAATTCAAACAACACGATGGAAGACACGAAAAACCGAGGAGACAAAAAAAAAAAAAAATGGAATGCCTGTGGATACGGTAGAAGTTGTAGAAGTGCCCTCGAAGTTTCATTTCTTCTTCTCTCACCTTGTAATTTATTACAGCAGCACCACAAGCCACGAGACTGTGGAAACACTGTGACTATTAGTGAAGCACCTTGATCAGTACAGTAGGTCCTCCCCAAAAACCTCACCTGTGTTTATGAGTCAACAAATGGATATGTATGTGCCTGTATAGTAGTCAGTATCCAACGTTGAGCTTGTTCTTATTGAGCTCTCGCTCCAGGTTACCTATGAGAGTGTCTATGCTCTCCTGCAGGTCTCTCAGGTTCACCCTGTTACTCAGAACAGGACTGATGTCCTGGATCTTCATGTAAGCCTGGTAAGTGTGCTCCTTAGGCAACCGAGTCGGCAGGATATGGTTAAACACTGTTTCCTCTGCTTCCTCCTCTTCAGAAGCCTGCCTGTTAATTGAGCTATCACTGTCGCCTTCTTTCTCTCTCTCTTCTTCTTCCCCCTTTTTCACCAACTCCTCTCTTCCAGATTCTTTCTCCAAGACAGGATCACAGAGGATCTTCTCCTCTTCATCTTCTTCAGCTGTGTCCTTCTCCTGAACCTCTTCAACCACCTCCGTATCCTCAGAAGGCACGTCATCATAGTCTGCCTCTTCTTTGCTGGGAGGCAGCAGCATTTCAGAAGGGAAATAGCGCTCACCACAGCCACTCCAGTCACCAGCGTATCTGTTGCTGGGGCTGTCCAGACGTCCCGGTTTGGGTCGTAGAACACCCGCTATCTCTGCTTCGCTGAGGTTTAGAAACTGGGGGCGCTCTTTTCTACGTCTCAAAGGAGGGGCTGACAGAAGGTCAAAGCAGGCCGGAGCCAGAGAGGCTGCAGGGGGCGGAGGGGAGCCTTGTTCATTTGGGTCCACAACTACAGTGAGAGAGACGGAAGAGAAAGTAACTAAATTAGATTCTAATTGAGTTTTAAAAAATTGAATGACAGATAACATGCCTGATTCGTTTCAATACCCAGAAATCAATGAATTAAAGGCGCAGCTCAATAATTGAATCTATTTCAGTAATTCAATTTATAAAGATAAGCTTCCAAACTCCATAAAAGTAACTTCAATGGGGACAGAAATATCTTGTTTTCTGTTAATTTTAATGATAATGGCTGAGCTGGAAATTCAGTTTCTCAGAATATTTGGATAATTCTTAGCGGTAACTTGGCTTGACTTGCCCAATAGAGGCTGATTAATAGTTTTCATAGAGAGGGTAAGCCATAAAAACAGCTCATTGTTAAAGAAGCTGGTCATTTAATGTATGTTTATGGAAAGTGCAATACAAATCATGGTTAAAAAAAACTGTAAATAAGCAGTTTGGATGATATCTGCCTTTCCTTAAGATGTTTTAGGAGCAAAGATAATTCAAGAATTTGGAAAAGATTAACAAGCAGTGGACGAATACTGGAGTCATTGAACACCAGATGTCACAACTGTCGCTTAAGAGCAGTCTTAAGCCACTCTTGAATGAGAGATGACATCCTATCTGGGGTTAGGAGATACAAGACTTGACTGCTGTGTAGAGATCCTTTTTTTCTCAGATTCAATTAAATATTGCATCTAATTATTAAATGTGGATGTTTTCAGAGTCTGGGGAAAATGCTGAGACGCAGAATCAAAGCCGCTTTAGGTTCTGCGTTGTTTTCATTTTCCCCTTCACTAACCAGCTTAATAGACATGCCAATTTCATGGGACAAAACTACCAATTCCTTGTTTAATAACTGTGCTATAACTGCTTGATTGGTCAGCAACCTCAACTAATCTAAACCCCAACAAGAATATGGGGGGTTTGGTCAAGAGCAGAATGAATGACCTAAAATAACACTAAACAGCCCAAGATGGCTATTAGTGTAATCTAGGCTTCCATAACAACTAAGGCTGATCTCATCCAAGCCATGTTGCAAAGATGTTTCGATTCATGAAAAAAAGGCTCAACCAAATACAGAGTTCTCTTACGTCACACTCAAAATTTCTGCATCAACAATCGTTTTTATTGCTTTTATGTAATATTTAATCGTTTTCTATGAACCGTTATCCATTATCGTTGAAATGAACAGAAATAAAAACAGAAAATAAAACAGTGTGTTTATAATATTAAGTTGAATTACTGAAACAAACCTAAGCCAATTTTTCAATCACATTCTAATGTATTGAGATGACCAAGTATGGGCCTGGAATTAGTCTGCCGTTATTTGATTAGACACAGTTTTTAGAAAGCCCTGTCAGACATGCAAAGAAATAGTGATTAAGATCTTACAGAAAATCTTATTTAGCCTGATTGATAATGGAACTGATTTAAGACAACAATTAGAAATCATAAAAAAATAATAAGGATTTAGAGGGAAAAGGCTTAGCTTTGTGTCCAATATGGTTCCTTACATACTGCTGCCTAGTGTGTTGCCTTCCTTTATTTCAATGAAAATAAGGCAAAAGTACTTCAGCTTTAATTAATTTTCTGTTTCTCCAAAAATTAAAAAAGAAAAAAAGAAAACTTGGTTTAACTTTAAAAAATAAATAATTTATTGTTTTATTTTGCATTAATTGAGCACTGCAAAAACCTTCAGAGCCAAATTAAAACAAATCAAAAAACTATTATAAAGTCTGATTTTGTTTATGATGAACAAATATGGCATTGAGGAACAGTTTACAACTGTTTAAAGGTATCTGAGCAGAAATATTATAAAGTGAAGGAACATGCCAACTCGGGCGCATGCTGAAATCACACCACCACACGCTGTGATTTTGGTCCCAGCCAATCGTACCGTTTAACCGCAGTTGAACTAAACTTAAAAATTAACCAAAGCGATCCCCATTTGGTGGTTATAGAAAAAAATATATATATCATGTGAGGGAAGAGTGAGTGATCACACACAGCTAGCTCACTGTGATTACCTTTTTCTCAGTGTACCCATTTCTTACTGTCTTGAAAAGGAACAAAATACAGTTAGGACCAATCGTCACTGATTTTTTTTTTTTCTTTTTGTAACTTTTTTTTCCAGTAGTCTCAGAGCAGTAATGATGAGTTCTGCAACATGTCAGCTTTTGGTTCAATCACCACAATAGTGCATACCTAGCAGCATTCCTGAGGCTAAAGACTAAAGCAATCACCCCTGAAGGAGAGATTATCTTCCCTATTCAGTTTCAGACATGACTCACCAATGACATGAATAAAATCCTTAATTTAGAGAAGGGAAAAAAATAGACTTTTAAATACATAGAACAGTCATAAGAAAAATAATGATGTGGTTTTGCTAATAAAAATGTTTAAATCTTGCCAAGTCAAGATGCAGAGACTCTTATCAAAATGACAGATGCTGGAAACAAACTAAAAAACTGCCTCAGCAAACCATTAGGGTCTGAGTTTTCACACTTTGTTATTACAATTACAACAAAAAATTTGCAGTTTGTTTTTCAATACTTGTACAGTTTTAAAGGTCGCATTTAAGATGGTTAAATTTCTGAAATGACTTCCCTTGGTCTAACCTGTTTTAAACCTTGTAGAGTTTTATCTATCTGCACTGATATAAATTCCCTTAATCCAAGCCTTTTGAATGCTTCAATGGTGGAAGATTTAACACCATCTTCTGAATATTTCAAATAATATTTTTTGATTGGAGATCGATATTAGTGTGCAGTTATGTAAACTTTTATTGCCAGAAGAAATAAAAAAAGCAAAGCCAGGACTTCATAGAAAAGCTACTTATTCTGTCTTTATGTTGCAGAAAATTAGACAGTAGAAATACCCCATTCTTTTTCGATCTTTGTGCACATATTTTTATGACAAAATCTGCTGTTTTTTTTGCTATAACTTGTTATCCGTTGCCTATGCAACCTTATTGATCTCACACTAGAGAAATTCACCTCCGGATTTAACCCGTCCCCTTTGGGAGCAGTGGGCTGCCATTGTGTGGCGCCCGGGGAGCAGTGTGGAGTTAAGGGTCTTGCTCAGGGACCCAGACTGGCAGTCATGGAAGAACCTCTGGAACCCAAGAGCAATGCCCTAACCACTAGGCCCCTTCTCCCCAAAAAATACATAATTTTTAAAGAAAAATATTTTTTGTTAAATACATAATTTCAAGTTTATGCGGAAACTCTTTCTATATTCTTGAATATTGTCTTTACAATTATATCTAATTTTGAGAAAAAAAAGGAAATCTTAATTTTAAGTTTAAAGACTTACTTCAAATTATTTTAAACCACTTGGAAAATTAGTACACTGGAGAGGGACTCTAAAAGTTATGACCATGTCTGCACTTGAACAGCAGGATGTCGGAGTTTAAAAAGACAATTACTTTAAACTAATGCACACCAACATTACTACACATGCCATCCTCATGCTACATCGGCCCGTTCTACCTCTCACACATAGAAAACTTTATCACACATTCAATGCACAGCTGTCCATCAGCTTTATCAGCCTTTCACTCGTTCTGTAAACGGCGCCAGAGTCTTCCCACCAGCGGCCGTCGGATGCCCCTGCCTTTGCCCTGAAACACGTGCAACAGAGGCCTGAGCCATTTTGCTTTGGAGGAGGTTGGTATGTGTGTGAGAGGCGTGAAGTGGCGGCTGAAAATATCCCATAATGATTGTGAAATGTTAGGGTGAAGCTCCGGGGGCTGAAGGGTAAGGTTAAGTCTGGAATGTCTTTAATTACAGTCCAGGCGTCCTCCAGTCCGTTCTGGGGAAGAGGATGGATAGGAGGTAAGGGTGTAAACAAAGGCTGGAACCTGGAATGAAAGCTTTTTGTAAAAGTTATTACAGGCGGTAGCCAGGCTGCATCAGCAAAGACCAGAAACTCATGGCAGGAATTTTCTTAGTCTAAAACTTGCAGATAACTCCTTTAATAGCTTTTCATATGCATAGACCCTTAAAATAATAAGATTTATTCTGGAATATTTCAAATTTCTCTGATGTTTCCTGCCATCCACACAGGCTTCAATTCTGGATTTGCTTTTTTCCTTCTTCCTTTTCATTTTCTTTTATTATTGTTCTATTTTAGTGACCAAAAATATATAAATACTCAACATATGAAGCAAAAATATCTATTGTGTTATTTCAACATTACCTAAATAATGTCATCATTTATATTTATTTATGTTTTTGCTTTTTGACTGTATTCTCAGCAGCCTTTTGTTAACCTTTTCTTGCTTTTTTCCACATATTTCTAGATCACTGTGAGGAAAATTAACATTACTCTCATTAGCAATAAACCTATGAAACACAAAGTATTGAAAATGATTTAATATGCTGTTAAAACAAAACCAGTTCAGAGTTGGATTCAAAGGGTGGCGGCTATATTGAGGGACAGCCTGTCAGAAATTAAAGATTTTAGTTTAACATTAAGTTTCCGTGATGTGATCTAAGAAAGGCTTTTAGGAAAACTGTAGTTAGAAAAAAAGATGTATGTTAAATTCAAAAGCAATCTGTTGTTGCCGATTATAGGAACTAATAAATAAAATTTCAAAACCCCCAAAAATACTGTTGTTTTAAGAGCACTTAATAAGCATTATGATTGTAGTTTTGTATATCCTGTTAAAGTTTCTGTAAACAAAGCTATTAGCTTGCTTTTATCATGAACATTTTAAAGTGCTTTCTGAAATAATCTTTTTAGTTCCTTCATATTTTATAAAAGACAGCTGCAGCTGGTAGAAGCAGCTGTAAAGGCTGACAAATGAGCTACAGGGAGGAAACCTGGTGCTGTGGACCGCTGCTGGATGACTGGTTTAGCATAGAGAGGAGGGGATACGCCTCATAAATTAGGTTTATTTTGGCTTTCCTGGCTTGGCTCTGATTGGCTCAGCCCACCACGATAAAGCCCTTGTGGAGAGTTTCATCTCAGAAAAGCCAGCAGATGGTGGCCTGTGGCTATCAGCAACTTTCATGCCACTCTGTAACCTTCAAGGATCAAAGCAGCCCAGTCCCACATCAGTTCTCCGTAGAGCTAGACCACAAAGCTGGTAACAATTTGTAAAACTATCCCATAAATATATATAAAAAAAACAAACAAAAAAGAGCAACACAGTTTATATGGAAACGAATGGACCAACATGAAAACATGAAAGGATGGAGGATTCACCTGGCCAGAGCTGCAGCAGGTAGTGCAAGACTTCAATGTGTTTTTTGAAGTGCAGTGCGCTGGCCAGCTCCTCTGAGTCGATGAATACGCGGTTGGTATGGTAGGACGCCTCCTGACGTTGGCTGAGCAGCACCGGCCCGAAACAGACAGCCAGGTTCTGACATGTCATCTTGTTCATCTCCTGGTAGGACGCCACCAGCTTCAAGTGGTCGAGAAGCTTCCGCAAAGTCATCTGATGCAGACACACACATAAGGGTGGACAAATAAGGCATGTTATTATGCTGATTAGTAGTTGCAGTATTACCACTGTCAGCAGCTGAGGAGTATCAGAGCAAAGCCTCTTCTTCATCAAGCTAATCTGTTGCAGGAACAGGACACAGTGGAGCTAAAAAGTGTACACACATTTTGCCAGGTAAAAATTTGCCAAACATCCTTAACAATTTAACCAAAAACTCAATAGGCCTGAATAAAATAAACGGTAAATTTTAAAAAGATGCATTCAATTGATTGTCAAAGACCCTCTGATTTATTCCTACATTCTTCTTATTCTTTCTAGTGAATTTGATGAACCTTAATCAGCTCTGAATCCCTGAAATCAGGCCATAGTTGCAGACAGGTTAGAAGGCCGAAATTTCAGGCCATTTATTTTTTTTTTTTATGCCAGTGTTCGGCCATGAGTGGATCTTTTGCTCTGCTACCGCGACCCCTGAGCCGCCTCCGCCTACACTGGCAGCTTTTTTTTTCTCTGCACACCCTGACGTAACACGTTAGTGCACTCAGTCGGTCACTGGTGTCTGACGGTTGGAGAGTAAAAAGAGCAAGAGTGGCATAGAGAAAACTAGAATTAAAAAGAGGAAAGCTCTGGAATATTACTGCATATTTACGCCATATATATTTATCGCTCTGAACTTCCATATCAAAGCATGTTTGCACAATGTTTTTTTTTTCTCCAACACTATTTATTTGATCACTGCTGCACTTTAAAGAGTAGAAATGTTCTGAAAGCTGTACAAAACAAAATTTCGTGTTGTATACACACTGTGTATACAAAATGGCACTAAAAGTTGTCTAAGTCTAAGAAACAGACACTGCTAAATGTAAAACAGTTGGCAGCTTTTTAGTATAACGAGCTTAAGGTTTGAAATGTGCAAAAACATCGATAAAACGGGTAAGGCAAGATGCTGCAAGCCATTGAACACGTTAAATATCAACTCATTGCATTTTGTCGGGATGTGGTGCATAATATAATGTTATATAGCTTTCTATGCCCAAGCCATATAAGCTACCTGTTATATTTCTTAGCATTAAAACCCATGGTAAAATCCCACATGTGAAATGGAAAATTAGGAATCATGAAATAAATCTGAATATTTACCCCTTGAAATATCTTAGTTAAGTTCAAATTTGTTTTCCATATCAAATGTGCTCAATCTTTAAAGATTACTATTTATTTTATGATGCAATTACATGAGAGTCTAGTTAACTGGATGAAGTATGAAATATTAATATTTCCAGTTATTTTATTTCCCTTTGAAGGTTTGGATATCTGTGAACACTTATTTGAACAGAATGTTGAATCTGCTAAAAAGGTTATAAACAATAATGTTGGTAATAAATATGTATTGTGAAGCAATCTTAACTTTTACTGTATAAGAAGTATTTTAGAAATAAATTGTGATGTAGTGGACTTAACTTATAAGTTTACAATATCATGGTTTTTAACAGTAATAGGTCATTATCCTAAATGGGCCTGTATGAGGCGTGAAACTCCAGGGCTGAAAATTAGTCCCATTCCGACTCTGTTAGAAAGGAAGGGATATAGTTTCAGAAAGGTCAGAAGAAGAACCCCAAATACTAACTAATTAATTGACGAGAAAATGTGATGGAAACTGGCCAAGGAGACAGATAGAGGCTTAATAGCAGAGCTGGTTGGCAAGCCTCTTTATTCTACCTATGTCTAGACTAAGAAGGGTGTCTGAATGACAGATGTCTTTTATTTGAAAGGAATCTGAATATTGTAGGAACTTGAGCTTTTGGGCAACAATTTATAAAAGTTATTTTTGTTCTAAAAAAAACAACAAAAAAAAACAGAAAATAATTCACCTACACAAAGAAACCCACAGTGAAACATGATAGTTGCAGGAGAGAAAGAGTTACTCCCCCCCACAAAAAGGAACTGACTTTTTATAGGTTATAATAATCTGAACAGTTCTAGTCTCTTAGATATATTGTCAGTAAGCAGTAATGTCAAGTAATTAGCCTCACATTTTATCCCAAAAAACAACAGGTACATCTCTGCAGACAGCATAGCACTGTTATTATCATTATGTGGTAAACATGCGTAATGTCACTACAACGGTAGTAATCTTAGGCAATGTCATCATTCCACTGCCAGTAGTGAAGCCAGTATAAACGTTTTTATAGCTTCATATTAAAATGTATTTTTTTCCCCCATTAAAGTGTAGGAAAGCAGCAAAGTCACAGAAATATTGTTAACTTACCCTCTCCACCTCCGGCAGGATTTCCAACAGACTCACAGTATACTCTGAGTCTGCCTGATTGTTTTCACACCCAGAAGCTCCCATCTTGAGAGGCCTGGTGGCCATAGTCTCCAGCACTGCCTCGTACAGCTGCTTGGTGATCAGAGGGTAGGGAAGTTCACGCAGGTAGTCCTTCAGTACTCCTGGGGCACAGAAAGAAAGCAGACTATGAGCAATATGGCTCACACCTCAGTCTGGATGGGTCATCATGGGTGCATGCTCTGTAAACAGGTGTTTAAGTATTTACCAAATATATCCAAATGAACCACCATTTAAATTATCTAAAGCATTTATAGTAAGTAAAAGAAAAAGGAAAGATCTTAATATCAGATTCAAACAACTTATGCTTTTGGCTGATTGGGATCATGACTGTACATCAGAATCTGCTATGATGCTGCAGGAGGGGATGCCATAGGTGCTTTTTACCTAAGGCATCCATTTTTTCTGTATCAATGTTTGAAAATAAACACAGTCCATCCTTATTTTTAATTCTCAGTTAGATTTTAACATTCCTGCATCTAAACGTTACATATTTGCACAAAAAAAGGCAATTGCAACTCATTCATTTACAGTAGGAAGAACTTATTAGCACAGGTCTACCACTTTACAAGTTCCCTTTGGGGTTTGGCAGACTGCATCTATCATTAAATATTATTTTTTGTTCCAGTTAAAGTACCCAGATCAATTTGAAACAGAAAAACATTTATAGTTGAAATCATCCAATTTGTTTAATATACATAATTTCTCTTTTTGTTAAATATGAAATAAATTGCTAATTAATGGGTCTCCGTTGTTTCAGATAGTGATTCTTTGGTGTCTGTCTGGATGCCTGGCTGATGAGGGTGTGATGCATTGGTCCTTAGTGTTTTGGTAGACTGGGGAGGGTCTGGTTTAAGTGACGGAGCATTAACACCTGTGACTTTGGACTCCTGCAGCTCAGACAAAAGCCACAGAACAACATGAAACCGACGCTGTCTGTCTCCACTAAGCCCCTGGCATGTCTTTTCTTCAAAGGCAAAAAATGGGGGGAATTTAAAAAATAAAAAAGCTTTTTGGTAGCCTGACAGCTCTTTGTGGTGAATGTCTGCTCTCATTTTGCTCTACGTGAAGCTGGATCGGTTTCCAGGGAGGGCTAGGGGCTGTGCGATTAGCATTATTCCTTCAGCTCGTCTGTAATTCTAATCTTCAGCAAGAAAAGGCCACCTTTAAGAATGCTCAGATCTATAAATCATACTTTTAAATAAATGCAACAAATCTCTCGAATTTGAACTTTAGTATTTTAAGGTTTTTGCGCTGCTTTTTTTTTGTTGTTGTTGTTTTTTTAAGAATTTAAGCCAATCAATTATCCATACTCCCAAAGATATTTCCACTGATTCCTTAGAAGAACATAAATACCATTTCACATTCTATGCTTTTATGAAAAAATAAATGAAACATTTGGAGTTCCTTTGTCCTAACTGATACTCATTCGGCTTATAAGCCTTTTAGAGAGATCTTACCTCCCTTTTCTGACCAGAAACTTGATTGAATGAAAATTATTTACAATTTAACAAAATATATATCATAACGGTCTAACTAAAAATGATTTAACTTGCAAAAACTTACTGTTAAAAGAGATATCTTTGGGTTGGCAAAGCATTAAACAAGCTTCAGATATCCCTTAACAGCACCGTCAGGTGAGAACCTGAGTTATACAAATAAACCCTCCTTATGAACCTGCCTCTTCAGGTTAATTGCGAATTATGTTGAATACAGAAACACCCAGCTAAGCAAAATAAACAGCCTTTCAATATGGCTCTTATAAAATCAAGATAAACTAAAATATGGACAGTTCCAAATTAGGCAGATTGGAAATATTTTCATCCTGTTTTAGTTATTCTTAGTGCCTTTAAAACAGGCTTAAACCAAAAAGCGGATAAGAAAAATATTTGGAGTCCTTGTTAAAATTTGGAATTCACTCAAACCAAAAACATACAAGAGATTTATGCATTTTTCACACAAAAACAAGAAAGAAAAGGTTCTAGTTGTGACTTATTTCACTGTAAAGATATTGATAAGCTACAGAGACTCACGTTTATAGAGTGTATAATAATGTCATAAGGAAGTTGTTTATAGCTGTTTTTAAGATCAGTGCTATTTTTTTATTACATCACTCTATCCGATATATGCTGCTAGTATTTGTGGGCTGATTCTTGGAACCGTCACTGCTTTTTAGCCTTCTTTTATTTACATGATAGAAATAACTAAGTAATATCAAATTTAAGTAAAAAAAGAAACTTCAATTAAAAAACAAACAAAACATTGACAATTTAATGACCAACGGAGGGATTTGCACTGCATGCATCTAACAAGATCCCAAGACCTGGCTGTTGAATGCACTTAACAAAGAATGCACATATGGGTTGATACTGTTAAGAAAAAAAAAGCTTATTTTCAAGTAAAATCAAAACCATTGCAGTCTTTACATGGGCAGTAAAAACTCACCACCACAAAAAAAAAAAAAAAACTAGATCATCAGAAGACATTAGTCACTGTGACAACCACAGCCTTTACCTAGGAAATCCCAAAGCAGCAACCCAATCCATTCACGTAACAGACTCTGATTCAGAGCTTCTACCTCATTTGCTCTGAACTCTTGGATCCAGTCTCGTCTACCTGCAGTGATTAGCGTCCCTTTCTATTAATAGACATGCGATTTTATCCGAATCCATGGACATCTCCTTAGGAACACCTTAACATGCTAGCTCTTTAATCCCTGTAAGACACTGCTTTTCTTTTTAAAGGAGCCTGAGGCTTAAAGCATTTTAAGACTAGTTCTGACTGCCTCTTTGGTCCATCATCTGTCAGTTTCTACAGCAGTAAAAAGCTCTAACAATCTAACATTATAAAACAATACTTTTGAAGAGGCAAGAATATGTGAATTATATCAGTCAATAAAAGAAAGCTTTCAACAAAATAATCAGAGTTTTACTAGATCAGAGCGTACAATAGTATGTGTTTTCCTAGTAAAGAAATAAGCAAAAATAAATGAATGAATAATTACTTAAAAATTTAAGTTGCAAACATATAATTGGGGGACCAAGCCTGGTTAGGGGAAGCGTGGAAGCTTTTGCCCTATATATATATATATATATATATATATATATATATATATATATATTAATTTAAAAATTGCCTTGGACCTTACAATATTACTCAGTTATAGAAATCCAGTTGCACTTGGTATCACTAGGGTTAAGGTCAACAAATTCTAATTCACAAATTCTAATACACAATTAAAAACTTAGATATATACATCTCTGGGATAGGTTACACACGCTCTTCCATGTTTTACCATGCAACAACATTTATGCATCACTTACAAGTTGTAAACCCATTTTTTTACTGAACTCCTTGCTGGGATTTAAAGGTGAATGACCAAGAAATTTACACATCAAAGAAAATAAGTAAGCATACTTAAGGTATTGCAACAAAAATTTAGATTTAAAAATCAGATCCCGTCCTAAAACAATTAATCCCTTCTGAAAAAAGCATTAAAGCTGAAGTCTCTAAGTTTTTAAAAATCACTTTTTTGTCATATTGGCTAAAACTGTCCCTATGCCCAGACAGCAGTACATGTGATATGTAACCTGTGAAAAAAAACTGCTTCAATTGGTCCCGCCTACTGCCTGTATTGCCATCTGGAAAGAATATTTCGGGACGAGACAAAACAACCAATCACAGCCAGAGGAGCGTCTGATGGAGTGTCAATCACAGCTCACACACGCTGAATCCCGCCCCCTCCCTCTCACCGCTGAACCTGCCGCTGCCGCCCAGCTGCCGCAGTCAGGAGGACGCCCGTGGAAGTCATGGCGGAGCGACAGCCACCAACGAAAGAGAAACTGCCCTTACTGCCCCTGCCGACAACTGCTTACACGGCAAAGACTTAAAAAAAGAAGATGTCAATGGAAGAGCTGCCGCGTACGCTGCTTGGACGCTTCTGGTCGCATGCGGTAGCCGTGCAGATGCTGTGAGAGGGGTGGAGCTTGGAGGTGGGGCATGAGTGAAGCAGAGAGGGTGGGGGAGTGGCGTGAAACCTGTTTTTCTTCAAATTTTTAGTCGAAGTCTGCTCTCTTCTCAATGTTACAGACTGCAGCTTTAAATAATGCCTTTATTTAGCAAAAATAAATGGAACAGTTTAAATCAAAGATTCAGCTTAATGGCAACTTTTCAAATTGAGTTATTAAGTTATGTTATTAAATTACAGGGGTTGATACTGTCCAAAATACTTTTACTATATATGAAAAGTTTTGAGGTTCATTATCAAATTAATAAATCTAATCTGGATCTTATATATTATATAAATATAATCTGTTTAGTTTAAACGCAGAATCTTTTTGATAAAACTTCTGCACACATCTTCACCGCAGTTTCTCTACAAAACATAGATTCTCTGTACTTCCATTTGCATTTGATACTAGATTACACTTTGATCCTGTTGTACTATTACAGATGATAATTTCTCCCTTCAAAAATGACTGATCTACAGAAATGGAAAAGTAAAAACAGCCCGGCTCAATGCAGCCTTGGTAGTTAAAACGGATTGTCATTTTTTGTCTTCTCGCTGTACACAATTCTTTAAACCAACAAATAAACCAACAAAAAAAAAAAAAAAACTGTGCATGGTAAACACAGTGGCTGCAAAAAATAAGACGCCAATGTTTGTCCCATATAAAAAAAGCAGTGTTAAACTTCTGAACAGGAAACTTCTGAGACCTAAAAAACCTTCTAAAAGAAAAAAATAAATCACTGGCAGTGAACATGTTAATGCTTCTATTGTGCTGATTTAAACAGCCTACTATACAATTGGGAATGCATCAACTAACCTTTCTAAGCAGGTGGAGAAAAAAAGTGCCGAATTGAACGCCTTTCATTATTGCTTTTATTTACAAAGTTTACTTAAAGCTCCTCTGTAGCATTTAAAAATACCTGAAATCAAAACAAACCAAAATTCAATATTATCTTATAGAAGCTGCAAAACGCCAACCTGTAGCCAGATAAGCAGATGTCATATCAGCCCTCCTTTCACAGGTAAACAAACATAATACCAGCTAGGGGAGCCATTAAAAACAGAGACTAAAATCTTAATTAAATATCCCCGCAGTTAGCTCCTGTACTTTGCGATCCAGAATATTTATTATAAGGGTGACTCACTTCCATGAATGCTTTGGTTCATTGCCTTAGTCATATGTGGTTTAAATGAGCAACATTTGATAACATCAATAAAAGCTACATTCATTCCCCTAAATGTCTCCCAGGACTCACTGATTTCCAAACCAGATAACCGATGAACAAATATCTTTCCACACTGACAGCATTGATGGGATATTTAGGCAGATAATAATAATAATCAGACCCATTCATCAAAGCAAAACAAACTAGAAGCTAAACAAGTTCACCTTTTTTTCCCTCCATCCAACTCAATGAATAAAACACTGTTTCAACTTTTAAGGCAGAAGGCAAAAACAAGCTACCACAGCACTTGTTTTTCTTCCATTTAAACTAAAACTCCTGCATGGTTGAGTCTCTGACCTTCCTTGCAGACTCAACAACAGCAGCTGGACATTCCTGGATTCTGCAGTGTTAAAAAAGATCTCTGCAGGAGTGTGTTTGCACACGTGTCTATGCGCACGTACTGTGGTAAAGTGAGGAGAATACAATTCAGGTAAATCATTATCCTGATGTGAGTCAGTGGTCTGTTTACCTTAGCGTCCAAGGCGCTGCTGGAGCCTGATCCAAGCACTCACGCACACACATTTCTATTTTGCTACATGTAGTGAGAACCATGTGTAGACTTCCATTGATTTTCAGTCATTTCCAACCCTTTCTATATGCTAACCCTCACAATAACTCTAACCTTACCATTAACAGTGCAATCATATCCTTAACCTAATCTCACATCTTAAATAAAAGAAATCAGGACCAGCAAAATGTCCTTATTTTGCTATAAACAGTCCTCAATTTGATGGTGAAATGGAAAAAAATTGTTCCCCACTCTGACGCCAAGACAGGAGCGCACGCAAACACTTTCAACACCTTTGTGAGGCACACATGAGGTCGGTCAGGGGCTCAATGGTGAACAGGTGTGCCTACCCTGCAGGTGCTTCACCTTTTTTCTCAGCCAAGCAGACAACAAACACCCACCCACTGTGTTCTCTCTCGCCATTAAGCAGTTGGTGTTTGGAGCATATCAGTGCTATAAATGCACTCCATATCACCTCCTACACATAATGGTAGGAACTAGAAGTATCACCACATGATACTCTCAGACTGAGCTTCCAATGGAAGCATCAAAGTTACTTATTATTATTTATAAGTTATTTATTTGATTGACTTTTCCACAGCTCCAAATGCGCCACCAAACACTACAAAGCACACAATGCATCAGGGCATTGCTCTACCTTTGACCTGTTGTTCAAACAAAGCAGAGGGTCACTCCTCCTGTCAGTGCTGCAGTCAGCACCCCATCCAGAGAACAAACCCCCGTTTGTTCTCCGTCCTAACTTCCCCCGCTGTTTTGCAAAACCCCACAGTACCTAAGGGTGGGTTGAGGTGTGTTTCCTTCTCCAAACACATGGTGAACCTTTACATAGTTATTAGCTCAACATTTCCACAGAGCAAACTGTGCCAACCTTTTCCTTAACTCTGAAACTGGTGCTCTCCCGTCTTATGAGCAGATTCCAGATTAGCATATCCTGAATTAACTCTTTCTGAGCTGCACTTTAATAAATAGATCAACACCCACAGAGTCTGGTGCTCTCTGTAAAAAGCTTGCCTACTTCCGTGGTTTGCCCAGAGTTCAGCTAATCCCCCATGCGTGAGCCAAATACCATCTGTGTTTGTCCGGCAACAAAGGGGGCACTTGTTAATGACTTTCCATGTCTTCACTGGAGTACTGCACAGGGTGGGGGCCGAAGCATTTAAAGGGGGGGCGAGGAAACAGCAAGTCAGTCAAAACTCCAGTCCACAACCATGCATGGATGGTGACATCATGAGAATCCCTCAACTGGTTTCATTGTTTAGTTTGGTTTTTGTCCTATAAAAATGTCTGTTCCACACATGCATTCACAAAGAAATTTTTTTTAACAGACTCAGCAGTTTGAGCCTTTAATCAGATTTACTCCTTAACCGATCAAAAAGGGAAACCTTGTTTTTAATCCCCTTTGGCCATAAAAAAAATAAATGTGAAAATAAGACATTATGAACTGTAGGAGTTCATGCATCTCAGGTCCTCCTCTATATTTTCTTGCCTGGTCTAAAGAAAATGCAACAACGCACAGAATAAATGTAAGTAAATAGTGATGATCATTAGTATTTTATTGCCACAAAAAAACAAAAACAGCAAAGCAAAAAGAAAAAACTACTTCTCATGCCAACTTGATGAATATATCGATACGTAATCCTTTATTAAAGTTTCAGAAGTGTGATATAAAACAAAGTATCTGAATTGAAACAGTGTAGATCCATGCTTTGAGCATGTTTGGCAAGCTTTAAGTTGAACTTTGACCCGTAGGATAATCCCTTTCACTGCCTGCGCTTTAAATTAGCCGTGTGACACGCCACTCCTCCGAGCCTGTCCACAGATTGTTCACTTTTTAGCCTCTAGTCTTACAGAGACTTTTTATTGGGTTTACGGACTTCATTATCTATATACTACAAGTATTTTGTCTTAAATAACTTTTATCATTTTGTATAAACATAGTGTATACAAAGCGAAATATAATTTTGTAATGCTTTTTGACAGTAAGAAATTGTCGAGAGCTGCATCTAGCCGCTGCCTACAGGCGCCGCCATGTAATTTAATGTGAAAATATGATATATATTATATCCTAAACCCAATCTCAAACTGCATTAAGCTTTTATAAGGCATCAACAGACTAATAGAAATAACACAATAAAAAGGTAATAACTTTGATCATCACATTAAACCAGTCACATCTCTTCATGTCTATCAGCTACAGGAACTCGCTAAGCAGAGAAAATTTGGGCAGCAGGCAAAAACCAAAAATCCTCGATGGTGCAGGCCCTTTTTTTCCAGCTCGCTCAACTGTTAACTGTGTTCTTTGCTCTGCCTTGCAACTGCATGTGGATCAAAGCAGGCGTGATGGGACGACGCCTAAACGAGGCCTCTTTCTAAAACCAACAGCAACTTTTATAATACCTACTGGTTTCCATGGCCTTCCTCCTTTTGTAATAGGAAAAGAAAGTCATGACTCAAGTCATTTTGGAGTTTTTTTTTGCTCCTTTATCTGCTGAACTCTGAGAAATATTCCTCAGTTCATGAATGCTTGACAGAAAGTTTTGTGTTCTGTCAAATTACAACATTTTGTATAATTTTTTTATTTCAATCTACAAACAAAGAATCAAATAAATCCCATATTTGCAAGAAAAATAAAGAAGCTCTATCACTAAGCTACATTTTTGGACAATCACCAAAGAGTTCAAGCCAAGCCTTTAGACAACAGAAATCCTCTAGCCTGCAGTGACCTGGGAGGAGACCATCCATAACAAGTTCCAACCACTAACCTGATGGAGAAAGAATGACCTGAATGTAAAGCCCGGTTTGATCTGTGTGTGTGTGTGTTTTGTGGTTTCCTCCAGGCATTGATCTATATGTCGACTCCTGGAATGCTTTTATTGCCAAAGCCACGCCCACAGACATACTGCTAGATGAGCACATGTGTGTTGGTCACACCAGTTCAGACAGAACGTTTACTGACTGAAATCAATGCTAAACCCAGCCTTCAACAGACTAAGGTCTCATTAGTGTTGTCTGTAGGCCACTACTGTCAATCACTACTGAAAGTTGGTAAAAGTCTCAGTGTTTTTAAGCCAACAGGTCCTGTTGCTCATATTACATTTAAACTCTTCTAAAACAGGTAAAATATCAAGGGATTAAGATGTTGATATTCTCCAAAAGAGTCACTGTATGTGCTTGAATAATCGATTACTCTAATTAGACAGAATCTCGTGTCGGCTCCGGCTGATCACGTTACCTGTGATGACGTTGATGTCCGGATACATGCTTTCACATAGCTCCGCGCCTTGGCTGTCTCTCTCGAAAGCCTCACGCAGCTCTTTTTTTACCGCTGCAGAGCCGCATAGGCGATAGAGACCCACCACCTGGGACAACAAACACAAAGAGACACATTTTAGTCAAATACTTAAATTGAAAGAAGGCAGAACATTTTACATACCTGATTTGATTTAGTTGAATCAAACTTGGATAAACTGAATGAAACGAGTTTTTATAAATGAATGCCAACAGACTTATTTGTCACCATTACCTCCTATTACTTTTACCTTTAAAATCAAAGGTGTTCATAATTTTAGTTCCTTCCCCTTATTTTTTGTCCTGTTTTGATTCTAGACATAGCTATTGGCTCAGCTTGTATAGTAAATAACTGGATATCCAATCTTTCATACTTTTTAACATGAAAACCAGCTCAGAGCTCATCTGCTTATGGTAACAAGGGCACATCTGTGCTAGGTGTCAGGCATTGCTGCCAAGCCAACAACATAATGCAAGCATATTTTTACTTCTGCCTCATGCTAATCAAGGAGGAGCGGATCCTCCTGGATGAAGAGGTCAATGACTCCATGAAGACAATGAGGTCAATGACTCAATGCAATCAGCTGGGTTTCCTTAGATGGAAAGCTCTTAAACAATCTGCCTGTATGATCTGATTGAATTGCCTCTTTAAAGTCTGTTGAGATAAAAAAAAAATGGTGAAATGGTGCTATAAGGATAAACTAAATTGAATCTGTCATAAAATATTTCTAAAAAGGTTACATTCAACCCAACTAGCCTGTATTTCTTCTACATATTTAGATCCATTTTCCCCACTATCTTGTATTAATGAGTTTTAATTTGGGTTAAACATTTTCAAGAAGCAATAATACCAAACCCATTTTTACAAAAATGTTCAGGAAATAAATCTATTTCTATCTAGACAGTGTAAAGATCACTGGTGTTCAATCCCAGCCCAGATGATAAGCATCATCTGGGCTGGGATCCCAGCATCCCAGATAAGCATCCCAGATGCTTATCTCCTTCAGAACACCTGGTTAAATAAAGTCATTAGCAGGACTTCACTTGTGTACTGGGGAGGTAAATTAGCCATTTGATTCGAGTGTATGGAAAAAGACCCCTGGTACAGAAGAACAAGCATTCATCTTTGATAAGGAGAAAAAAAAGGGGTTATCAAAGTCTTTTAAACGACCGGTAGTTAGCTCAGAATATTCCCAGATTGGATTCTTTTTGAAATTAACAACATATGTCAACCTGTTCCATTCTTAAAAGGAGTACTTCTCCATAAATTTTAATGCTAAACAGCATAAAACCGCTGCAGAGACTCAGTAAAGTGATGTGGTAATATGAGTTACACAGTAACAACCCTCTAAAGTGAGTATTAACTTACATGGGACCCTGTGAGTTCAGACAAACAGGTTAAATTTCCATCCCATAACCCGGCAGTTTGAAAAATGCTTAAATGAGAACCATTCCGATGGAAATTGAAAACACGCAAAAGGCTCCTAGAGAACTGACAAAAAAGTGCCAAATTCATTTGACAAAGTGTGTCAAAGTTAACCTCCTATTAAGGCCCAGGTGACAACTGAGCATTGAAAATGAAAGCTATGAGCCATCTCTGCTTGTTTACCTAAGCCTCCAGACTGTGACCTAAAGGGACTGGAGACACCTGATAGCTGAAACTTGGCACTGTTGCTTTCCTTGTTATACTGGGATTAGGTCTCTCTGCAGACATACCATAATTTCTCCTACATGTGTCTGTCTGGTATGTGGCATAGCTGGCCAACTGGTGTGGTTGCCCCAGTTACATGTTAAGTCAGTGGGCTGTGAATGGCGGCTCGAGTCCAGTTGTGCGCACACATCAACACACACCGCCAGTCATTCCGGGCTCCAGCGTAGGAGCAGTACCATGTCTTTCTGTCCCAACAGAGATGTTGCTGCATAGCTGCCCTTGCAAGGCCCAATGGCGTTGCTTTTTTTGTATTTTTTCTTAACCTCACACAAGAGTGAGAGAGAAGGACAGATTAGGCATTTGGCTTTGTGTGCATGTAAATAAAAGTCACTGGACACAATGAACAACAAGTCTATTCAGAAATAAAAAACATGGTGTCTCTCTTTGAGTGCAGGCAGAGAACAGCTGTTGGTACAAAGAGGGGCTGCTCTTATGCTGCACGGCTGCCGGGCAACACAACAGGCTGGGCTGGCCAAGACCTATTTGTGGAGCAAATCAGGGACAAGGACCTCAGCACAAAACGGGCTGAAAAGAAGACTGGATGTAAATCAGGTGGAGTATTTTCCTGCTCTGGTCAGCTGTAAGACTAAACTAAACAAAAGAGAGCTTAATAGAGAAGACGTAACACGAGCAAATGTGACCAACTGTTTGACTAGGTTTGAAAATCTCTTTCCTCTTCTGGCCAAAGGGAACATGTCTGAAAATATCAACAGTGCTGGAACTGAGTGGGTGCCTTTTTTGTCAGTATTAGTTAAATGTAAATAGAAATACTTTCTTAATGTGATATAGTACAAGAGTAGCGGAAATAACCCCTTTTTACTAGAACCTTATGCTGAATACCATCTCTGAACCACAATATGTTGAACTCTGAGAAGTGTAGGGTTCAATTTGGTTAAAAGTTCTGGTATCGTTCCAGCTTCGCCTCCTGTATCCTAACAGCAAGAAACCACAGGCTCCCCAAAATTAATCAGCAGATAAAAATGTTGCCTAGCCCTTTGAGTCTCCATCCCAGCTTTAACATTTAGATAGCACGGTAAGAATTTGTAGTAAACAACATGATGCTATGAGTCTCTTCTGCCTTAACAATTTATGCAGTTGGTGGTTTGTCTAATGGATTGTAGGATATTTTCTTGATATACCTTATATCCACCAACTGAACATTGTACAAAAACATAAGTCTACCTAAACATAGCTGCTAACAATGTCCATCCCAAAATGAATAAAAGGCTATTTGTCTTCTAATGGCATGTTCCAGCAGGAATGACGCCAAAATCTCAATTATAGTCAATCTAGTTTCTTAAAGAGTTCTTTTATGCAAAATTCCCATTGTAAAAATTTTGTATCAGTGATATGTATGAATAACAAATTTAACCTCTATCATTGCTTTTCTCCACCTCTTAGCTAATGTTTGCTCAAAATGCGCTGTCCAGAAGGGGAAATGTGCTGTCCAGAACGGTCTGTATTAGTCAATCGTTTCAAGCTGCGACCTTCATTTAATGTAATATTTCATGCTCCTAGGCTTTTCTTACAAACTCTGACTGGTTGTTATGGTTGCAGGTGCACGGCCTTCAGGCGGACCGGGACGTGGAAAGCCAAAACCTCTTGTCAAGAGGAGGACTGAATAAGGAGATATTTGGTAAAGACCGTCTGCCTGATCTGAGAGGTATTTTCCTGCACAAAAAGCAAAAGCATGCTCTTGGGGCCTCATTGTTAACATTTTTATTTCAAAATGTACCATGATATGGGACCTTTAAATAGGCTCAACAATCAACAGATGCCAATCTAACAGTGTTATTTTGGGATGTGGTCTAACAGGAGAATACCATCACAAATATGTAGCCAAACATCTACAGCAACTGCATTTTTTTAAAAATGAATATGGTCCCAAATCTCAAAAGAATGTTTCTTATACCTTGTTGAATTTATACCATGAATAATGTCCAAACAGTACCACCAAGGACTAATAAAGTGGCCTAATAATGTGTATTCTGTGGGAATAGTAATGTAGATTTTATTCATTTAATTTTCCCATTTAAGGAATCAGGAAATTTTTAGAAATCTATTTGTTATTCAGGAAGATCATACTGTTACATGCTACTAGTAAGAAGTTTAAGATCAGCAACAAAATATATAAGAACTAGTAGTTTCACTTTTGAGCTGCAGTTTTTAAAATAACTTGAAACTATCCCTGCAAGACAAAGTATCAACATGGAGCATACTCTAAAGTTTATTCCCTTAAAGGTATTGTGGAGGATTTTGAATTTTTTAAAAGACCCGCACTCTCCACTTGAAAAACAAAATGCACATGCAACAACCCTGTACCCGCTCTGGAGAGGGAATGCCAATTAAACACATAAAAGAGCACGTACAAGCCCATTTCTCCTTATGCACACTCTGTTTAAAAGTTGCTGTTCTCATAGCCTATTCAAGTTTACTGTATCCCAATGTCCACCCTAACCCCTAAATCCATCAATCACTATATAGAGCAGCACTAAATAGTGGACTTTATGCAAACTCAGTTAACTGACCATTGAGACAGATGATCACTCCTCCACTGCGCGGTGCCTGTGCCATCTTTTTTATTAGTCGCCACTGTCGGGTAAGACAGCCTATGGCAACAGCCGGCCGCTGTTACAGCAAATCCCATAATGCTTTGCGAGGAGAGCTCTCCACGTAAAGCATTCCAGCATAATTCTGACTCTTCTGAGGACTTTCTTTTCTTCTCTTATACTTTGTAGACACTTATTGTCTTTGGGCCCTCAGCTATTTTCAAAGAACCGCAGTGAGAAAGGTGAGCTTCCGTGACTTTCTGAAAACGTAGCTCACCACAGATATATGACTGAAAGTGCGCATGCGCAGAAAAAGATAGCTAACTCGGGACGAGCAAGTAGGAGGGGCTTATGTAAACATATCACCAGAATGATTGACAATTAGGAGGACCACTTATTTAGATGATCCACCCGGAAGTAAAAGACCTTTAATACACAGCGGCCTGGCTCCTGGCCTAAGGGGTAACCCTCACTTTTCACCTTCTGTTTAACTTAGTCAAACCTAATGAAATTTGTTTTGTTTTTTTTAATCCAAAGGATAGCTGAACATCTTAATTTAGGACAGGCCCAATTTGTATAACAGAAGTTATCTGATTAATGAATATGTAACCTAACTATGGAGATAGGGCTATACCTCCCAGCAATGTCTCCTCCAAGATAGTGAAAAAAACAAAAAACATCCTCAAAAATATTAGCGTAATATCTGCATTATTACCTTTGCCAAGAAGGTTATGTTTTAGTCTAGTCTGTGTCTTTATTCGTCTGTTTGTCCATTAGTTTGTGTTCAATTATTTTTTTTTCCAAAGGTGCACCTCAGTCCAAGAAACAATCCATTAAACTTTGGTGATGATCCGCATCATAATCAGCATGCAGGAATTTTTAAAGGGATAATTTAACATTATTTGGCGGAACAAACAGTTCCACTCTAAACGAGAGAGTGGCAGCAGTGGCTATTGACAGCTACAGCATTGTCCTAAAAAAAGTCCAGATGTATTTTACTGAAGACAAAAATACAGGAAGGTGAGCCAAGCCTCTCTCGTAGTTTTGATCTGCTAATTAAAGAAGAAAGCAGAGCGGTGGTGAGAGCAGAACAAACACCACAGGCTACAGACACATACTGTGCCTTACTTATGAACTTATGAAAGGATTTTAAGGACATTTTTAACCAGGGGTATCCCTCATGCTAAGAAATGGTTCATTCAAATTTGGTAATGATCCAGATTGTGTGCGAGTTTTAGCTATACTGTAGATGTTTGTCACAATATGGGGCTAAATTTGCTGCTTGGCAGAGGTCTGCGCTCTCCGAGTGCTTCTAGTAAGAAATTGTTTCATCAAAATGAATGGACACCTTAAGGTATGCAATGATGCCTGCAAAGGCTGACAAGAAATTTAAAGCTTACTGGCGGAATCAGACCAGAGCTAACAAAAGAATATTCGTTAATAGACATGGAGACGAAATATATCTCCATTCTCCTGATATAAAAAGAGGTAAGCAAAACAGCTCCTGGGAGAACTCATTATACAATTTTTAAAAAATTAAACTAAAAACATTTTTCAGTTCAAGACATCTAAGTCATTGAGAGAGATCAGATGATTAAATCTATCCTAACTTGATCATATCTCTTTATCAAATTGTTCTGCAAGTGCTCTGAAAAATGTCTACATGCTGAAATCCTTCATCTCCCTTCCCCCTGCCCTGTATACCAGATCATATGCAGGGACTCTGAGGTGCCATCAAGACAGTCATGAGATACTATCTCTACTGCAAATCCTGGATCTGCCCCAAAGCCTCCTCTCAGCATGACATGTCTACAAAAAATCTGGTTAGGAAGGTGACCATATGGTCAAACCCCCTTAAACAGTGGGAGCTTTTTACACATAGCTAAGGTACAAACCCGTTTTGACATTAAAAAAAAATAAATAAATAAAATAATTCTTCTCACATTTGGAAACCCTTGGGTTTGTGTTTAAATTGTTAAATTTAAAATTAGCTAATGGTTCATCTTACATAACAGCCTCTCTCAAATCTCAAACCCTTTATTTTTTTTCTCTCAGGCAACTGGGCTGGATATGATGATTGAAAGGGGATTGGAGCAATGAGTGCAACTGGAAAACTGATGATTAACCAGTCAGCACCAAAAGCAAGGCTAACTCCGTTGTGAAGCAGTTGTCAAGCTACGTGATTTGTTTGTCAGTTTAATTAATGCTTAAACCAACTTCCTACTGTAAAGAATTTTTCATACCCTTCCTCAAATTGTTCATTATGTTTCCAGCCACCTGCTTATAATGTCAATGCAACTCATAGCATAAGCCACTGATAGCTTGACACGAGGTAATTATATTCTTAAAAACTTTACTGATTGTAATAATTTTATGTTGTGCCCATAAAGGATGTGAAATAGCTCAGTCAGAATCCGTGCAGCTGTTTTCTATACAGCTCAGTTCAATCTTCTTAATCATACATGATCTGCTTGTAGGTGACATAAAAGCCTCCTCTAAAAATGTCTTCCAGACAAGCCCATCAAAGTACCTGCACTCATCTAGGATCTTAAAGGCTTAGAAAAGCCTCCAGGATACATATTTCAGCAAGACCATCTGAGGAGAGAGGCTGCGTAAAAGATGCAAGCAAACATGAGTTTTGGGGGCAGAACCTGCTAAGACCTCCTGGAATGTGGCGTCAACCCCATGCCTAACCCCTGTCTACCTGCCACACAGAAGACCCCTGGAGTTGATCTGCGACTGATAGCTGCTCTAATGAAAAAAGGCAAGAAAACAAAAAGATTAGAGGAAAGGCTCGGAGCGATAGAGGACAAACATGTCAGACTGGAATCCACAGACAGATAAAAATCACAGCACTGGAAGGTAACACAGCTATAACAAAAGGAGTTTGAGATGTTAGATTTAACAAAAAAATGATTAAAAAAATAATTTAGGACTAAAACAGTAGTCATTGATAATTATATATTTACCAATTCATTATTAAAATATTTAGCGTTGTCGCAATACAACTATTGAATTTCCAATACTATACCAATACTCAGTGTTGGGCACGTTACTTTGAAAAAGTAATTAGTTATAGTTACTAGTTACTTCTCCCCAAAAGTAACTGAGTTACTGAGTTACTCCACAATAAAAGTAACTAGTTACTAGTAAAAGTAACTATTGCGTTACTTTTGTGTTTCTCGCCCCGTAAACCTCACCACCCAGCCCCCACCTTCTCGCCGTATGTTTCGAAAGCCAGCTGAATAGAGTGGACGACAAAGACAAGAACCTGCAGAGAGCTTTGCATTTCTTGTAACTCAACGTAAATGGCATCAGGGGGGAACGCCATGTGAAGTTTTTTAACAGGGCATTCAGATCTGGTGAGTATATGAAATTAATAACTGGGGATGTCTAATTCTGAAATCCTGTGTGTTTGGGTTGTTATAGATACTGTAACATCTATCTATCTAGATGTATACTCTGTGTGTGACATAAAATATGGATCTCCATCCCTGCCACAAAGGCCATCAAATAATGTTTAAAATAAAAAATACAGTAGGTTGAAAAGTCAGAGCATCCATCCATCCATCCATCCATCCATCCATCCATCCATCCATCCATCCAGATCTCTCCCTTTCATTTTATCGTTCACGCTCTCCATAGTTCTCCTGTGGCGCGAGCACAGGGTGACTGTTACGCGCCTTTAGCGAGCATGCGCGTTTCCTGTCGCTTGCGCGGTGACTCGTGCCGCCTGCGCTGTGCAGAGATGCAGAGGAAACCGTTATGTGGTGGGGAAACGCAGCTCGACGTAACACCGGTATTTCCATGTGGAAAACGCTGTTTGCTGCTGGAGTCATCCTCACTCTCCATCTCTCTGTGTGTGCTGTACGTTAACACCCGCCAGCGGAAACACCCACCTACCCAACTGACAGACGGAATCTCACTATACATCAGCCATTCTCATCCTCCCCTCTCTCATGACAAGGCGCGCACCTCTGGATGACCTAAAAATAATCTTTAATATCTCTTATACAAAAGTAGCACAAACAATATTTTTTTCTGCACAAATCTTCACTAACGTTGCACTAACCATTCAGTCTATTTGCAGAGTTTTTTGACGTGGGTGGGGTGTCAGCTTCACGCAGCTGCGCACGAGTCCTATCATGAAAAAAGGTTCATTGTGCGACCTGAGTAATGCGCAGTAACGGGGTGTCTGCTATGGTAACTGCGTTATAGTTACAGTCAAAGTAATTAGTTAGATTACTCGTTACTAAAACAAGGTAACGGCGTTAGTAACGCTTGAAACGTTACTTTCAACGCCGTTAGTCCCATCACTGCCAATACTGCAGCTTTAAATGCAGACCAGTATGAATATTGATCTGATATAATATCAGCACCAATCAAACATTCTTTTACTACTTATATTGTAGTGTGGAATGTTAAAAAACGTTTGATCAAGTAAGATTACTTAGAGAACAATAGTCCACAATAATGTGTATGAGAATAGTTGACCCATGTATTATTAATCTATGGGTAACATGAACTTCAAACAAAATTGTTTTTGGATATCGCTGTTGAAGATAAGGATGGTTTTAGATGAGTAGCTGTAACCCCAACAATCCTGAACTTAACCATTACCAGTGCATACCTGACCCTAACTGTAAACTAAACTCAATTCTCACCTTATCCCTAAAACAAACTATACCTGAAAAAAATATCCTAACTTTACGACAACCGGTCCTCAATTTGATGGTGAAATAAAAAAAAAATAGTTTTTTCAAGTACACACTTTAAAAAATTAAACAATCAATGTTCCCTTTTCTTAAGGAATAACTGAGAATAACGCCTCCCTTTTTATTGCAGGGAAACATGATAATTTGCTGCAAAAATAGAACTAAACATAATTTTTGTTATGGCAAGATAACTGTTAAAATGTTCTCTTAAAGCTTTACACATGCACTTCACTTCCTCCAACTCCCGATGTAGCTGTCCAATGTTTGTCCCGGAGATATTTGGAAGTGCCAAAACTTAATTCTTAACAAGAATCCAAAAATGTTTACCTTCTTTTAAACTGCATAACTCATAATGTTCTTTAAAACAATCCTCAACAGGTAACATATTAATGTAGTGTTAATCAGTAACACAGACCAGCTGCTGAAAGCAATAGGAAAAAGCAACACTAGTTTTTCTGAATGATAACAAATGGGTTATGTTGGTAAAAGTCCAGATGTGTAGAAAGTGGAAGCAGGTTATATTTTGATGAACAAATTCATTAAGAAGGCCTAATTTGTACCTAATGTTTTCCTTCTACCCCCATTTAAGAGCATCCCACTCTTCTGTCTGTATATAGAGGTCAGGATTCTAAAGTAGGGCACACAATAAGAACTGATTG
Source organism: Cyprinodon diabolis (assembly GCA_030533445.1). Taxonomy (NCBI): domain Eukaryota; kingdom Metazoa; phylum Chordata; class Actinopteri; order Cyprinodontiformes; family Cyprinodontidae; genus Cyprinodon; species Cyprinodon diabolis. The sequence continues at coordinate 16,240,282 of CM060070.1, read as the reverse complement.
TATGATCCTAAAGAAAACTCCCAGGCCTTCTCGTCCCTGCTACATGAGTGTCTTAACTCTTCTGTCTTTCTTCTTTTTGAATAGAAGATCCTGTTGCCAAAGGCAGAAACTCTGTGACATTATGTCTGCTGCATTTCAATTCATTCAGCAATATTACTTGCTGCAGGGCAAGCACTCATCACCCAACATTAAAAAGGATGCTGTGAGTGTGTGTGGTTATTTCTTGAGCTACTCATACCATGCTTTATTTAAGAAACGCAATTTGTCATAGTAGTTCACTTTGACCTTGGGCGGATTTTTAAGCAAAGCAAGGCCTGGAAGTCCAAAGCAAGACACTCACAAGGCATCCAGGACAAAAATTTGAACCAACTTCACCAACTCATTCTGATGAAGAGCGACCGCATCAAAGGGAGTCAGAAAGGAGGATGACAGCTTCTCAACTTTTCTCTGTGGCCACAGTTAGGAGGAGACTCATCTTCATCGTTTTGAAGATATCCTCTTTTGATCATGATCCAGCATTACATAAATTGGCGGATAAATATAGAGTTTTGATTTTTGGCTCAGGTCTTTCCTCACCACAACAAACCAGAGAAGCTCCACCATTACTGCTCACAAGCCCCCAGTTTATCCATTCATATCTCGCTTAGTCATAGTATTATTCATGAACAATACGCCAAGATATTAAAACGCCTCTGCTTGGAACAAATGTACCCGAGATCACAATCTCCAATGGCTCTAACTTTAGTTAAAGAATCAGTCACTTAAAAAAAATACATTAGAATAAAGACTTGAAATCGTTTAAAAGCTGCAAAACTCACCATTAAAATAAAGGTAGAAAACACCAATCGTCAAAGTCAAACTTCAAACTTAATTACCTGGCATCCTCTTCTCTCGATCTCATTGATGCACTTCCATATGATCAGTGGCACCAACAGCCCAGTGTTTTCCCTCTCCACGACCCGCCACGCCTCCACTCCAAACACCTGTGGCTCCCTGTCTCCGTCTGGTCCACCGTCCAACGAGTTCTGCCACTGTTCCAACAAGTTCAGCTTGACGTAGATCAGCCCGCGTGGCTCAAGCTTCACTGCCAGCTGATGTGTACGTGTTACTCTGAAGAGCGCAGGCAGGACCACCGTGCCATGGCAGCAGACACGGTTCCTTTTGGGCGTGGGTTCCCAACTGAACACCACAAGCTTCAGGTGCTGGGCGTTCTCCAACTCTATGTTAAAGGTATGATCCATATCCAGGAAGGATGTTCGACAAGTGAGAAGAGCAGTTCGTGCTTTATTAACGGAGTCAACCTGAATTGCACAGTAAACATCACGGGAGTCAATGCGTGGAGGTTTGAGGTCCTCAGCACCGTAAAAATGGAGACTCATCAGTCCAGAGATATACTGGCTGCACTTGGGCTGATCTGTGAAGCTGTAATGACGGAAAGCATCAATGTCCAGCTCTGTGCCATTTAGTCTAGAACTTCCTCCCTCCGTCTCTTTGCTTTTCCCACCCTTCCCCTCAGCAGATCCGTGTTTACCAGATTTGGCAACCAGCTCTGGTGAGTCACCATCACTCAGGTAGCCTCCTTTGCTAGCTGACTTGGAGCTGCCATTAGTTTTCTTCTTGTTAAAGCTTTGCAGCGTTGAAACGCTGCTGTCTAGGTGATATCGGGAGATTACGTTACGGCTCGCCTGCCCAGCTCCGGATGGAACCAACCGAGGAGGGCATGAAGTCTGAGAGACCGCATCAGATCCACTGCCGTTGACCCGGGGAGAATGTGATCTTGGCTCTGCCTGATTGTTTCCACTGCTACTCGCACTGTTATTTTGGGTCCCTTTTACACTGAGTTTTCGACTAAGTTCGGGGAGCTTCTTCATCTTCATGGAAATCTTTCTGACTGTACGTGGGGACTTGATCTTGTCTGGGAAAGACCAGTTGATGGAGCTGCTCTTCTTGGTTGGGTTTGGGCTGGATGGAGGTGAGAAGCTAACAGCATTGGGCAGGTCAAGTCCATCTAAAAGGGAAAAAACACAGAAAAGGAAATCCAAATTAAATACATGATTAGCTATTCCACGCTTTTCTCCACATAATTCAGATTAGCAATGTATAAAGACCAAATCAACAAATCAGCACCACCATATCCTAGTTTCCCAAATCAGCATAACCTCTGCTTTCTCTATAGAATGTACCTTTTACCTGTGATTACAAGTAATTACACAATGTCTAGAGGAGAGACGGAAATAAGACATAAAACCAAAAGAAAGATACGTAGGACCCATAAATTACAGTCTCTTAGGAAGGTGGTACACCTTTATGGCATATCATCATATGATTAGACTTACATGCAGCCCAGTAATCCACTGGTAAACACAATCTCTGTGTTTACTGTATAGTACCGTTCTAGTCTCCATATATAAACCCAAGACTCTCTAAGAAAATAATCAACTACAAAGGAAAACACTAAATGAAATAACATATTTTGTTAGGTCTACTTTTTAAAAAGACAAAGATATTAGCTCGTGTCCCATGTCTGTGGAATTAAATTGTGACAACAGATGATCAGTTGTACAACCATTTTTAAAAATTAGTCTACACAATTTCCGTAAAAATTCAAAAAATATCCACTGGACTTGGTTTCCAAGATTTGAAGACGTTTCGCCACCTCTCCAGAAAGCTTTCTCAATTCAATTGTTACGGAATGACTATGACCTGGATGACTGGGAACCTTCATCAGCATAGTCTACACAATATAAATAAAATGTAACAGGAATGTCATTAAAGTTAGACTCAATGATTATTCAAAACATATATTTTTTATTATATTCTTTACAAAATATTATATATACAATATATAAGTAAAAAGTTATTTTTGTTTACTCGTTTTAATTCACCGATTTGGAAAGCAGTTTTTAAATCTGTGTTTTTGTGCAATAGGCCTTATGGTTACTTGTAGACAAGATGTACATGCTGAACAAAAATTACAGCCTGGAAAAGGTTCCTCCTGATTTCAAATGGCTAGGAACTGGGAATACATTTCTTATTTTGGATTAGCCAAGTTGACAAAAAAAAAAAAAAAGATGTCATTTAGAAAGTGAGAAAGGTTCTGCCAACATCTTCAGCTCTAGTTTCGGAGGACACCTGCTGTGCTATTCTAGGGTGCTGGTCTGAGGAGTGAAAATACAGAGGTGTAACAGGATGTAGAGAGGGTAAGATGTGGAGAAGGAGTGGGACAGGGAGTAGCCCTGCAGATCAGGGACAAAGGAACCCCTTGTCCAGGCACTCAGAGGTCTGGAGGGTCGACTGCAAGGCTGGCAAGTTGGCTGGTAAACGTACAAATGAAAACAGCTTTTCTCTCAGATTCCTCATCAAACCGCCTTTTAGATAGATGGAGTGGTCTACGTCTGCCATAGCGCCATGTCAGACATCCAGACAAAAGAGGCTCTGAGAATAAAGAATATAGGCGGAGGGCCCTGAAGGAGCTAATTTACCAAACAACATCAAGGGAAGGGGTGCAGTACAGAATTAAAGTCAAGGACAAAACAAGGCTTGTTCCTCAGTTAAAACTTGCTAGACAGACCAAAGTGAGAAATTGAAAAACCCATTGGGGCGCGCTCTCCACAGAACACAATTTTGGTCCTCCTCCTTGATTTACATCATACAGGGAAAGTTGCTAACATAAGCTCAACTTGCTACCACTACACTCGTCTCTGTTCTACCAAAATGGGCAATTCTAACAATCAGTGGCTGACCTGCAGTGAGTCGGCAAATGTTGATACTTGTGTAACTTATCATCTATTGTGTAAAAGAGTGGGAAACTACGGCAAAATAAACCATGGCAAGATGCTAACACCACGTCCACACAAAGTTACATACACACAAGTCCAATTTTTGTGTGTAGCCTTGCATGAAGAAAAAAAACGGGGTATAAATGACCTCTAATAATAATAATAATTTAACTTTATTGATCTCACACTGAAGAAATTTACCTCTGCATTTAATCCACCCCCTTTGGGAGCAGTGGGCTGCCATTGTGAGGCACTCGGGGAGCAGGGGGTTAAGGGTTTTGCTCAGGAACCCAAAATGAAGGCTGTGGGGATCGAAACGCGTACTTGCAACCTTCTCAGAGCACAGGCGCACTGCTCTAACCACTAGGCCAACACTCCCACAGATATAACCTCTGACGGAGATTACGGTCATTCAGTCAGCATAAGTTTAGTGGACATATCGGTCTGTTAGGAACTCCAGGATAGCTTAAACATAAAGTTAAAGACACTTTCAGAGAGATTGTATATGTAAAATACCATCTTTTGAGTAATTTTATATATTTCTACCCCTTTATGCCCTTTATAAATATTAATGTAGTGTGTAGCAAAACTTATGTGATTGAATTCAGTTTATTAAGAGACAATTAAGTGGTCAGCATTGTCAATCAGCTGGGTACTCGCGCTGTTACATTTTTATGCCATGATACTAGTTTGAAAATCTTTCCAAAAGAAACTCCCAGGACAACTACTTAAAGAAAATTACGTAAACAAATGAACCATATAGTGAAAGTATGCAGGATATAAGGATTTTAGCTGTGAATACACACACTTTAAAAGCTGGGTCCTTTTTAGCCTTTGGACCTGTGGTGGCAGCCAGCAGAGTAATGTAACACGTACAAGCTGCGGTTCAGGGGTGATGGTTTGACACTCAATCCTCAAGGGCTATGTTCTGGGGTCAAAAGGCCATGAGGCCCACATTCCTCTAGGTGTCACCTAAGCCATGTAACTCTATCCACCCAGCATTTTTACATGCACTTGCAGTCCCTACATTACTGTAACACAAAGAGAGAGTGCATATAGGCACAAAAAAACAGCAGACTGCAGCCCCTTGACCCTGCCACCCCCTCAGGCAGCCGGCCGCTGACAACCTTAAACAAAGGCAAGGAATATATTACCCTAATATTTCACCACGCTAGCGTTAAACAGGTGCAGGGTGAGGGCGTGCAGGTGATTTACAAACTTATCATTTGTTTTTCTGTTATTCTATTAGGAAACAAATTGCCCCTGCAGCCTACACCAAGTGGATGATCCAAGCTGTCCTTTGATTAAACATGTCCAGAGAAGACGATGAAATGAGCCTCAGTAAAAACTGATAAACGTTGGAGGGAAGAAATACTCTACTGCTGTTGATCGCCTCTATAAAAACACCCATATTTACTTGTGTGTCTGTTTTATAAAAACAAAAAAGCCAGAAGTGTATGTTAAATCTAAAACAGAAAAAGAGGCAATGGTGTGTGCAGACAAACATGGCAAGTGTAAATAAGGTGTAAATGACTTGTCTTGTTGTTCCTTTTCTCCAGGCCTGAGCTGCCTCCTTTTGACATTGCTTTACATATTTTGGTTCTGGACGGTCTTTCAGGAGCTACAGAAGCCCGGCTCTTGTTCTGGAATAGTTATGAAACCCCTGCTCATATAACCAAGCATGCAGACATCCCTGCTAGAACAACATGGCCTGCTGTCAAAGCAAAACTTATGTGATGTAATTCTTGTACTACTGCAGAAATTTAAGCCCTGTTGTAACCCGACAGACAACGTGGTGCTAATTCTGGTCAAAACGTGACTACAGTGTAACAGTCCTTGGTAGGTGATAAACATTTGCGATATAATAATAAATTGTACACAAGCCCACATTTTATTACATCCTCAATACATTAAATGAATATTCCGGCCAGTAATTTATCTAAATATGTTTTCTTGTGTTACATCAATAGCGATTGGGCAAGAAATCAAATGGATGAAAATATTGAAGACAATCTGGAAAAAAACTTTCTGAAACAGTTTGAAGAGCTAAGCAGTTCAACTATGCAAAGGTCTCCAACAAAGATAAAATATGCACAGCAAGTGATTCAAGAGCAGCAAAATGAACGAAGTATCCAGAAATTTTATTTTTAACCATCTTTAGCATTTGATAATAGAGGTTAATAAGGGAAGAATAAATCAATCTCTAGAACCTGATCATATTCAGAACAGAGTGTAGATAATTGTTTTACCTTTAGGACTCTTAAAAGATAGACTTTATTTCTAGGTTTCCCTTTTTCTTTTTTTTTCTTAGATATAGAGATAGACAGACAGATACATATATATCTATCTATGTCTATATATAGATAGATATCTTTGAATCATCTTGTTCCATAAATGAGTTGGTTTTTTGGTGTATCTCTAGGAAATATGATAAAAAAGAGGTATATCTTATTAACACCTTGTTTTTAGAATACCTTTGAAAAAACAATACCATGAAATAGTTTGAATATTTGAGTGTGATAAAGAACATATTATCTTTTTCAATGAAGTGAAGGATGTCATTTACCTTCTTTTATTGATAAAAATATCCAGGCAGTACAATAATAAGATAATTAATCTGAAGGGAGTATTTCTGGCTTTGTCCTGATTATTACAATTTTAAAACATTATGTTAGAACTTTTTTTCAGCAACTCTGGTGATGAAATGATGTCTTGAAACCATGCAGTGAGAAAGCTATGTGACCTGAACTTCACTTTTAACGTTGAGTCAATTAATCTGTTCTTGTTTTCTGTCTCCAGACCAAAACCACACAATTATGAGTCAAGATTAGCTTTCCAAGACTGAACTCTGAAGTATGAACTCTCTGTCTATAACTTAATCAACCAAGGCCAAGTCACTAACGCTACAGCAAGTGAGACCAAAACAACCCCAGAAATAACTCTGGTCCAGTTTTGAGTGCGGGCCGATTCAGATTCCCTCAAATGGGCTCAAAAGAGAACAAGCGATTGGAAACACAACAGTGAGTTCACCCACCCCCAGAGTCCATCAATCATTATCGTCCACACAAACAAAGCATTCAGATGGACAAAAAAAGTCACTCAATAGGCAGCACACAAGGAGTCTGTAGTGTATCCGGTGGTGGAAAAAGAAGCAGCCAACCAGACAGAGAGCCATCTACATCTATACAGCTTCATTAATTCAGGAAACCCTACTATTCATACTCAAGAAATGAAAGAGGCATGTCAATTTTCTGCTCTTATGGATGAAAATGGATCCTTTTATGGAGCATATTTCCATGATTAACCAGAAACAGAAAGCCAAGAAATAAACAGGAATTCTTGGAATTCAATGATTTTAGCTTAAGTCAACAGCTTTGACTCTTTTATACTAAAATTGTGATCATATTTAACTGATCAACTAATAAAGTACATTGGCTCCAGTAGCACAGTATGAAAGCTTTAAAATATTACATCAATACCTCTGCATCCTAGGCTGTTAGTAAGAAACATAAGACTTATGGACTAGGTTAGTTACAGGAATCTGTTTAAATAAGTGTGTCGGAGCCGGATGACAAGTCTGCTATGTCAAAGCAAGCCAATCCGTCTGTTCAGGGGCAGTAGGGGTGATGTTTTATTTGCCTGGGGCAGCAGCTGCTATGTACTCAGAGGAGGGTGAAAAAAAAAGAGGACGCTCTCTTTAGCCAGAACTGGAGCAGAAGATCGAGCTCCATCTGGCTTTTGGTCTAACATAAGAGTCTGATGGGCAAAACTACGTCTTAAGAAAATATCCAAATGGTTTGAGGCTGAGAAAGATTGTGGGATTTGACACTTCTGATCTCATGTACCGTTGACTGCATTAGGAGGAGAGTTTACTGAATCATCAACATCAGTTTATGAACTATGAAAGCAAAAGAAAGACTTTACTTTATTGGACAAATTAGTCATAATTGTGTTTTCTTTCCAAATTGCGTTTGAAAATGTGCTAAAGCTCTCATTCGTTTCATCAAGAGATGAGATATTAAGATCTCATAGCAGGCTGCTGTTGTATTCACCGCTGCCATGTGGCTAGCATCCCCCAGCAGTTTAAAGAGGAGGAGTGTCCCTCTGCAGTCAATACAAACTCTGTTAACAGTGACCACAATCCCCAAAGTAAACTCTGAAGGTTGAGGCCATATATAACAGAAAAACCAAGGAACACAGTGAGCCAAAAAGAAGCTTCTGTGTCCTCGCAGCAAGTTGTGAGGATTGTTGACGACACGCAGCAGCACACGCCGCTCGGTTTCTGCTAAGGCAAAGTGAGGGATGGCGTCACCGAACCCGCTGGAATCAACTGCAAAGTCAACATGCAGCCGGCAGTTCCGGAGTAGGAGGGAACAGTGGGGGGGAAAAGAAAACAACGCTGCTACTCGTTGCTCTCATTTTCACAGCAACAAGTAAAACCACACCAGCACAGAGCTACCACTGATGGCTGCTGAAAAACACAATATTTACTACAAGGAATAAATTTAGCACAGGTTTCTGAATGGTAGTGGCGTATACAGTCATAGCCTTATAATTCAGATCTCTCAAGCATATTCACATTTTCAAACCGAGCAACCAAAATATTTAATTTGACTACTGCACTGTACATGAACTGGAAGCAAAGCAATACCTGGTCTTTAAATAAGGGCAGTAGTAGTATCTCCACTTATGTGTAGGTTAGTCTCACTCTAACAGTTGTTCAGCTAAGATCTCAGAGGTTTGATGGAGAACATTAAGGCCAATTTATACTTCTGATGCATAGCCTCTGCAACCATCAAATCTGTATCTGTGTGCAACAACGCCCCCCACGCAGAAGCTCTGCAACCATCGTCGCGCACCTCAAAAAAATCCTGACTATAAGTTAGACGGTAGAAATCCCACGCAGAACGCAAGCTGAAGTGTGCAGACAAAAAAAAAAAAAAAAACAGAGGAGTAATAACAATAATGAATTACCACGACAAAAGGTTGATCGAGGAAGTTTGGAAGTACAACTACTTGTACGATGCCTCAGACATGTTGTTTTAGAAAATAAACACTTCCGCTGGCGCGGCCAGGAAGTTCTCCTGACCATCCGCGGTAGTTCTCACGACTTCTCTCGCGCTTTGGCGAGAAACTGCTGTGCGTCCCTAGAAATTCCAGACCGACGTTGCAGAAGCATACCAGCAAAACTGGTTCTTGACCAGACCCAAACAACATTTGATGTGTGCGGTTGAAGTATAATCTGCTTTGAGTCAACCACCACCTAATGCAGACCAAGCAACCTAGTAGATAAGACAAGGATAAAGTATCGGAGCACAGTTAGTATTGAAAAACATATTCTAAGCTTTAAATATCTCACAGTTACCTTCTGATCCATAAACAAAAAAAAAGAAAGAATTGAAAGCATGTACCTCAACTGAAACCTCTAAGACCTGTGCGATCCACATGACAGGCCTGCCACTGAGGCAATTATCAGAGGGGCAGCAATTATGTTCTCGCTCCGTAACTCTCATTTTATGGAATAGTGGCAAGAAAGAAGTTATGAGCCATAAGCAGTAGTACTTAAAGGTTTTTACAAGCCATGTAGCGGACATGAATACATAACGGATGAGGTTCTGGTCCGATGAACCTAAAATTGAAGATTTGACTTACATTCGAAAGACTGTGAAACAAAAACAATCCACAGCACATAAAGCTGAACATATTATTCCAATGGTGAGACAAGAAAGTGGCAGTATCATGCTGAGGTCGTACTTTTCTTCAGAGGGGACATGGAAGCTTGTTAGCTCAATACAAGAAGTCTAGGAATAAAAAGCTAAGACTGGGACAGTCTACCCTAGCAGGGCAAAAACCTTAACCCTATAGAGCCACAACAGAATGGTTAAGATCAATGAAACCTGAGCTTTTCTGAAATGAAGAATGGTGATAGTAGCCATTAGTTATGGGATAATCTGTAAATAACCTGCATCTGGGATTGATGTAAAAAGCAGTTCTAGTAACATTGGCCCAGGTGAGATGAATACAAATGCACAAGAGGTTTTAATCATTTTACTTTGGAACATTGAAAACAATCACAACAACCATCTGTCCTTACTAGGAGATTTTTAACTGAATTCAGGTATCAGGTATAGAGTATTTATAGACAAAGGTCTCTGCACTTCAGCTGTACAGGCATAGATACCATAAAGACATTCTCATGTTTCCTGTAGTTTAACTTCTACTGATAAACATAGTTTAAGGTAGTAAGAAAAACTAAACCTTCCGTTAATTAAAAGGCTGTCTATCAGAGTAGAGGAATTAACCAATTAACATTCTTGTTCTCGCTGAAGCTAGCTAAAAGAGCAACATCCCCAAAAAAAAGGTAAAGGTTAAAGCAATATAAACTTCTTGAAACTATACACACACACACATATACATATATATATATATATATATATATATATATATATATATATATAGTTTCAAGAAGTTTAAGGTCTAAGTGACAGATTTCTCCCACAAAGAACAAAAACCACTGTCACTGTGTTCAGTTCAAGCCATCAAATTGTCACTGTGAGAAATAAGAGCCCAGCCACGAGCCAAACTATTCATGCTGTCTTATTGTTCGTACAACTGTAATAGCTGTTGCGTGCCACAGAGAAGTTTTGTAATTATAGGCTCAGATGAAGATGTGCCAAATAGTTCAAACTACCATGTTTCCACATCACAGAAAAAAAAAGTTAGAAGTCTGTCAAAAAAAAAAAAAAGATAGAAAAGGACAGGGCCTAATGATAGATGGGGAGCCGTGTGCTAGCTGTCATCATTCTGTCGTCGCTTTCAGGTGAACAAGTAAATAAGGAGCAAAGAAAGTGAAGGAAAAGCGCAATGATTCATGTTGGTTTATTTAGATACCAACTTTTTTTGTTCATGAATGACAAAATTCAGAAGATCATACATCGATTTGTAAACTTGTTCTGAAGTAAGAGGATTCATTCTGCTTAGGAATGTCAGTGCTGAATTCCTCCTGTCTGATGTCTGTCTGAGCTGAACTAATGTGGGACACTGATACGGGAGGATATGATTAGACAGCGCTTGACTCCTGTCGGCTCTGATAAAGAAGAACATAACAAGAATAAGACAGTTTGTCTGTTTGGGTAATCTATTGAGCTTTACTTATTAGGCTTTATACAGATAACATGTTTTCATAACTTTGGGGTTTTTAACTTATTTGTAGACTTCTTTTAAAACAGCTAGTTGCTAAATATTTAACAGCTTAAGATCTGACTTTTTGAAGAGCAAAAGAGTACGTTTCTTGATTAGGATCTTCGTCAACGTTGGCTATAATTATAGCAAAGTGTGCGTATAACCACAAATATCTCCCAGGTGATTGACAAAGCTAAAAAAGTAATTGGCCCTCAAGCATCATCTCAATAAAATAAATGAAAAAGCATAAATGACTAAGTCGACATAAAGCAAGAACCAATAAAGTGTTTTTCTTTGGTCTTACCTGTTGGTCTGCTGGTGCAGCCCCCCCCCTCCTCTGGATGCTTGCACGCAAGCATCTGTCTGTGCAGATGCATGGCCTCCGTGGAATGTGCAGCATTCCCCTGATTCAACTCTCCAGAACCACTACCAGGACCTTCCACGACTGCATCCAGCCCACTAGAGCTCTCCACAGTCCAGCCAACGTGAGCCAAATCTCCTCCTATGCCGGGCCTCCTCTGCACTTCGCCTCTAGGAGGGACGACCAGCCGTATGCAAGGCCGGCGGGAAAGTTCTGGTTCTTCATCCTCTGGGATTGGGTTGTACCAAATCTCCCCCTCATCATCTGCATCGTTTTCTTCGGATGGGTCTACACTCCGAGGATAGGGAGACACCTTAGACTGACCAACAACCACCTAAAAACAAGAAAGACGGAAATGTTAATAATCTACACAATTAATATGTTATTTAAGGATACATAAACATAAGAGGAACTTGCAAACCCCAACGAAATACAGTTTGCATGACACACATCTTCTGTCACTTTTGTCTCATAACTTGACAGGCCAACACAAATAAATGCCTAATCATGAAATGGAAGGAAAATGATACAAGTTCTCTGTGTTTAACAAACAAAACCCTGAAAACCTGTAAAGCAGTATTCGTTGACTCTAGCTCTGGTGGCATTTAGGTGCTTTGAGTTATTTGCAGTTTATAACCAGTTTTTCCCAGGGCTGCTTCACTTTAGCTCTATCTATCACCCATCAAATCTAACCTACATCTCTTTGTCTCCCAATAAAAATAATTTTAACAGCATAATTCAGCTACAGCTAATCGGACTGTAGCAATGGTTTGTTCAGGGTAATGTACAATATTGGTCTAAAGATTCAGTCATGATCTCATCTGAACTGACCATCTTCATCTACATGACTATGGTGTTCCTTCTACCTGCATCTAAATGAGATCACCCACACTGTTGATTTCTAAAGGCCCTTGGCTATAGTACATTTAATTCCATGTATCAGAGTAAAGGGGCTGAATATACTCTTAATGAATGCCACACTTTTCTCTTTTTCATAGTTATTTCACAAAGGTATTTTGACAAACATGTACCAGAAGTTCCTGGGGTAAACCCATGACGTGGGGTATTTCTGCCTGGACTTTAAATGTTGTCCCCATTGGTTCCCTCCAGGTACTTTGGCTTCCTCTTATAGTCCAAAAACACAATTTCTAGGTTAACTGGTGGCTCTAAATTGCCCTTAGGTTGGAGTGTGTGTATGTGGTTGCATCTCTCTGTGTTATCCAGCAGTGGACTGGCGACCTGTCCAGGATGTGCCCCACCCTTCCCCCATAGGCTGCTGGAGATAGGCCCCTAACCCTCACGGACCAGCAATAGAAAATGGGCAGATAGATGTATAATTTTCCTTTGCCTTTAAAATAAGTTACTGAACTTTTTTCTGTTTGACCATCATCTAAGGTCCTGACAAATTACCTTTGGTGAATGGTCAGAGAAACCCAAAGCTCTTCAGACATTCAATGAATTACCCATTCACATTCTAATGGTGGAAAACTGTACCGTAGCCACATCTACAATGGGGCAGATGGACAGAATCAGGACTGGCACACAATCAACCACACAAGGTCCTCTGACCACCAACAGCAGGAAAAGCCCAAGATGCTAAGAACAGATGAGGTGGAGGCATTACTAATGACCCACCACTTAACCCCCTACACCCTGAGCCACCGTCACCCAACTACATTGAAGTTTGAGGTAACATGACAAAACATAAAAAAACGTACATGAGAAAACACACTCTATTGTACTCGTTTCTATTCTTTAACATTTGCTAAATCAACAGACGCATTTTATGTAAAGTTATTGTATGAGGACACTAACCTGAGGGATCAGCAGATGTACTAGCCGTGGCGGTGCTCCAACTGTGGATCTTACGTCTGGCAGAGGAATGGGGCTAGGAGAAAGCTGATGGGAGCCCTGGCTGCCTTCCTCAGCTCCCACAATCCCTTGCAGTTCATCCCTGGTGCAGTGACTTTTTGGCTGAGAGCTCTGCTGCAGCCAGTTGCGCTTTTTGGACACGGTGATGGTGGTGGTGAGCTGTGGGCTCCATGATGAAGGCTCGTTGGGCAGTCTACCTGCCTCTCTTCCCGTTACACATGGGGTGTGGAAATTCTCAATGAAAGCTGAGAGAGTGGAGGACACAAAGGAAGACAGCGAGAGTCACTGCTTCATGCCAGAAGATAGTAACAGGATTTGGCTGGGATAAGAAGAACAACTTATCATCATCTGGATTAGTATCATTTCACTAATTATTGATGGGAACTGAATTAGAGAAGTGAATTTTTTATCTCAAACTATTCAAGTCACGACAGGCTGAGGGAAACATTTGCATCAAGAAACCACAAGTGTGAAAATATTTAACAATGCCAGCTGGTTTTGCACATCTGCATTGCTGAATTTCCTACTTTTATTTCCTGGGAATTGAAGATAAGCCAAAAACAGTTTTAAAAAACCACCACAGATCAGATTTAGTGGTTTAATGATATCTTCTGATGGACTACAATCTTTTACCAAAAGTCACTTCCCCCCATTTCCATTTGTCCTTCTTAAGTTACCGTACCTTCATGAGGGTCTGCTTTGGCAATATGTACACCCACAATTCCAAGCAGAGATTGGAGACCAAATGGATAAAAAAGGACATAAACATTACATTACAGAAAGAAAAACAAGGATGACTGATTAAGTGTAGGCGGCTGACATATGTCGAAGAATCAAATGATAGATATGTGACTTGTATAACTGCATTTAATGTTTATATATCAAGAAAACCTTTATAATTAGACTTTACTATGAGATATGAATAATACGCAAGAATTTATCACAGTCTGAGAAAGAGAAAAAACCCCAACTATGTTCAAAAGTGTGACAAGGAAAGCATAGTGCTGAGGGAGGCCAAGGTCCTGCTCCAACTTGTAGAGCAGGCTCAAATAAAAGACTGTTTTGATCCCCTCCAGCTCTCAGACGAGCCCCTCCAACATGCTTTAATGCCAGCTTCTACTTCTCTAGAATTTTTCACACATGCCTGACTCGCAGAGCAAATCTAGCATAAGATCCAGCATAGAATACAATTAACAGAGCTAATTTAGGGGGAGATCAAATTGGTTTTCAGGTACTTTTAATCAGCTAATTGAATATCTACTAAGTACATAGACCTTAACAGCAAAAACATGATTTTAGTGATTCTCAGTGCTGCTTTCGATGTGGCTAATCTTAACAGTCTTAAATAAACTTTAAATATAGATGAAGACATACATTATTCTCCATAGATTTAGTTAAGAATTTATTTGGTAAACCAGGCTTACATTGTGTTATATAGCAGTTAAAGGTCTGAGTGACCAAAACCATGTTGGGGAATTCCTCAAGGCTCCATTCTCAGGTAAGCTGGATTCAATGTCCAAATATTCACTCTCAAATAGAATAGGTAGGATCAAAATATCTGACAACTTGTATGCTGACAACATAACCTTATATTTCTCTATGACTTGATAACTAGGGGTGTCCCGGTATAACATTTTCCTTTCCAATTCAATGCCCATATTGCAGCTTGAATTGTCCGATACCAATATTGACCTGATATGATATTATTATAATCTTACCAGCTTTTATTACTTATTTTATTCTGTAGAATGTTATAAAAGGCTTCATGAAGAATTATAACTAAAACAGGGAACAAAAGTAATAATCAAAATGTATGAAAAATCTGTCCCACTAAAAAATGAGTTATAGAAACTATAGAAAATATAATCAGAGTGTTTATATTTGCATGAAAATATTTGAGGTTGTAGATGCTATCCAATTTAATCTGATATTAGTTTTTTTTTTTTTTGTGGCTAATATCAGATCGGGACATCCATATAGATAACCACAGTCCATTAGTCACCAAGTCCTTTTTTTCCATAATGTAAATGAGTCCATTGGTCATAATTTTCACCATCTTAACTCATAAAGGTCAGGACCAGATTTAAACATGGAAAGGAAGATTTTTTTTAATGTATTTTTTAGTTAAATATTTTTTAAGCATTTCCCCAATATAGAATGGCAAAATTGTACTATTGATAAAGGGAATTTGTTTTCTATTGTTCCTTTATTTTATTTTCTAATGCCTTCCTTATTCATGGTACAAAAAAAATCTGCCATACCTTGCCTAGAGTCTACAAGGCTCTCATAGCAGCCTTTCTGAGATCTACAGCTTTATAAAGCAACCATTGTCCCATAAATATTCAGTGAAATTTCTTGCACCAGAACAAAAGGAGTTAATTTTCCTTGAACTACAGCTAGAATAGAAGGTGGGAATGAACTAATCAAAGATAGGGATTCAACTTCCTTGCACTCCACCTTTTAGTAGATTTTAGTTCATTTCCTTTCTGAATCAGCTTTAGCTGGACAATAAAATCCTAATCTTTAAAGTGCCTATGCCTCTTCTTTTGCTTGATTATCTGAATACAAACACAGACAGAACCTTTCATTTATGTACAGCAGACTTCCATTCGTATCATGTTTTTATATGTTTGCAAAGTCTCAATTAGAGATGTACAAGGGCTGGTGTTTGGGTAAATTTAGACTTCGAGAGTCATTTCAGGTGGTTCACTGAGTTCAATGCAGGACTGTGTGGGCTTGAGCGCCCTGTGCTCATCTGTGATGCCATGATTTTATCTGTTCCAGTAAGGCTGCGTTTCAGGTAGCCTTTTTAGTTTATTTAGAAAATTCATCCAAGTAGTAAATGCATATAATGCATTGTTGTGACAGATGATGGATTTAAGATAATTATCATAAATTTTGCTTTGAATTCCTTAAAAAAAGGTGTTAAAAACCTCAAGCTTATATGCCATAATTACTCATTTGCAATAATAAACCCACTTTTTAACCAAGGAAAAAAAAATTTAGGGCAGCTATGGTTTTAGGCTGTGTAAAGACACATAATCAAGAAATTAAGCTAAGAAAGATACCTTTTATTTTTTTCCACGCAAAAAGAAAAATAAAACCATATAAAGGATTTGTAAAGAAAAAAAAAAGCGGAATAATAACTGAGCCTCTCCAAAACAACTGACCTTGCCGCCTACACAGGGAGCTGTTGTCGAGAAGCTGTCTTCTTCAAGGGGTCTTTCATAACTGGAAAAGGAAGCATGTTCTGACAAGAACAACATTCCAGACCACAGCTCCAGATTTAAATCTTTTCTGCCATCTCCTTTTACCATCACGCTCCTTCACAGGAGCAACAGCTTCCAAAACAAACAATGGGCCGGACAAATTGGACCCAATTTGTAAAAAAAAAAAAAAAAAAAAACTTTCAAATATTAATTTTGTCAAATATTAGACAATTTATAGACCTTATTTACCTGTCAGGCTTTCAATAAAACCTGACTGAAATCTAAAAATTATTCTAAAAATTTTGAATTTTATCTCTATCAAACAAAACTAAATATCAAGACAGGGTGATTAGAAGTGAAAAATGAATAGACAGGAATGACAAGAAACAAAGCAGGGAGATAATTATAAAGGTGACAGGAAAGCTAATTTAGAAATCGAATTAATAGGTTTTTAAGGAAAACAATGCAAACCAACAAAGAGTCAAGAAACAAGTTTAATTCCCTTTAAACCATATTTACAGTATTTAGGCCACTATTTCAATCTTAAACAGACTCAAAAAGCAAAAGATTCATCTGGACTAAAACATACTGTGTATTTAGAGGATGGAGCTGAATTAAAGAACAAGGAAGAAAAAGTTGACTTGTAACAGTGTAAGAAAAGGGGCAAAAATTTGCAATGTTAATCACTAAACAAAATCATCCCATACACTTGACTTAGAAAAGATTTTATCTACAGCGAAACATGTTAAAGGAACTTTTCAGCTTCTTTGCAATCCGTGCAGAGGGAACCCTGACGGACCCCCGACCTCAAGGTAACAGATGGCCAAACCCCACAGTACAGGACTGCGTCTTTGTCAGAAAACCAAAAGAAAAGAGAAAAATGAGGCGGTGCACAGATGGGGAGGAGTGTTATGGTTTGCAAAATTACCAGGAAAAAAGCTCCAAGTACCAATGCAGATCTGCATGGTGTGAGCCGCAGAATGAACCCAATTATATTCACCTCTAAACCTTGTGAGTGGCTGGATCTTTTGCTCATAAAGACAAAGCTCTTGATCCACTTTCCCATAGGCTTGTAATTTTGTTCCTGTTTTCCCCTTTTGGTTATAAAGGCCTTTCTTTTGATAGGAGCAAAACACACACCAGCTCATTTTCTCTTCCATACAGACACAACTTTGTTGTAAGTACTTGGTTTGTGAGCTCCTATTTAGAGGGAATCTTTAGCGGGGTGCCATGCATTCCTGTTGACACTCATTCATATGCTAATCATGATTCTCAGTGTAGATTTTTCTTTTTACACAAGGACAGAGCTGAGATCACTCAGGGTTACATCACATGTCAACACTTGCATCCTACTGAGGCATACTGACGGCGTTGATAACACTTCCTCCTCCATATGCTGGCTGAATAGGCCAATTTTTTTCCCTCCATCTCTCAGTTCTTTCAGTGTTTCTTTTTTTGTGTTGATCAAAATCTAATTTTTAGGACAAACAGAGATGGCTTAATTATCTAAATAGCTACAATAACCGTTAGAAAGAAGCCTTGAAGCCCATTAAAGGCAATAAAGTAGCATTCTCCCCACTCCTTGGAGCAGACGCCATCATGACTAACACATCTCATAAAACCATATCGGCATGATCCATTATGCCTCAAGTTTCTCCTCTCTCATCTTATCTGTGTTTGGAGCTTGCAACTTCAATAAATCTGTCAAAGCTCATACATGCTATAACACAGGATAGTGTTTACACCTCCCTTCTTAGCTGTGTCATGTGTTTCTATCTGAAAAAAGTTTCTTGAAAAGAAAATATAGATATACTTAGGAGTGAGTATCATATTCTTTAACATATACTCTACAGTGCTCTGTTAGACTGACATCTAGAAACTGAGACCACTGCCAAGATCATGAACCACATGGGTATTATCTCAATAAACATGACCAGCAACTAAGCTTTAGAAGCCAAACCAGGGTGATACAAAGCAGATTGGACCCAATTCTTTTATGTTGTTTCCAACCAGTTCCCATCATCATCAGATTAGCTTCCTGGGCAGTTTTCTAGATCCGATCTAAAAAAAGGGGTTGATTAGAAATTCACCATCTTTGTTTACGCATGCAAAGAACTTTCGAATTTTCCATAAAAAACACTCCAAAGATTGGAACGGGTGCGTACATGAACGCCAATCGGAATGGCAATCGGCCCAAAAAAACATCTCTTTTTTCGGAATTAAATTTCTTTCCGATGGGACCAAATTGGATTTGAATCCTCGGTTTGACATGTTTACATGAAACCTTAGTTACGTTTACTTAGACACATATGATCGGATTGAAAGCCTGATAAGAGGAAAACTGATTCATGTAAATATGTCAGACTGAAGAGTCTAATCCTATTCAGTCCGACATGAATAGTCTGAATAGGATCGGATATGTAATTGCCGAACGCCGTTCCGATTGGTGTCCATGTACATACCCATTCCAATCTTTGGAGTGAAACAATCTCCACTATGCATGTGTCTAACCTCAGCGTGATGTTTCTCTCTTTACTAAAGCCGGGCATACACTGTGCGATACTTTCAATCATTGCACGCAGCTAATGCCCAAACTGTACAGCCGGTTCAGTTCCATTCAGTTTATTTATATAGCGCCAATTCACAACACGTCACTTAAAGGCACTTTACAATTCGCTAGATCATATAGTCAAATTGTTCTCACACTGAGCGACCGACACTCTGATGCAATCTTACGATTGCCGACTGAATTTCATTTTCTCCCGACCTTACGATTCCTAATCGGAAGGTGGTCGTGAGAGGTTAATCGCTCCTCGTTACCCCCTGTACAATACATGATGCATTAGGAGGCTGAAAATCAAAAAATTCTCACACGACTGGAGAATGTGCCTGAAAAAGGAAAAAATATTAATAATAAATCGCAGTGTATGCCCGCCTAAATCTTCATTCACTGTCTCCTGGTCCTTTTTGGTGAAGGAGGCACTAAAGATAACGTGCAGATGAACATGCTATTCTGACCTCTACCGCGTAGCAATGGAGCGTTAGCATTAACTAAAATAAAATGACCACCAAAAATAAAAAATATGGATACAAAGACGCAATGAAGGTCTATAATGGAAAAATCTACATCAACAGACACGACTGAAGATAAATATCAGGGTCAGGCACATAGAGTAGCTAAAGTTTGGGATAAGCGGACAAGTACAGGTTTGTTTACAAAACAGGCTACTTCTTCTTCTACTACTAAAGCATTTCCAGAAAAAGAAATCTCCATACATGATTAAATTATTTATTCTGATGGAACTCTTCGTACATCTATACACACATCATGATTGGAGCATTTTATTTAATGTCAATACATTTTTTTTGACCAACTACAATTTAGATTGGATAAAGGAAAATTGCTACTTTTGATCTGATGAGGCCTTCAGT
The DNA here is from genome assembly GCA_030533445.1 of Cyprinodon diabolis. NCBI lineage: Eukaryota > Metazoa > Chordata > Actinopteri > Cyprinodontiformes > Cyprinodontidae > Cyprinodon > Cyprinodon diabolis. Next base: position 16,220,447 of record CM060070.1, on the reverse strand, counting down.
CCAATTATTTGTGTCCATGTAAACAGAGCTATTGTTGAAACGGGAGTTAAAACTAGTCAGACAAGGGGACCTGTTTTCACTAGGAAAAAAAAAATTTAAAAAGGGTAAGCCTCAATTTCCTGTTCTTTGCTTCTGTAGCCCATCTGCTTTATGATTTAATGTGATGTACATTTAGAGAAGGTTTCATGAATGCCATGGATATATAAGGAGTTTATATGAGACAGAGGATGACTTGTTAGCACCTTAAATAAGTCAGCCCACTTTCCTCTCACCGCTGTAATCAACAAGGTGTTTTTGTCCACACATCTGTCCCTTTCTGCAGATTTTCTCATTCCTGGGCTCTTTTAATAAAAACATATAGGAAGGTCTGTGTTAGACTTAACTCTAAGTTGAAATGCATTTTAATTTGGATGCTTTAAAATTCTGATGCTCGGTTCCAATTTCAACAAGTTGTTTTTAAATACATCCAGCGCCTTAAATCCATTCAGTTGCTACCTTGTAACCGGTGGCTTCCCGATTTGTGGAAATATGAGGCAAGGTCATCTAAAATTAGCCGAAAAAACAAAATTCAAGATAACGTTTGGATTTTTTATAACAATGTTTCCCCCCGATAGTAGCTACAGTAATCTATTGTATTTTTCAAGGTTTATCTACTTTTGTTATAGATAAAAACATGACATTCCATAAAATCCACATCTTAAAGCAGATGCATCTTGGCAGGAAATCAGCACAGAGTTCAGGATGTTGCTAGTTTAGAACAGTTCAAAACATCCTTTCCACATTCAAGGATTTCCTCAAATTATCGACAACGTGTCATGTCAGGTCTTGTGTGTATATGGTGGTTTTCACTTTGGAAAAAGGATACAGATTTTTTTTTTTTTGGTTTTGTTTCTAGTTTTTACACTGGCTACACTCCAACTGGGATGTTTCCAGTTCGGGTAAATTGTACATCCCTGTATTTAGTTTGTTATATCATTGTCCAGTTTAACTCTGTTTTCCATTTTGAAAGGCCAGACAGACAACCTTACCCTTCTTGTTTATAAAGTTTATTTAAATTACTATAAAGGCAGCTTGGTTCTTATCGTTCTAACTTATAAAAGTTAGAACATTCTTTTAAATATTTCACTCATAGTACAGCAAACAAACACCATTGTCAACTTTGTTTGAGACTTTATATTGTATTTACCAAATGCATGACTCATTACCCAATCCCTGCTGAAGCATGACACCTGGGTCATGCCCGCCTACCAGGATGCTCTCTTCTCCACCACGCCGAAACAAAATAAGAAATCTTTTTACTTTAAACAAAACATCCACAAACTTTTCTTATGCCCTTCAGAAAGTGTTGACATTAGTGCATGAATAAAGTACATAAGGTCAAACCGCATTGTGATTTCTAAAGACTTCACTTAGAGGTCTCATTTCCAAATATCATTAGTGAAACTCCAGGTTTATGATATTAGATCAAATAAGCTAGAATAAAATAGGCATCCATAAAAGGAAATGCCTCAGAAAAGGGGTTTAAGAGAGTGATGAGGAATTTAAGGCTTTTTTTTGCTCAAACGTTCTTTCTGAGGTATTAATAGCTCCTCATTTGCGAGAGAGGTCAAGCAATGACCGTAATAAATACTTAATCGACCTTCATTTTGTTCAGTCATGGTGAGGAATTAGGTGACACAACTCAAACAAGTTAAACAACGGGAATGGCATCTGAAAAATTCCACCCGAAGTCTCTTTAAAGGCAAGCTACCATTGGGCTGTCAAGAGCAAATGACTGGGGAGGAAGGCGACATGACAGCACAACCCCCTCTTCCCTCAAACAAATCACCCAGCAGGCCGACAGCAGAAAAATACTGCAATGGCTTCTCTCCCGCTTTGGATTCCTCTGGCCACAGCTGTGGAAAAGCTCAGCCGAGACAGGGATAAAATGGAAAGTGGAGGAAATAAATGAGGAAAAAATTAGAGTAAGCACTGAGAGTTGCATGGAAACTAATAAATACCAAGTTTGGTACTGATTTTAACTTTACAATGGTCAAGAAAGGAGCTGTTATACCGGTGGCAGTATGTTAGAAGGAGAAACCTAAATAATATCATTTGTGGTTTCCTGATACAGATGTTTTCAAGTTTATCATTAAAAAATTGCTCACAATCAAACATTAACATTAGATGATGATCAATAGAAAACACATAGACACAAACATTACCCAACCACCAACACCACAGACACCAATCTAACAGAAGAGTAAGTTAGTAGTTATTGGATCTATGTTGTGAGTATTTTGTCCAACAATCTTGTGTGTAATTAAAATGTTAAAATGCTGCTAAATTAGTGTGAAAGGCAAAGCCCGCCACCAGTTACAGATCCCCTAAAAAGGAAAGCAAGAGGTCTGAGGTGTCTCGTCCCTTTGCTTTGCATCCAGAATTGAAGGAGTGAAGGGTGGACCGCCACCAGGCGAAGTGTACTATGAGGTGGAGGAGGATGACAACAATCAGACGGGAGGAAAAACGGTAGAAAATTCCCGCTGGAGATGAGGCCACCCTGTGTAGCCTTCCTACCTGGCTGCTGAAGCTGGCTTGTTGACTTGATTGTAGACGATTTAACCATGACTGATTTATTCCCTCTGACCTGGACGCCTTGTTTGCAGCCTCCGTGGTTAACCTTAGGGGAGGACCAATCCAGGTTCTGACCTCCACCTAGAGGTAAAGATGAACCCTCGATGCGCTGTTTCATCTCTGATGAAAGCAGACGACCCTTGTGCATCCACTCTTGCATCTTGTTCACGGTAACGCCATGGCCTTTCCTGACTGATCGGACCACCTGAGCCCGGACCTCAGCTGGCTCCCGTCTGCTCTCCTGACCCAGATGGATTCCTGATTCACTGTTGCTGTCTGTAGAACCTGTGAGGCTGTTGACCGAGCCGCTGCTCTCGTTCAGCTGCCCCCTGTAGTCCTCCTCACCTGCGGCCTTTTGCGATAGTTCCTCGCTGCTGACTGCACGACAAGGCTCCTTAGGCTCAGACGTCTCACCTGCTTTTAAGGCATCAGTCCCTCCATGCTTTTTTGACTCCAAAGCTTCTTTTGCACAAGCCTCTACACTTTCCTGTCTGCTTACTTGGTTACAACATGAGGATACAGGATACCTGATAATGTCATCACTGGCAGATCGCTGCAATGTGGGTCTTATGGTCAGTGACAATCTGGACAGGCTCTTACTGATCAGCCTTGCCTTTGAATCCAGCTTTCCAGTGAGGCAGAGCAGGAGTGATTCGGTGTCAGAAAGCTGCTGAGAACTGTGGTTCCCTCCTGAGGACCAGGAGTCACTGTCTGTATTTTTAACAGACAGCCTGGAGCACAGACTGTCTCTTGAATGACTACTACAGGAAGAAATGGCCTGTTGCTCACTTGAGCCACCATTAATCTGATGAACATCCAAACTGATATCATTCATAGCATTAATGAGAAGATAATAGGCTTCTTGCAGCTGTGTTCTAAGTCTGTCTGTTTCCTGGGTGATCTCACCATCATCTACCTGCAGCTCTGTGGCCTCCACCCTATCATCAGTTTTTGGTTTAACTGTCTCATAAAAGGGCAGAATTTCATTATCGTAATAATCTTCATCTTCACTGTCTAAAGGGTAGCCCAGTGGCCCCTCTGTGGTGCAAAGAGATTGGATTTTAAAGTCACACATTTGTAAGTCAGTAGGGAAAACAGTTGGGCTCAGAGGGCATCCTGATGTCTCTCCATTGAGCCGCTCACATCCAGACTCATAACTCTCAATGCTTCTAATTAAAACATTTTCTTCTGAGTTTGGATGCACGCAACTTTGCGTGTACGCTTCCAAAGCGGGGCTGTCAACATTCCAGGTGTTATTTGCGTGGATTGCTACTACAGTCCCTGCCATGTGCCGGCAGTGTCCCCGGCTCTTGATCTCTGGCCCCTCACCACCTGCAACCCAAGCCACAGCCGCTCTAACGAACCCTGCGCGTGCGCCTACCTGCGCGCGGTGTGACGCGTGACCGGAGCTGTCCCCGAACCCGATAGAATCCCCGACGCTGCACTGCCTCTGCGCACAGACGAAGCGCTTTATCTGCACATGTGGTCCTTTAATTGAAATCCCCGCAGATGCGGGCTCCCAGAGGCTGCTTTCCTCCCCCCCGGACCCCTCCCCAGCAAACTGCGTGTCTCTTTGAAGTGGGGCTCCTAGGAGCCGCTCATTAACGTGAACCCTGCCCCCGCTGCTCTGATCCTGGGGACGTGAGCCAGCGGCTGCGCAAATCGGGACTGTTGTGAACCCCTCGGTTTGCACCAGCGCTCCTTCAACATGATTCTCATATGTACTCATTCTCTCTGTGGTGGAATCCAAAACTACCGGGCGGATCTCCTCAGGGAAAACTTTTTCTTTACCTTCAGGGCCACCATGCGCCGCAGCAGCAGATCCGTATCCACCGCTGAGCGTCGCTCCTTTTTTGGACTTCTTCCCCCGTAGTTTTGCTAGTAAAGTCCTCCGCAGAGGATCAGCCATTCCTTTCCTCTGCCACCCCCCTCCCCCCTCCAGCTAATTCCTCCCGGTGTCTCTCAGCAGGCTGGCCTTAGAAGCGAAGGGCCGGGCGGGTAGTCCTCGGTCAGAGCTCGCCGAGCGGACGCGCTGCTCTCCATTCTCCGCTGTCAGCTCCGCTCTGCAGGCCACTCAGACACTCAGGACTCCACTTTGCTCAACTGCACCACCTCTCTCTCCTCTGCTGAACACACACATCTCTCCTCCCTCCTCTCTAGAGCCTCGCCTCTCTGGGTTTGTAGCTTAGATGTTACAAATATTTTCTTGGTTCAAAGTTCATTGATTTTATACGGAAGAGGATTAAGGCCACTGAAAAGAAAAAAAAATATTAATTGATTTTTAAATTTTATGTCAGAATTCCGACTTTAATCCCAGAGTTCTGAGAAAAAAGTCAGAATTCTGATTTTTGTCTCATAATTCTGGGATTAAAGTCATAATTCTGAGAAAAAAGTCAAAATTTTGAGTCAGAATTCTGAGATTAAAATCAAATTTCTGACTTTTTTCTCAGAATTATGATTTTAATCTCAGAATTCTGACTTTTTTCTCAGAATTCTGAGTTTAATCTCAGAATTCTGACTTTAATCTCAGAATTTTGGATCTTAAATTGGGTACCATGAAGGAAGAGATGCGGGAGAACTCAGCTTCACTGACAAAGATGTGAGTTGTTTGGGAGGGCCAGTACCACACTGGTGGAAAATGACGGAATTAGGTGACTTTTTAAGTGCTCGAGGATGCTCGAAGTGATGGTATTTCATTAATGGAAGAGCAGAAGGTGATTTAAATAAGAGAGCTAATTTAGTCAGACATGGCTACGGCTTGACGCTAACTTGTTTGTTAGCTTTCAGAATTCTGAGAAAAAAGTGAGAACTCTGAGATTAAAGTAAGAATTCTGAGATTAAAGTAAGAATTCTGAGATTAAAGTCAGAATTCTGAGGAAAAAAGTCAGAATTCTGAGATTAAAGGTAGAATTCTGACTTTTTTCTCATATTATACTGAAATAAAATTTTAAGTACAGGTTATTCATCGCTGTATGACTTATAGTCTCCAGCATATTAATTTGTTAAGTAACTAAAACTAATCCCATTATATGCAGAGCTGCAGCCAGAAAATTTTAATAGGGGTGGCCAGTCAAAAACCAATGTATAGGGTGGTCCGAAAACGGATAGGCACCAGAACCTCAGGGTCAATCTAAAATGGAACAAGCACAGTGTAGACAATGTTTTAGTTGTCAAGTAATTGCTAATAAATGAAAAATTAAAATGTTTAATAGGCTTGAATATTCCCCTTGAGATTATTAAGGAGAACAAAACAAGTATCGGTATTGGTCAATATCAGTATCAGCAATGGTATCGATATTATCAATACTAGGATGATCTGCTCACCTCTATAGGCTAGTTTAAGATTCAACAGGACTGCTACATCTATAAAGCTACAGAAATAAGTGTGCACAAGACAGGTTAAACAATGCCTGTATATTGGATCCCAACTCTGGTCCTCAAGTAACCCTGTCCTGCAATTTTAGATATGCATCTGTTCCAAAATACCCGATTCAAATGATTAAATTACTTCAGCAGGCATTAAGTACTGCAAATGAATCAATTATTCATATAAGTCAGTTGCAGGCTCAAGGAGACACCTAAAACATGTAGGATGGGTAATTGGAGCAGAGTTGGGAACCACTAGAGAAGACCAGCAGGTTTCAGGTTGTACTCCAGCTCAGGTTTCAAGAAAGGGTGGTTCCAAGGAATCAGAAGAGACAGTAGATATGGTATTGTGTGCATATGAGTATACATAACGACATATTATTGTTATGCAACCATGGTGAAACTTTGGAGAGACACTGGCTCAGTGTGCACATATTATATGTAGACACAACTTAAGAACATAGAAACAGGAAATGTCAGCATCTTTAGAGGAGACAAGACCAAAATGTAAAAAAACCCCAAAAACCTCAGACAAAAAAAACAAACAAAAAAAACACAAAGTATGAAATATCAACACCCCTTTTAACTCTTTTAAGACTGGATTAATGTTCTAAAGGGTAAAACGTAAGTTAAAAAATGAAAAAGGAACTTCAATCATTTCCATCATTGTTATTACCAGAGATTGCAAAAGTACTCACTTTCCGTACTTGAGTAAAAGTACAGATACTTGTGTTAAAAAATACTCTGGTAAAAGTGAAAGTACTGATTAAACTTCTTTACTCAAGTAAAAGTAACAAAGTACAGGCCTGTAAATTTACTTAAAGTATAAAAGTAAAAGTAGAAACCACTTTTTTCATGCCGTTGCCTACATTTTAAATGGATGTCTGCCAATAGGACTAGATCTCCGTTGTGTTCATTTTCAATCATCTCGTCGTCCATACTACTATACTAACACCACCAAGCTGCAATGATTTGCCGTGAATGAATACCGCCAAATCTGTCGATTCATCTTGTAGTGGTGCGTCAAATGCAATGTAGATTCCCATCCAATTAGACTGAATTTGGTATTGATGATGTGAAAAATAATAACGGTAACTCCATTGAAATGATTCAAAACTAAAGTAACGAGCCAATTTTTTAAAATGTAAGGAGTAGAAAGTACAGATATTTGTGTAAAAATAAGTAGTAAAGTAAAGTAAAAATATCAGAAAAATCTACTTGAGTACAGTAACGAAGTATTTGTACTTCGTTACTTCCCATCTCTGGTTATTACTGTTATCCCTATAAAAGTAGCCAAGACTTCATTCATGTTTCTGGCACTAAATTCCTGTTTTAGTTTGTTTGTTGCTTCAGAAACAACTGAAATCTAGCTCAAATTAGAAAAGAATTTGTATGTATATAGATAGATAGATAGATAGATAGATAGATAGATAGATAGATAGATAGATAGATAGATAGATAGATAGATAGATAGATAGATAGATAGATAGATAGATAGATAGATAGATAGATAGATAGATAGATAGATAGATAGATAGATAGATAGATAGATAGAGAAAGGCAGACAGATATATAAAACCTTATAGACACAATTGGAGAAAAACTGTAATTGAGGAAAAATAGGATATTTTACATTATTACATGTAACTATAGGTTTAGCAGAACCATTAAAACACTGCAGTACTTCAGTTGTAAATGTTCTGTTTTTTTGTACCCATTTGTGTTTGATGGCTCTTTAACAGTAGTGTGATCATTTAAAAAGGTTTTCAGTCTTGCATTCAGTGTAATTCAGCAAGCAAAAGAACAGATGGTCATTATTCCACAAACATTCAGCACAGATCTTTCCCCTGAAACTTGAATCAAAATTAGAGTGGGAGCAGTTGAGTCAGGACTTTAAATTACCACCTTCACTTGTAGCCGCTAATGCATTTTAGCAGACCGCAGTGAGAACAATCTCGATCTCAGGGGGAAATATGTGCTTACACTCTGCTGAGAGAAAAGAAAAATGTCTGTCTCAGCAGGAAACAATAAGGAGGATGGTGATTAACTATCCATGCCACATACCACTCTTACTCTTTTTCCAAATGATCAGGATTATGTCTGTCATGCGGAATTAACCTCCTCATAGTTTTATCTTCATTATAAAGCCATTGCAAAGGACATGTTTTATCCCTCCCAGTGACAACGGCAACCATAAATGCGTGGCCTGCCCTTGCGGTGGATCACTGGAAGCTTATTTAAAGTAATCCCCTCCTTTTTTTAAACTTTCATCTTTAACCTAACTTATATACAGTGTATGTCTGTGCGTGCAGCACCACCTGAGATTTTAAGACCATCTAAGAAAGTTGAGGACAGAACGGAGCATGTTTCACTTGAACTCTAAACTGTTTGTTTGCCGTTGCCTCTCCTAGGAATGTGCAAGAAGATGAGCTGCTGGGAAGGGGCAGCGGGTGTATGAGCACACATGCCCATCTAATCCTTTCCCTGTAAGACACTTTCATACACTCGGACTGAATCTGAATCCGTTATGACCCTATCCACATTTTCCAGGCAGAAATACACCAGGATTAAAAATGTTTATAATCACATCCATTTTTGACATGACCATTTACTCCCACAGCTTCACTCCCATTAAAATATGATAAGCATCTACGATTGGCCTGTATGAGCCTTGTCGGCCCCTGAATCTTTTTCCTGTCTCCCCGACTGTCTGACTAAACCTTGTCTGGGCAGTTATTCACAGGTCAAAACCTGCAGCTGCATAGGGTGTTTTTGTGTGTAGAGAGGGGAAAAGAAGGCTGGGATGGTGGGGGTACCAGGGATACAAGGACCGTCTGCACTGTGCAAGCATGCTAATTGTTTTTTGAGTTGTTTTTTTGACTTACCCCTTGAACTTTTGCAAATTTTGTAACATTAAACCCACTACCAATCAGCACATTTCATTCTGACCTCAAATGGGAATAAAAACAATCTCTAATTTTAAAACGAGGAGAAACATTTTTTTGGTTATAAATAAAGCCACCTTGAGGCAATACTTTTCAGCTCCCTGCTGCTCCTCTCCTTTAGAACAGCAAGTCTGTTTAAAATTTTCTTCCACCTGAGACAATGAGGCTAAAATATTGAAAAAAAAACTTCTTTCCAAAATAAATTGGATCTTAGTCTGGTAGGGAAGAGATTATTACATTTTGAATTTGACTCTTGCTATAATTTATCCACTCAAATACCAGATGTTATTTAGATGTTGGTTTTTAGGCTAAATCTGGCCGGTCCATCATAGTCTTACAGTGGGGTAAAAAAGTATTTAGTCAGCCACCAATAGTGCAAGTTCTCCCACTTAAAAAGATGAGAGAGGCCGGTAATTTTCATCATAGATATACCTCAACTATGAGAGACAAATGAGAAAAAAAAATCCAGAAAATCTCATTGTCTGATTTTTAAAGATTTTATTTGCAAAATATGGTGGAAATTAAGTATTTGGTCAGTTACAAACAAGCAAGATTTCTGGCTCTCACAGACCTGTAACTTCTTCTGTAAGAGGCTCCTCTGTCCTCCACTCGTTACCTTCATTAATGGCACCTGTTTGAACCCGTTATCAGTATAAAAGACACATGTCCACAACCTCAAACAGTCACACTTTAAACTCCACCATGGCCAAAACTAGAGAGCTGTCAAAGGACACCCGAAACAAAATTATAGACCTGCACCAGGCTGGGAAGTCTGAATCTGCAATAGGTAAACAGCTTGGTGTGAAGAAATCAACTGTGGGATCAATTATTAGAAACTGGAAAACATACAAGACCACTGATAATCTTCCTCGATCTGGGGCTCCACACAAGATCTCACCCCGTGGGGTCAAAATGATCACAAGAACGGTGAGTAAAAATTCCAGAACCACACGGGAGGACCTAGTGAATGACCTGCAGAGACCTGGGACCAAAGTAACAAAGGCTACCATCAGTAACACACTACGCCGCCAGGGACTCAAATCCTGCAGTGCCAGACGTGTCCCCCTGCTTAAGCCAGTACATGTCAAGGCCCGTCTCAAGTTTGCTAGAGAGCATTTGGATGATCCAGACGATGACTGGGAGAATATCATATGGTCAGATGAAACCAAAATAGAACTTTTTGGTAAAAACTCTACTCGTCGTGTTTGGAGGAGAGAGAATGCTGAGTTGCATCCAAAGAACACCATACCTACAGTGAAGCATGGGGGTGGAAACATCATGCTTTGGGGCTGTTTTTCTGCTAAGGGACCAGGACGACTGATCCGTGTGAAGGAAAGAATGAATGGGGCCATGTATCGTCAAATTTTGAGTGAAAACCTCCTTCCATCAGCAAGGGCATTGAAGATGAAACGTGGCTGGGTCTTTCAGCATGACAATGATCCCAAACACACCGCCCGGGTAACGAAGGAGTGGCTTCGTAAGAAGCATTTCAAGGTCCTGGAGTGGCCTAGCCAGTCTCCAGATCTCAACCCCATAGAAAATCTTTGGAAGGAGTTGAAAGTCCGTGTTGCCCAGCGACAGCCCCAGAACATCACTGCTCTAGAGGAGATCTGTACGGAGGAATGGGCCAAAATACCAGCAACAGTGTGTGAAAACCTTGTGAAGACTTACAGAAAACGTTTGATCTCTGTCATTGCCAACAAAGGGTATATAACAAAGTATTGAGATGAACTTTTGTTATTGACCAAATACTTATTTTCCACCATATTTTGCAAATAAATTCTTTAAAAATCATACAATGTGATTTTCTGGATTTTTTTTTCTCATTTTGTCTCTCATAGTTGAGGTATATCTATGATGAAAATTACCGGCCTCTCTCATCTTTTTAAGTGGGAGAACTTGCACTATTGGTGGCTGACTAAATACTTTTTTGCCCCACTGTATATGTCTGTCATTGTGTTAATCCTAACACAAGCTTCCAGAAACACTTCTACCACAGTATCTTAATTCTCCATGCTGAGAATCAACATCTATAAGGGCAACTGTGGGCATGGTGTGTTTAGGGGTTGTGTCGTCACCATGCATAGCAGTTTGCATGTAGGCCCAAAAGTTTGATTGTTAGCCTCATTTGACCAGAGCCTATTCTGTGTTCTTTGTGACATTTACATGGCTTGTGACACACAGCAAATAGGCCTTTTGACTTTCATTCAACAGAGGCTTTCTTCTTGTTACTTTTTCACAAAGGACACATTTCTGCATCCATGGCTAATATTTGCTGAGTCAACAGCATCTGCGACATACCTCTGAGACCTTTACAGAACATGGAGGTTTATATTCCAGCTTTTCATTATTAGACAAATGTGGACCTCAGCTTACTAATTACATGACTTCTGGTGGCAGTTGGTTGCATGAACCTGATTTAGTGCTAGAAAAGGAAAATGATTAGCAACTAACTTTGTGATGGTTTATCACCATGGCTACAGAAGCTTATCGGCTTAAAAATACATGTTTATATATATACTTGCTTTCACTTTAGCATGATTTACCAAATCCTATAGCTCAGGTAGTATAGGAAAATGTTTGTTTTTTCAAAATCCTCACAGAGGAAAAGGAAAAACACTTTGTTGTGTTTACAGAACTAAATAGCTATAGACGTTCACATCAGTCAGAACTTCTAACAGCATTTCCAACTCAGAACTCTGTGAGAAATCAACTATGCAAGAGAATTAAAGAAACGCTTCTTCTTTTGTTTTCTCGTTGTTTTTCTTTCTTCGATCAGTCATTTGTGCTCTGTGTACGCGGTAACCAAACATCTGCTTGGCTGGCCCCCTTTCAGATGGTGTCATCAGGAAATGTTAAAAGAGGTGGAGGACAGTGTGTGTAAGGTTAAAAGAGAAGGTGTGATAGGAAAATAAAAGGATTCAGTGTGAATATGTGAACATATCTCTGGAAGTTTATATTGGGGAGGGGCTTTGCAGCAGTTGGTCCTCGCCTTCCTATGGTTTTCCATTGTTCCTCAAGTCTTTCTCAGCTTGTTTATGGGCTTCCGTTTTTTTTTTCTTCTTTCTTTTATTTCTCTGAGCACACCGCAGCTAAATGTATGCCTGTGGACACAAGCCTTTCTCAGGGTATAAATTAGGCTGGAGGATCCTTGTCAGCGTAGCTTTGCCAAAAGCTTGCTGCTCTTAGTTCCAGAGAACCACATTCTTTCCATTCACTTCCATTTTACTACTCACACAACATCCAAAGCATCTCCAGCTTTGCCTTTCTGGCAGGATATCCTGAGAAATGTTTTTCTATGATATTTTATTATTTTTATTGCAGCTTTTGACATATTTTTCAAAGACAAATACTTTATAAGCATGACATATTTAATGCTGCTAACAGCAAAAACATAGTTGTTGTGAAGTTAGAAAATCCATTTGTACAGTGTTTAAACACTAACAGGTACCTTATTAGAGGGAAAGTAACAAAACACTAAAAACTTTAAAAAAAATAAACTGTTCATTTTTATGCTTCCATTTTGGATAGAAACAGAAAAGATACAACAGTTTTAATTAATTATGAAGTATTCTTATAAGCATATCAATTAACTTTTTTGTGACTTTTCTTGTCCAGCATATTTTTTATATTTTTCTCCAAGTATTAAAATGAAAAAAAAAAAGATCAAATATATACAGTATGTTTTATATGGTATCTTTGTAAGCAAACTACCAAACAATAAACTATACAGCTTGCACATACTACCCAGGCTTTAATAAATGGCTAATAGAGATTAAATGTGGTTATAAAGCAAACTGGTTATAAAGAAACACAGATAAGCCCCAGCGCCACCTGCCAATTACCTGCCAACAAAGCTGGAATACTGAACTGAATTTTCTCCATAAATATATACTTTTCACCAGTAGAATAAAATCTCAGTATTAAAAGAGAAGAAAGTCTGATATCCTTTAAGAAATAATACTACTAGAAAGGAAAAAAGTAGCCCACATATAACCCAAAGGGTTCAACATGTTCTTCCATTTTTTTGTTTCTAGGGTCTTCTTTTAGACTTAGACAAACTTTATTGTCATTTTGGATACACAGAGTTTATACAAAACGAAAATTCAATGCATACAGCTTACAACAGTGAAATGAAATGAACATTACCATTTATCAAGTGCAGCAGCTATCAGAATGTAAACAGTGTAGGAGAAAAGGAAAAACTGTTTAAAAGTCAAGGTGCAAAAGGCATTAATACAGACAGGTTCAGTGCAGCGCTAATTTAATAAATATGGTGCAAAATGCAGTAGAACATTGAGCCGTGTCCTATTTAGAGGAATTATTAAAAAAATATTTTAAAGAATCAGCCAAGTTGGTAGTGCAAATTTGATGTTTAGAAGTGTGATGCAGTCTAGATTAGAGTTTCATTTTTTGCCAATATAGTTCTAGGAATTGATGCCACAGATCTAGATGACAGCTCAACAGAGGATATATAGTACTATAGAAGATATAGTACTACTAGAAGTCTTTTTCCGCACCTGTATGAGACAAGAGGGATGGATAACAGAGAACATAACAGAAAAAAAAGACAACAGGCAACCAAAATAAACAAATAAAAAAAGCTTCAAGAGCAGCAGGTATCCCTCAGATATCAATGTGTGCGGAAAGCAAATCCTATGGTGATTACACAATATTATTTAGGGGGGTGTATATCTGTAGCTGCAGCTTAGTATTTAGGATATATCCATTTAGTGTATTTCATGAACACCTGGAACCAAACTCAACACATTGGCTTTCCATGATATGAGGATATAGGCCCGAGTTATGTTTTTAAGAGAGAAGAAGAAAACTGTTTTAGCAGCTTTTGTAAGTGGTTTCATACACTAAATTAACTAAAAAAAATACTTGCACTACTATTAAATGGATTATTTCTAGACATACTATATGTCTGACGATTAAAGTGGGACTGAAGTTTCCTCCAACAGAGCAACATTTCCAAGATTTTGCAAATTTACAATTGAAGAACATTTTAAAGATGTGACAACAGCTTCAGAGAGCTGTAGTGTAAATGCAGCTTAAAGAGTTTTACATAAAACATATTAAAAAAAATGCAGCCATATGATCCTTACTATTTGACATCATATTCGAAAAAACTTTTATTTCAGCATAGTTAGAATCGCCATCTATATTTCAATTTTGTAAAGGTCTAAATAATAATTAGGTTTTCAACTCTTTTTTTAGGAGGGGTAGTCATTTAATATTTAAGGTCTTCACATGTTTGCATAAATCAAAAATTGAAACAAGCCTTTAAAGAAATTTGAAATAAAAACTTAACCCCCCAATATTTCCGAAGAAAATAATTTTTTTTTGAAACAGTAAGATCACTTTTTGTGGATTATTCCCTGACATGTAAACATTGGAAACAATGAAACCTAAAGACAATGTACTTGTTCTTTTCAAAGCATGTCTTTAAAGCGCAGGAAAAGGGTATAGATAACAGGATTCACTCAGCTAATATCACCTTCATTCCGACTAGTTCACTTTATCTTAAAGTCTAATTCAGACACACACACACACAAAGTCTAGGCTATGTGTCTGGTTCATATCATTATCAAGAGACAACTGCTGACATGTTTACTGGGAAATGAGTTCAGGCTTCTTGTCCCTCCCTGCTGCTCTCTTTTATCCAAAAATAAAACATAATGATCCTTTCCCTCAGCAAGCTATGTCTATAAGTTACATAAATATATCCTATGTGAAAACTGCTGTCACTCTCTTATTTCTTCTCACTGTTTTCCTCTAAGTTGGTATGTTGTGGTTATAGGCATTAAATACATTCTTATTGAGGCAGCTGAAGGTTTTCCATTCCTTCAGGCAAATCCAGAGCTTTCTGTTACCTTAACCACTTTCTCTAAAAGATGGATATGATATAAACTTTTAATTCTAGTTTATTTTATGTCGACAGAACTATGAAACCTTTTCTCTTGTTCTCTACATTTACTCCTGTTAATTACTGTTTGCCACTGCTGTTTAATCATTACTTTGTCACTACTTCTAGCTTAATGTACATCCCAGATGAACTTGGGTGGTATGGAAAAGTAAAACTTTCATGTCAGCATCAAAGAAGAGGAAGGGTTTGGGAATCATTGGCTGTAATCAGCAGCTTGAACCACAATGGCTCTGCGATTTGCTGTGTTATGTTCCTGTCTGACCAAAGATTGGAAATTTCCACCCTCGCAAAAAATAAAACTTTAAGAATAGGGGAAAAAAGGTGTTCTGAACCCATATTATAGGAAATTCATAAATATCAAATAATAACGAAAAGCTTTTAAAGTGTTTTTATTTTTAACCCCAAACAATTGGATCAAAAGTAGGGCTATTAAGACTTTATATCAGTAGTCAATGGCTCAATGTTTCCCTACGGCATGAATATGACACAAGGCAGAAACGTACTATACTTCTCCTAACTTTAAAAAAAGGACATGCTGTGAAATCAGCAATATACGTGGATAAAATTTCATTGGTTGGTAGCACTTTTGCAATGAAATAAAAACAAGAATTGTTCCAGAAATAACTTGAATCTAATTCTTTTAAACTTAACTAATGAATTTCAGACACTGCTTTTCAATCATGTTTCTACATGTCAGTTAGCGGACTATATATAGGACTACAGGTTGTCACTGTGCAGTTTGGTGACATGGTGTGTACCACACTCAACATGAACCAGAAAAGCTAAAGAAAGAGTTGTCTCAGGAGAGTAAAAAGAAAATTATAGACAAGAATGTTAAAGTTAAAGGCGAGTGATGGATTTATGAGGCGTCATGATGCGTTTCGACACATTGCCCAACAATTTAAGTCATTCTACATTGTTTTGTATGATTTCATATCTTAATTTATATAAAAATATGTTTGATATTTTTATAGATTCAGTCTATAAGTAATGTGAACATATATCCTAACGTGAAAATTAAGGTGAACGTGTGAATGAAGATACATGTGGACTACCATTTAAAAAAAAATACAACATGAGTATAGTAAGTACGGTAAACTAAAACTAAATAAAAATTTCATTTAAATTCAGATAACTTGAGTGATAACTGATAGGAACAGGATGACGCAACAAGAAAATTTTTAACAAATATGAGATCAAAATGGTCCCACACGGCTGAAAGCGTTCTTTTGGCTTGGTGCTGCTACACATTTCTTCATGAATTTGATAATGAACTGCAAAAGAACAGAGATTATTTTGGCAGATGCATCCCGTTGACTGATGCAATTATAAACACAGTTAAGTGTGTCAGTCTGATGGATGAGACTGCTTGGACCATCTCCAAGGTCCTGTTAATACAGATGCATGTATTATTCAGAAATGTAAGATCCATGGGAAGGTAGCCATCCTTCCTAGATGTGGCCAGAAAAGGAAAATTGATGACAAATATAGGTTAGGTTAGCAATGACGAGACGGATAATAGGAATGGTAACAGAAGAGCACGGATAAACTCTTAAAGAGATTGAAGGAGAACTTCAAGCTCAAGGAACATCAGTGTCAGATCACACCTTATGTCGTCAAATTTGACGTAATGTGAGACAACCAAGTAGGATGCCATTGTCGAAAACAAACCCTAAAAAAGCCAGTCTGGAATTTGACAAACTACATGTTGACAAACCACATAGTTCCTGGGAGAATGTCCTATGGATATATGAGAGGCCCATTAGCTCTATGTTCACAGACAGAAAACTGAAGCATATCTAGGAGAGAGCACTGTCCCTACTGTGAAACATGGAGGAAGCTGTCTTGTTTTGGGGCTGATTGGCTTCATCTGGTACAGGGTGTTGAATCTCTGCAGGGTACAAAAAAATCTGAAGACTATCAAGGGATTCTAGAGAGAAACTTGATGCCCAGTGTGAGAAAGCTTGGTCTAAGCCGTAGGTCATGGGTTTTCAACAGGATGATGACCCAAAACACACAACTGGAAACACCCTATAATGGCTAAGAGGAGAACATTTGACTATCCTGAAGTTACCTTCAATGAGCCCTGACCTAATCCCTATCGAGCTCTTTGAAAAGAGCTGAAACATGCTGTCTTGAAACAGCATCCATCAAACCATTTATTTCTGTAATCAATGCAGGGTTTTTCTTTCATTAACTCACAATTTTTGTCTATGTATGTATTATTGGAAAAAAAACACCTCATGGAATGAGTACTCAGTATGGCAGAGAATCTGTTATGCTGTGGGCCAGAGCTCTGTCAGAAAAAAAGAATACTGGTCAATTACTGGGTCTTTTAACTACAAAATGAACCCAAATTAATATAAAAATGTTTTACCAGACTACAGAGCAAAGCAAGCCTCCAGTAGAGGAATAAAAATGGTGAAGTAGGTAAAAGAAGAGCAAACAAAAAAGGGGATACAAAACTTTGGAATATTAAGACATTGTGCAAACAAGGAGTGTTTATAGATTAATTTGTTTGCTGCCACACTATCAGTATGAACTTACTATATTTAAGCTCTGCTTGATGATAATTTTAATTGGTTTAAAATACTGTATATATGTATTTAAAGCATGGATTGGGTTTTTATACTAATGTAATTAAATATTCACAAATTTTAGACTTCTACACATCTTTACCAAGGGTGCTAATGAGTGCAGAAGGTGTTATACCTATCTAAGAAAAAGTACTTATGACAGGGGAACTATTTGTTTCCCACTCCAGAGAGGTTTTCTTTTCTCCTAAACATCTGTTTCACATGGTCACGCAGACTGACGGTGCAAAAAACGACTGTTTGCCCCAAGAAAACAACTTAGAATGTGAGAAACTGCTGGAGCTGTAGACGCCAATAAATACCTGCTAAGTAAAAATGCAGTTTTGTGCAAAAGTATTTTACACTTTTATCCCTTCAGCATTTTTGAATTGTCTGTTTTATGGATTTATTGGATTTTTCTTTAAAAATACCAAGTTTTTTTTTAAACAAAATTAATCCGATGTGTGCCACAAATTGGCTTTCAGCTGCCTTTTCTGATCAGTCTAGTTTTGTAGTTCAGTGAATTGCCTTCAGATGTTACCAATCTCTATAGATTTGGATACAAATGTGTTGCCTGAAAGTGTCAAAAGTTTAAGAAATTACATTTAAGAACTACTAGCAGGGAAGTGTTTGCTTACTGGTTACAGCAGTGTACTTGTGCTTTGAGAAGGTTGCAAGTAACCGGTTCAATCCCCACAGCCTGAACTCATCTAGTGGACTCTAGATGGAGCAACTCTTACTCCAGAATATCTGTCAACAAACAAGCCATATTTTAAAATATAATCATAAGGACTCCAAACTGCAACTTGAAAAAAAAAAAATAATAATTTAAGGACACATCAATCATGTTAAAGCAGCTGCTCTGTGTAAATAACAAATGTCTTAAACATTTGGGCTTACATTCCACAGAATTTACTAAGCTACCAAGCCTTTCATTTAGCTTTATTAAAACATTTGGAAATGCAGTCCAATGGTTGCATTTAAAAGTCCCCCGTCAAGATCATGTAAAATGACCAGTAGGGTTAATTTCAGTTAAGCTTTTATTTCAATTCAGTTTTTTGTTGTTTTTTTTAACAACATATATCACCTGGACAACCTTTAGAATCAGTTTAGTCAAATTATACAGACAGATTGGTTCAAAGTTTTCTATCTAAAGGAAACCCAACTAATTGCATTGAATCGTGGACAAGATGTAGAGACAGTAGTAGTGTTTAGTAGTGTTACTGCATTGCTCTTTTTAATTTTCATTACCATGAAGTATTTCTACGTTTACTTGATTGGATTTTCTGGCTTCTCCACCCAGCGCATGAAACTTCACTTAATGAAGAAGACACTTGTTTTAACTATCAATGCACCAAGACCAACAGCTGAAGTTATTTGGGCAGCCTGCTAAGCCATTTAGTTGATCACGTAAAAACCATTTACTGCTTATATTGGCTATTTTAACTGGATTTATATCAAGTTTAACTTGATATTTTTCTCAGTTTGATTATATCTTATGTAAATATTACGTTTAGATATTCTCATCAGTTACTCAGAACTTGAGAAACCTTTTATCATATTTTTTTTTTATATTGGTAATTTTTTTTGGACTGCTACTTTTTACTTTTCCTTGAGGAGAAAAAAAAAAAAAAAAACACCTAGAGCTCTGCCCACTTCTGGTTAGAAATACTTTTTAATAGTCAGTAGCATGAAGAAAATATCCTATTCCATCCATCCATTATCTGACACGCTTGTCCCGAGTGGGGTTGCGAGGGGTGCTGGTGCCTATATCCAGCAGTGAATGGGCGAGAGGTGGGGTACAAAATACATTGTTTTAAGTTAAAATAGCAGGGATTGTATTCTACTACAAAAGTAGACAGCTTTTACATAAATGCTGCAACATTATGTGAATTGTGAGACAGAGTCAGAAGTTAAACAGTAGCAGCTGTTGGCTGCTGGCATAAAGATCCCTTAATATTCAGTGGAGACGAGGTCTTGACCTTCAAGTAAATGTGTCAGGGTGACTCATTTATTTCACAGCAAGAGAGCAGAGGAAATGCTTTTTAATTTAACAAACAACGAACAGTTCCATTTGATTAAATGACACCGCAGTTTGTTTTTTTTAAATTCGACTCAGTTTTATCCTTTTAAGTGAAACAGAACACCAAGATGTTCTCTAAGTAAACTGGAAGAAAAGGTCAGTCATGTGTAACATCTAGGGGGGGTTAAAATGCTTTCCTCTTGTGATTTGATCTGAACTAAACAAAGAGCCTACAGTCTGAGAATGCACTGGGTATTATATCAAAGACAGTAACATTTCAGCAGGAAAATCACAGCATTCAGGTCACATCGCCTTTCAAAGCAGCCATGTGGGAATTTTCCAGCTCAGAGACTGACATGGAGATGATTAACTCCCACAGCGGCCTAGCCGCCGGCCGCAGCTCACACAGTCGGTCCACGGAGGAAAGTTATTTGTTCGTAAATATGACTGATAAAAATCACGGCCCCGCCGCAGTTGCTCAGGCACAGGTAGACAAGGCCAGGCACATACCCAGAGGCTGGAATTTTATCAGAAGCATATTTACTAGCACTTCATGTCAACCTGTGATGACAGATAGGGCAGGAATCCCTCTGATCACTAAACTGTTCAGAAGGTAAAACATTTTCAACACTTGGAAAACCATTATATTTACTCCAGGGGTCATAAAAATCTGAAAAATTAATGTGGAAAATTATAGTCTAACACTTGAACATTAAATATAAGGTACATTATTTTGTTTCCATGGAGCTTGACAGCACAATGTATCATCTTAAACCCATATTGCAATTTACTTGAGGCACATGATAAAAGAAACTGTCTATATTGATCATAAGACTTTGTGAGAATCAGCTATTTAACAAGCCTGTGTAAAGTAAACTGCTTTTCTAACTGCCTGCTATTGATTGGGATAACTCTCCAGTTAGAAAAAAGAAAAAAACATTTGCCAAGATGCCAAGAAACAATGCCAAGATGAGCAAATTAATTATGTCCTTCATCATATTTAGGATTTTTCGAACCTGTTGGTATTTTATGGAACTTCCTATAAACAGTGTCAGGCAGGCTCTGACCGGTAATCTGTGGGCCAGTCCTAATTTCAGCGTGCAACGGCTGACCCTTTCTTAAATCATGCCGGCACCTATCTGTAACAGTAAATAACTAAAGGAGCTCAAGAAGTAATACAATAGTAACTACCTAATTGATGCATGCAGTATATATAGCCCTTCCTTGTCAAGCACATCCTTATGACGGTTGGCATATGGTGTAATTTTCTATTTCTTCAAACTGTAAAATCCTTGCAACAAACTAAATTCTAATAAAACAAAAATGCTTTCTTTAAACCAAACTACGGTGTTCCTCATATTTGGCAAATTTATGTTCGAATATTTTGCAAGAATATGTTGCGTTGCATGATGGGGTTTGGCATCTGTTTACATTATTCCATTTCATTGCCCAAATGCCACCTAGACTCACAATGAATGCTGACACACCACTGAGTATGCATGTATTCATTCTTGAACTACTTGTTTGCCTCTATATTGTATTGTTTTATGTTGGTGTAAATGAAAAAATGCCTGGGCCGAAAATCGTTCCCAATCCGAGCCTAGTGTCAGGTGTAACTTTATTGTGCATTCTTCTGCAAACTTTTCCCATTAGTTTTGGTTGGTTTCTGGGGATAGAATATGATTTAGTGAGCCGCTCTTACCAGCTACCTTTCTTATACCCACTTTATCAGTTCTGGACAAAAAAAAAAAGTTTTGCAGAAATTATACCAGTGTTTTCTGATACAATGACTATATTTTCCTTAAGTCCGTCTTTCACAAATGTATTAGTTTGCTTGGGGTTTTTATCATGCAAGGTTCTTAAGGCATATGTTAAGATGCTGCTTAGATGTTGCTGTCATTTTTTTTCATTGCTATGGCTACTAATTTCCGAGCTGCACCATTTATTCATCCAGTATAGATAGATTTCCACTCCTATGCTTCACACTGTATGTTATTCATGATTTTTTTAAGCCTTTGGAAGTCACCTTTTGGTAAATCTATGATAAAAGCTGCCTTTAGCACTATGTGAGTATTCATTTTATATCAAATATAGTTTGGTTCTTCCAGGCCTAAAGGAAAACATTTGCATTTAAATAACATATCGTGGATTTTTCTGCATATTTTCTCATGAAGAGGCTGTTCTAGAATTGTTCAGGCATTAGATTACTAGACATTTTACCCAGTCAGTTCACTGCAAGGGTAGACACCGCCAGTAGATCCCTGATGATGATAATAACAAGAAAAAAACACAGTAAATAAATGTTTAAAAATCAATTCATAGCATTTGGAGTAAGATTTAGATGTAATCTAAGTCTCATGATTTCAACATTATACTGACATCTGCTGTCGTATGAGAGAAACTACAAGTCGTTAAACATTATTGTTTTAATCTACATCCTTTATCATTCTAAAAGCATAAATCCAGGCATGACATGTTGAAAAGAAAAAAAGATACAATGCAGCAGTGTACTTGATAGAGCCAAATTATTTAGGCTTTCTCTGGGTAATTACAAACTTTTAAATATTCTTAATTTACTCGCTCTCATTATTGTGGCGCCTGCTCCATTTTGGTTAATAGGGACATCAATGTGTTAAAAAAATAAAAAATAAAAAAAATAAAAGGGGGGGTTATGAAAGGAAAATAAATGCTTGTCTAAATATGCAAAGTGCAAGTAAATAAAGACATGAGAAAAACAATCAGTTTTCTTCTATTTAATTTTATTGGATTTTTTTGGTTTATCAATTAATAACTCCAGTGTATATGTGACTAAAACAGAAAAACGTTAAACACCTAGAAGCTGTAGGAGCTGCCTTGCAAACAGAAGGTTGACGGTTCAGGCCCCGGCTCCAGCTTTCAGTCTTGTGTCCTTGGGCAAGACACTTCAACCGCATTACCAACTGATGGTGGTCAGAGGGCCCGGTGTTGCTTGTGTATGGCAGCCCGCTTCTGTCAGTGAGCCCCAGGGCAGCTGTGGCTATAATGTAGCTTGTCACCATCAGTGTATGCGTGAATGGGTAAATGTAATGTAAAGTGCTTAAGTCAAGTCCTCTGACTTGAAAAAGTGCTATACAAGTACAGGCCATTTGCCATTATCTCTTTTTCCCCCTGAAATGTAAGGGCGGCACCTTTCATAGCATCAAAGTTTCAGAGATCACATCCCCCCATATGTAGGTCTAATATCTGTGTTTCTATCTTCTTGGATGGGTTGTACAGAAACAGAAGTTCCCTTTTAGGATTAATAAAGTATTTTTCAATTGAACTGAATCACTTCCATTTAAATAGTAAATTAGTTTACTGCTTTAAATGTTGTTGTGGTTACAACAGACTGCATATAAACCTGAGTTAACTCGAGCAGAAATTATCTCCCACACAATCTCCCTTTCTTTTGCAGCTGTAGTGCTGTTGATTTCTTTTGAAAGTTACTCCAACTCACCATATGCTTGCACTGAAATCTCTAGTTCCCATGGTGTGACTCCTCGCAAGGGGGTTCCAGTAATGAAATGTAAGTAAACTTACTGAGGTTTGATTAAACGCCAGTCGTTGTGAAATTAGAATTTTGGGGTTTCCAACCTCAGACTAAGTCAACTCAGAGTCAGCTATTTTCTATAGAGCTGATTTAGGATCCACATACTTTACTCCACTTTATTTTGTACCTTATGTGCCAGTCTGAAACCCTTTAGTGGGAGTTTAGAAACAGTTCATCACAGCAGGCAAACAGAACTAAACCCAGACTAGAAAAGCCTCACCATGATGGAGGGTGGCTGACAAAAAATAAGCTGTCAGAGAAAATCTTCTGACTGGAAATGCTAAAACATCCTATCCGACAACTGGACCAGTCTATACAGCAGTTTAAAACTCTATGCAATAGTTCAGGTAATTTAATCCGAAGTTTGAAAGAATACTCTCACCCTTGAGACTGAAAAACAAGCAACTGATGCGGTCAGAAAAGAAAAACCCAGACTGGAAGGATTGATAGAACTTTGGGCCTAAAATCTGGTCAAATTTCATATGAAACAGATTTCTTACAATTATTTTTTTTTTTATGTTTGAGTTGTAGCTGAAAAATTCTGATGATTTGTTGTGTTTTAAAGATAGCTCCATTGTATATTGCTAGTCGTACATCGCTCCAAAGTAGTATACTGCCCAATATTTTTCTGCAGACAAAGCTCAATTCTAGAATCAGCTTCCACTTGATCCACAATGTCTGGCTGAACCCATTTTTTAAAAGATGTTTTGGTCCTTTTGGTTTTATCTACTTTGTCGTTAACCAGATTTCTATGTTGTTGTTTTTTTAAATTATATATACACCAACTTTGTTTACCCCTATTGGATGGGAAAACGGCAACATTTGAGAAGCCTAAAACTGTCCCAGCATTAAGTTTACATTGAGCTGAACGTCATAAGAAAACTATCAAAAAGAAAGCCTCCTCATAAAAAAAAAGAAACAAAAAAACAAGAAATTATAACGTTAGGCCTTTCTACAGCCAGCAGCCATTCTTTTGACAATCTGTTTCTCTCATCCTGGAGTAGTTCATCACCAATGACAAAGGTAAAAGATGGATGTTATTTCGTGCTTTTTATATTTCTGCCCATTTCCATAATCATTCTTGGAGGTTCTCCTAAGTTACTAAATATGTCTTTTATCCAAAGTTGAGTCGTTTTTATCTTTGATCTTTTAAGTCGTGCATGCATTTATTTTAAGTCGTCTGAACTACTGCAACTCACTTTATTCAGGCATCAGCCACAAAGTACTTTCCTGCACGCAATTATTCCAGGACGCTGCAGGCACGCCTTTTAACAGGCACCAAAAACGTGAACACATCACCCCAATCCTTGGATCTTTGCACTGGCTCCCTGTTAACTTTAGAATCGATTTTAAATAATTGTTTGTTTTTAAGGCCTTAAATGAACTGGCACCTCAGTACATCACAGACCTCATCCAAATTTACTGTCCCGTTCGCTTTGAGGCCTGGCAGCCAGCTCCAGCTTGTGACTCCTAGGACAAATCGTAAAACCAGAGGGAACATAGCGTCCTCAGTTGTCGGCCCTAAGCTGTGGAGGGCTCTACCTCTCAATATACGCATGGCCCCCATAGTTGAGTGTTTTAAATCTCATCTTAAGACTCACTTTTATTCTGTGGCTTTTAGCATTGCAGAAGTTGTTTGGTTCCCTGTGGCTTTGTATTTATTATTTTATTGTATTTATTGTTTTAAACTGTTTTATACTTACCTTATTGCATGTGCAGCACTTAGAAATATTTTTTTGTTTAAATGTGCTATATAAAGCAGATTTGATACATATTTGATATATCTATGATGTTATATACATATTTAGCCTTGGTGTTGATTATGAAACATTAAAATCTGCATTGTTGCTTGAGTGTTTTAATCTACTTGGACCAATGAACTCATGGTTAGGTTGGAGGACACATTTAAATGGTCAGGAGCTTCCCGTTTAGTTTCTTAGATCCAGGTTTGATGTTCGGTTCTAATACAATCACTGTCCTGTTTCTGTAAAGGTGTTTCGGAAATAACTGAACAATGCTGTTTAAAATAAAGAGGAACACCAGAAATGTTTGCTTTTTTCTTTATTTTTTTTAAAGCTTTTTTTAAACATTTTCCTTTTTTTCCCCTTTTTTCTTTCTTTTGGTACTACATACTGATACGTTAGGCTGTTTTCAAAACAAACATCTAATCGAAGCCTTCATCTTTCAGCAAGCAAAGTATGAGTACAGCTAATAAAAATAAAGGTTTACAATTCATCCTCCTTACTTTACACATAAAAACACTTTTTTGGACCCCCTCAAAAACGGGGGCATTTAAAATATTTGACATTTGTATCACAAATCATTGTAACGAGACTCAAAAATTTAAACTTAAAAACTGTACAAAAATGATAAAATAATTTTTTTTCTTCTTTTTAAAGTTGTGATCAATTGAAGCAGAGGGTACACTATTATTTTGTCTATTACTGACCAGAAATCGAATTAAAAAAAAGACTTATTTCTTCTGCTGGATAAAATTCCGGTTGACTGGATGCTGAACATGAGGAACGAGAGGGAAGTTCGGATTGTGATGCACCACAGAACCTGCTTTAATGAGAAAAGTCAGAATCAGAACATGTTTTTCCCTACGCCATCAATCATCGGCATGTCTGTTCTCACCTGGGCCCATGAAGGATTTCCCAGGCTGCCCACTGCCCTGTTGGATGAAGTTCTGGGGCATCCTGTAGGGCCAAGATGGAGAAAGAGTGTACTGGGGGGGTTTGTTGTGCTCCCACATTCGTGAACCTTGGCTCACACCTTCAAACTGGACTTGGTGGTTGGGTTCTGATAAGGAAAATGAGTTAGAAAAATATCAGAAACTTCTCATTTACTAAGTTTTCTACCTGTTTTATTTCTCTGATTGCTTCTTGCTTCCTTTCGTGTTATCGCCATACTTTCTTATAACCTTGATAAACAGTTTTTCTCTATCAGAAAGTCTTTTAAAGCACATCAACTGCTCCTTTTCCTTTAATTTCAACCCACAATATAAAATCCCTTCAGTTTAGGGGATAAACCAGCAGCCTGCAAGACTAGTTTAGGAAAAAAAAAAGCATAAAAAGATCAATATGTTTTCCCCTAACAAGGAAACATTTTTGCAAGTGAAGCAGCAAATGTTTGCTTGCAGCCTTAACTCAGCAAACCCAAGTCAGTTTTTTTTCCCTATTTCCAAATCTACAGAGTACATGTTAGTAAAGGCGCTGCTGCTCTGCTGGCAACAAATTGGTGTAGCAGTGTTGCCCCCATCCCAGAATATTGATGCCACAAACAGTTGACTGTTACCTGAACAAAGGACAAAGGATATCTAAAAAGCAATTATATTAAACCAATTCCAACTTAAAGATGCAAAAAAAAAAGCAATGCTTGATTAAACTGTCTAAAGATCATTGGCTTTGTTTCCCAAAACATACAAACATTTTTTACATTTTGTCACTAGATGAATCAAATCAGGTGGGAAAACTGTTGAAAGGGCAGCTATTTCACAATTTGGGTATTTATGAAAGAGGGACAGGAAGACATCCCCTGCTAAAATCAAGTTATTGGAAGTTCTGTTCAGTCCAAACAGGTGGAAGGTGTTTTCTTCAAATCAGATCAAAACTGATATCAATGTGTTTTAAAAAAAAAAAAAGAATTGACACCACATAATGAATTAAAGGAGTCACATCATTACACTGTGGGGATGGTTTCCTTCCGCTAGACGCAAGGTTCCTATCAGAGATGATCCCAATGATGGAACGGTTTAAATCATATGGTGTCCATGTGTCAGAATGGCCTAGTCAAAGTTTAGACCTTAACACAGCTGAGAACCAGTGACATATGTTGATAACTGCTGTTCAGAGATGCCCTCCGTCTAATCTGGCTGAGCAGATGAGCAAATGTTCCCCGAAAAATGCGGAAAGATTTCAGCCTGCAGATCCAAGCTAATCGCAACAGAACCCAATAGTTCCCTTGCTTTGTGAATGAAATGTATTCAAGTTTATTGTTAACAACCAAAAATTAATAATAAAAAATAGAAGCATCAAGAAGCATAAAGGCTGGGTTATGCTTGATGCATGGAAATGGAAAAAAGCCTTTGCAGCTTTTATACGCCGCATGGCTTTTACTCTCTGTAGCCACACTAAGTACAGAAGAAAATGGCTATTTCCAACATTTTCAAAGCTTCTTCACATCATCCAAGTGTAACAGTGATTTTTTAGCTGGAGTTTTGCACACAATTGTGATCGTTGTGATATTTGTGGGCCAAATCATAATGTTTTTCTGTTTATATCTGCGGAATCTCAAGAGTAAAGATGTAACTTGTTCAGCATGTTTTTCGGATTGAAGCTGTCCCCGTAGTAACACATTTTCCTTGGTGCAGATAATCAGGCTAGTTGGATTATGAATGGAGGTGCCAACATTAGGAAACAAACACGACTATAATAACATGATCCAATATTATTAATAATATTATCAATATTTATAATATTGATAATTGAACTTTACTGATCTCACACTGGAGAAATTCACACTCTGCATTTAACCCATCCCCTTGGGGAGCAGTGGGCTGCCATTGTGTGGCGCCCGGGGAGCAGTGTGGGGTTAATGATCTTGCTCAGGAACCCAGAGTGGAGGCTGTGGGGATCGAACCGGGTACTTGCAACCTTCTCAGAGCACAAGCGCACTGCTCTAAACACTAGGCTAACACTCCCACAGATATAACCCAGGTAGGAGTTTAGTGCATCTTTTCATCTGTTAGTATCTGTTAGTAACTCCAGGTTAGCTTAGCTTGTCTGAAATTCAACAAATAAAGAAAGAAACTGAACTGGATTTTTAAGCAGGAAATGGTTCCTTCATGGTTGTGCAAAGACTTGAAAAGGCCGGAAAAAGAAGCCTGTTTGCTACTGTTTGATTCCTGTTGTTTTCAAAAACATCAACCTGGAACTTCCTGTGAAGCTGAGCCTCAAAATGACAAAAGCGGAATTAGTTTGAAGTTGTTCTTTAAAGACACAGAAATAACAAGACAGAGCCCCCCACAGACTGGTGCCACCAAACGTCCCCCAGTGAATACCTGACTTCACCACTGTGCCATTGCCCATCAGTGACCCGGGCTTTCCCACGCTGTTGTGCCAGTGCCCCTCCCGTCGCGGCCCCCCCATGCCCAGTCTTCCCGCTGGCTGGGCGAAGATGATGCTCGGGTCATTCAGGCTCACGGAGCTGGGGCTGCCCGCGGTTCCCGTGGGGCTCCCGTTCCCCGACACAGAGCGCAGGGCGAATTTAAGGCCGGGCGGAGAGGGGACGGTGGCAGAGGACGAAGTGAGGACTGGCCCGTGGATGGGCCAGGAGGTGGAGGGGATGTGGACAGGGTGGTGAGGCTGCCCCTGAGACTGGTGGGTGGGAAGAAGCCCTAGTGCAGTGAGAGTCGCAGGATGAAACTGGCCCGGATGGGTGGTGGGAAAGCTGAAGAGAGGCAGTGGGACCTGGGAGTGGGCAGGCGGTTTCTGTGGACCAACCGAAGTGGCTTTACTGAGGGAGGTCTGAGGGGAGCTGGAGGAGAGGGGGGAGCTCTGTGGGCCAGCCGTGGGCTGTGGGGAGTAGGGCGGAGTCTGCCGACTATCCGACTGTTGACAGGAAGCAAGATAAAGATATCAGCAAGGATTATGAGCTATACAACCAGACACTTCTTTCCTTAATTATAGCACATTAGCATTTTAAAAACTACAACAGCAAACATCTAAACAACTAATCCAAATCTCATGCAAATGTTCCCGTTGTACTGAAAACTAACCGTTAGCGGTCTGACTAATGAACTCACACATTCAGAAGGTTGCCTGGTCCTTCCAGGAGAGTCTGCAGCTGTCTGAGGGATGGGGATGGACTGAGAGTTCGCCACACTTCGCACCATGTGAGAAGCTGTAGCAGAAGAAGAAAATATTATTTTCAATCCTACTGACACATGATATAACAAACAGAGTCCAATGACTACTATCAAACTAATATGTTTTTCAAAGAAAGTTATTTCTACATGTTTATCAGATCAGAACACATCTATGTGACATTAATTAATTAATTGGATGCTGTTAACCATTACGAAGGAAGAACCAGTACAATACTAAACTAGTATCCATCTGGACAAAGCCATCTTTGCTTACTGGAACCATTGGTTGAGATGCACAAAAAGTCTTTTACAAATAGACTAAATTTAACTTCATAGGCTTAAAAATGGGTTTCTATTCGGAATTTGATATGAACAATAATTACCTACAACGCTCTAATACGCACAAAAATCTTTATTTAAAGCCAAAAGAAGTAGTGTACTCACCTGGGGCCCCCGTGTTCCTCTGTTTGAGGTGGCGGTTCTCAGGGCAGTCTCTCCGTACATGTCCTATGTCTCCACACTGGAAGCAACGCCTATCCTTCGGTTCCCGATCTTCTTCTTTACTGTCCTCATCCTTTTCGTTTTCCTTCTTCTTTACCCTGGTTTAACAAAAATTGAATAAAAAATAAATAAATAAACTGCAGTTTATATAGGTCGTTTAATATCTGAATGGATGAATAAGAAATATGGAACCATTGGGCTGAGGTGCTGCTTGCTCAGTTGCCCACTATTGTTTGAAGCCCTTAAGTGGCATCCTAAGCCCCAATTAGCTTTGGACATGATGCAAACCATCTAACAGGATTGGCCCATACGGCAAATCTTTAAGCATGAATCAATGAGTACGAGTAAAAGGGTAGGAATTATATCTTCATTGTGTTGATTTGTTCTTTACTTAACCATGAAAATCAGTAGCTATCAAATACATTATGGGAAACCATAATATGATGTCTATTAACACAAACTGAAGAAAGGAAAAATGTAGCAGCACAATCTCAATGTTTCTTTACAACAAATAAATAAAACGACGAGATAAGCAACTGATGAAGGACAAACACCTCTAAACACACTTCATTTTATAGACCATGATGTCCAATCAATTAATAATTTGGAATTGGTGACCAAGATTCAACAAAGTCTTAATCTGTTTTCACTAGTCACAGTTGAATCCTGCATAAAATATAATGTAGAAGGAGACATTTTTTTTTTTAGAAAATGCTGTTGTATCACATATTGCATTAGCTTAAATGACAAAATAACTGAACCTGCGTCTCTTTGGACAGTCCTTCATGTAATGCCCGATCTTCCCACAGATCCTGCAGCACCTGTCATTGGGCGCCAGCTCGCCGTCCGTCAACACCTTTGAATCAAAGAAGTATTCCTGCACATACAGAAAAATGTGATGATTAAAAACAATGTATTATCATCGAAAATCACCAAATAATTGTAAGAAAAAAAAGTAATGAGGGACATACCACTTCAGTACCAGGGATGGGAAAGAAGGGAGTTCCAAACAGCTTCCGTCCATTTATGAAGGCCTTCATGATGAAATTTGTCACTGGAGGAGTCAAAAAAATAAGGAGTTTAGGGCGATGGACAAGATCTATATTGTGATCAATCAATATACAATAATTTGTAAATGAGGTCAACCTGAGACTACATCTACAAATAACTATTATATGTTAAAGAGTGTTAAAAAGATACCTAGTGTTAAATTGGACCTCAGGTTTGCTTTGAATGGTAAATAAACAAAGCAAACAAAAATCTGATGTGGAGTTCATCAAGGCTCCATGCTTGGACCAGTTTAATTCTTTATGCTTTTGTACGTTACAATATCTCTGACTAAGCACAAGAGCCAAATGCTCTTTAAGTAATCGAGTGAGGATGAGTTTAAAATATCATAGAAATGATCGGCTGGAGATTTTTAGAGCAGAGAACGTTCATTGTTGTTTCAAATCTTGATAGGGCCTAGCAACTGATCAGTTCTGGAATATATGTCATCTGTCACTTTTTATTAGGAAATTGAAATTAAGGAAAAGAAAAAAACTGAATATTGGATTTTTCAATCATACTGGCCACAAACCACCAAGCATCAACGTCCAACATTACAACCACAAAATACATGAGTGCAATTATGGACTTCACAACATTGACCATCATTAATTGAATCAGAACCATCAGGAACCTTAAACAGAATGCCAAATGTAGGGACTAAGACAAGAATATTTTTATTTACAGTCTTACCAGTTCTATAAAATAAAAGAGTCAATCAGGCGTTTTGGATCTAAAAGGATTGATATTGAAAACTTATGGGTCCGGAAGGCTTTAACTTTTCTGAATACATGAGGGAGCTGCCTTGTCTGTCAGATCTAAACCAAGAAGAAACCGGATTTTGTTCAAAACCTGTTGACTCAAAAAGTAAATAAGGGAAAGCAGCATTCGTCCTTATGAGGGGTATAAAAATTGTTGGCTCCTTTAAAATCAAAACTGAAAACCTCATTGTTTAAACTGTGCAATTTACTGGTGATAGTTTTTCCATTTATAAATTGACATCTATTTTAATAAGCTCTTTGGATCATCTTGTATATGGATAACACTCTTCGTTTACTAAATTGTAATAAATGTTGTAATATTAAATATTGATCCAAAAAAAAGGAAAAATGTGCAGCAAAAAGCTGATAAACTGGAAGGTTTAGGATCTTCTGGAAATGTTACGTTTTATCAGTTTAGTTACTGCAAATCCATCCAACTGTGGGTAAAAAGGTATACGTTAAATTTGTTTGTTTTTTTGTATAGGTTGATGTTTGCCTCTTTGGTGCTAAATATCTTTGGGTTTCACTATTGTAAGTTTTAATGTATCTGTGCTGCTGATGTTCAAGTGGTTTGTCCAGACTCTACCCCTAAAATATCTCAGACGATGAAAGGTTGCAATTGATGAACTACAGATTGGCTTATTTTCACCTCAGACAATAACCTGTGAATAAGGTTACTCAATTTTTTTTAAAATGTCTTATTTTTGCTAAAAAAATGCTCAAGCTTATAAGTCAGCACCATATTCTGATCATAAGACTTACTTTTGCGTGACACTCCGGCACCAAGATTATGATTCAAATCAAAGGGATCTGAGAATAGAAAACATGAAAAGTTTAATTAAAGGATAGACGCATCAGCAGCAGATACAGTTAAAGCAGAGCTCTTTGTGCACCTTCGATGGCGATGCATTTACTGGTCCACTGTTTTTCAAACGTGGTGAGGCGTTTCTGCTGGCGAATGCTGATGACGTGCTCCTTGAAGTCGAACTCTTCCGTGTAAAATCGAAGGAGCCCGAGCCATAACTCCCCCACCGACTCCGTGTTTGGCTGCCGGTCCGAAAGGTGCTGACGCTGCGCAGGTAGAAAAATCTAACATCACAAATCCGAAGCATGAACTTGACATGATAGAGAAGTCTAACAGCTCTCAGTTCAATAATCTCACCAGCTTGTCAAGGTCTTCAAAAAAGAACGCATTCCAGCCGTCTACTATCCGCTCAGGAACAGTCTTACCATCAAAGATCTGGAAAAATATTTTGTTTAAAAACAAAGCCAAAGAATATTTTATGTAAAAAACACAAATGTATGAGTCAGTAATCTGAGGAGGATACCTCCTGCAGGACGGGGATGACTGGAGGCTGTCTCTGCTGCAGGAAATAAAGCACCATCAGGATGTAGGCATAAGATGACAGGCTTCCTCTGGAGGCATCTCCAATGTCGCAGCGCTGTAAAGAGAACAGTACGGTTGGTTTCCAATAACTGCAATACACAAAAAGGACCTACAGGGAAAGGATGCAGAAATACATGCAAGAGAGCTATTTCAAACAAGTTTGTAAAAGCAAATGAGTCTCAACATTCCAAGATCCTTAAGCCTGAGGCCGTTTTAGTTTTCCCTGAACTAAAAAGGTTTTTTACTCCTGCACCAAAGCACCTGCAAGCTAGACCTAAACCTACAGATGGTTAAGTTTTATTTTAACAAAGACTGAACCGTTTGGTCAAGACAACAAGATGCATGTAAGCTAGTTGTCTAGGAAAAACTTTTACATCCAAAAAAAAAAAACCCCAAAATGTAGTACCTGTCAGGATGGTAAAAGCAGCATTACGCTGTGGACATTTCAATTTCAGTGCTACTAATGCAACTTTAAGCTTGGTTTATACTTGCCGCGTGAATTTTGGTAACTTGACCATGCACCAGATTCCCCATTGTCACATTTCTCTGTGTGCAGCAGGTAAACCTACGGTTTTAAGTCTTAAAGGTATAGTGGAGGATGTTATTTTTCCAGGTGGATTATTAAAATAAGGGGTTCTCCTAATTGTTAATCATTCTGATGATATGTTAATGTCAGGCCGTCCTATTTGCTCGTCCACATTTTCACTTATCGGTGGCGAGTCTGACATAGTGAAAAATTTGTAAATCTTCTTTTGTTAAGTAAGCTGCGATGAGCAATGCAAACAGCAACTTTTAAACAGAGTGTGCATGCTCTCACATGTGTTTAATAGACGTTCCCTTTCTCTCAACTGCCTGTTCTCATTTTTTTTTTAGCATTTCCACTTGTTATGTTGATCACTACCCCTCTGGGTTTTTCTGAGTAGTGCCCCTTCATCCGCATCAACTATAAAAGGGTACAGCACTTTTATGGGCACAAGCACAGCACACACAGACTGGCGCAACAGCCCAACGCGCAAGTATATTTCTGCCTTTATACATCTTTACCTTAAAACTGTAGTTAGATGAGCCAACATGGATACTGCTACTAGATGTTGGGTGAGTAAACACCATAATGACCATAAAAACATATTTGAATGAGTTTCATGTTTGCCTTTTTAGATGAGCTGCATTCACTTAGC
Organism: Cyprinodon diabolis; assembly: GCA_030533445.1. NCBI lineage: Eukaryota > Metazoa > Chordata > Actinopteri > Cyprinodontiformes > Cyprinodontidae > Cyprinodon > Cyprinodon diabolis. The sequence goes on along the minus strand of CM060070.1, from coordinate 16,186,684 downwards.
AAAATATTTTGGGCTCAGTTGAAAAAAATTTTTAAATAATAATAAAAAAATAAAAACAGGAAAAGAAATGTAGCTTATATTATGGAATAAGAACGTAATTTGCATCGCTCCTCTGAAAATGCTTGTTTTATTTAACAAAGCTTTATAAAACCAATTAAAAGCAGACCCGAAGCAACAAATTCTGCTTTTGAGTAAGAATAACTGCATAAATTACTTTGCCTAGTAACTAGTTTGACTGTGCAGTAACAGGAGTTACTAACTCATTTACTTTCTGAGAGAACTAGTAACTATGGAGGACTGACTCTGCCATATATAAAAAAATACAGAAATAAATAAATAAATGCTCAATAAATAAATAAGCATACAATTAATTAACACCAAAAATACAATAAGCAGAAGTTGACTCTCTAGGACACCCCCCCTCCTCATTTGAATAATGAGGCAGAAATGCATACAGAAATGTAAAAAGGGAAGGCAGAAATAAATAGTGGCGAAGAAATAACTACAGCAAAAAAATACAAAGAAAGAATAAAACAGACAAAAATATAACATGCACATAAATAAATACTTAAAAATATGAGTAATTAAAAAAAATAAAGTTGAAGCTTATAAAAGGACAAAAAAATAAATAAGGTAAATATTACAAAGGCAAATAAATAAAGAAGCTAATTAAAATTGATATACAGTGAGACATTTATGTCTCACTGTATAATTTAATTTCTACTTACAATTATTTGTTTATTTTATTTTTGGTGTTTTGGTATTTTGCTTATTTATTTATTGAGCATTTATATGACATACCTTTGCAAAGACCTTCATTGTGTATCCCAGGAACTGCACCCGAGGATCTAGAGCTGCATACGTTGCCAGCATTCTGGTGTTGTGTTGGGCCTAAATGGAGGATTGCTCCAAATTAGTTAAAACTGGAAACTTGGGATTCATGCAGCAGGTTTATATTAGGTGATGAAAGCAGCGAATGCCTCACTAACCAATGTGTTATAAAGGCTGATATCTCCTTCCAAACCACTTTGTTTGTGTTCAAACTTCACAATAGGCACTTTAGCTGTGGTGATAGGCAAGATGTTCCTTAAACCTGAAAGTAAAGGAAGATTTTAAACATCAGCAGTTTGACACAAATTTCAGAAAAAAAAACCAAGCATCAAATCAGCTTTACCCACCTACATGCTTCTTTAGCACCTTTGCGAGGCCTTCAATGATCTCCTTACAGTTGAGCTTCTGTGGAGAAATTGAAATTCAAACCAGATTAATATTTTTTCACATGATGGGCAGAATCAATGAAATGAGGGCTCTGACTGAGGAGGCTACCCACTTCTGCAGTATCATGACCCTCCAGAGTCATGCAGATGTCGAGGTCACTGTCCCGGAAACCAAAACCATTTTTGGAAGAGCCAAATAAGCAGAGCTGAGCTTTATCTGTACAGTAAAAATATCAGAAACAACATGACAGTCTTATTTTCACCTAAAAGTACCATTGTAGCACGATAAGACGGGATCAGTGAAGGGAAGGCTACAAACAGCAGAGGGTAACCAGGTTAAAACCAGGAAGTTTCTCACTGGATTTGCTGAAAGATATGGCCTAAATCTACTCTTCTATTATCTTCTCAGACTCTAGAAGTCTGAATAAACCACAGCATCCATCCATCCATCCATCCATCCATTTTCCATCATTTTTTATCCCTGCTGGGGTTGCGATGGATGCTGGTGCCCATCTCCAGCTGTCATTCGGCGAGAGGTGGGGTTCACCCTGGACAGTCCATCGCAGGGGAACACAGAGACAAACAGGACAAACAACCATTCACACCTAAGGAGAATTTAGAGAAGCCAGTTAACCTAACAGTCATGTTTTTGGACTGTGGTAGGAACCAGACCCATGCATGCACAGGGAGAACATGCAAACTCCATGCAGCAAGAACCCAGGCCAGGAATCAAACTCAGGACCTTCTTGCTGCAAAGCAGCTGTTTTACCCACTGCTCCACTGAGCCCTCCTAAACCACAGCAGTTAAAGGAAAAATCTGAGACTGGGTCATGGATGGTCTTTAGTCCAAGTTGGTTTCACCAGCAAATGATTCGTATTGTGCCAGAAATTATTTACCAGAATGTCTTTTCAGCATAAAGGTCAATTTTAACATTTTAGAATACCATGAACAAGATCAGTATATCTGTCAATGATGCTAGTTAGTAAGGCACATATTGATATATATTAATCACAGAGTGAAATATTTCAAGCCTTTTTTTGTAATTTCCATTATTAAGGCCTAGAGATGATTGAAACCAAAAGTTCAGTGTAAAAAAGTAAGAAAATTGTGAAAAAAGTAATAAATGTAAAACCTCATGGTGTCTCACTCTTATTAGTAAATTGACTTTGAACGCCTGCAAAGACTGCCAATGTTTTAAATCTTTCTTAATATTCTCATCTATTATTATGAAGTTTTACGTAAACAAGTCACATTAGCCATAAACAGGTGCAAAGTTATTTTCTTTGGGAAAACTCTTCAGTAATAAGTACAGGTTGGTGTAGATATGAGTAAATCTGCTAAATGGGGAAATACTCAGCATTCATATAAATCATTCTCCAGATGTTTCCCAATAAATGGAGGCTTTGTCCACAGAAAAAAAAATAAATTCACCATTGTACTCCTTCCTAATGAACCTCTCCAGGCCGGCGAGAATCTGCTCCCTCTTCTGCTGCTCAATATGTGAAGGTGACAACTCGTCTGCAAACAAGCAGATTCAGTCAGACTAGAAAAATAAGTTTCTGTAAAGTTAAGTATAGTTGTGGGAATTGAAATGAATTCCGTCTGAAAGAAAGTGATAAATGTAGTGTTGGCCGTACAGTAGCAGAATCTGCAGAGTCCGTCCAGAATATTTCTGAAGCGGTCGTTCATGGGAGGCAGAGGTTTCAGCTCGATCTTCTTAAAGTCTTCAGGACAGTCGTCTTTAAGGTGCCCGTCTCTCTTGCAGATGCTGCACACCACAGTCGGAGGCTGAAAAGAATAGGAATTAATCCCTTCAGTGAATGAGTACAGACCACTGTGAGATTGGGTTGATTTTAATCCCATGAAGTGAAGGATTTACCTTCCCACCAGTGAAAATCATCTTATCGAACACATAGTGCAGATCTTGCGATGCAACAGGCTTATCCTCCTCTACCTCCTCCCCTTCCTTGTCACTGTCCAGCAGCCCATTGGGGGATGAGGAAGATTTGTTCCCATCATGCAGAACCATATCCATAATTCCAGTGTCTAAGCTCTTCTCCCCAGACATATCTGAACCATCATCATCATCTTCGCTGTCAGACTCGCCGTCCTCCTTTGAAACCGGCACCACTCTCTGACTCGTTCCACCTGCTTTGTTCTTCATTTCTCTGTTCAGAGAAAGATCCGGGTCCTGGGTCCGCTCCGCTTTCACACCCTCTCCCCCTGATTCCTTCTTCCTATGGCGTCTCCCTCCTGCGCCTCTCTTCTGAGGACAAGCAAAGTACTTATAAGCAGTCCGGAAGCGCTCCTGGATGTACTCGAATACCATCTGGCTGTTCAAGCTCCGGGCAACATTTCTCTTCAAGGCAAATGGGTCTAGAAAGAGACGAAACGTGAATTCCTGATGCTCTTCCAGATGGGTTTACTGCCTTGGTTCTTTCTTACCTTCTATAGCGAGCCTACGGCGGGGCCAGTTTTTTGCGTCCCTACAAAGGAGCTCTTTTATGCGGATGCTGATGATGTATTCCTCCAAAGCAAACTCCAGAGTGTAGAAGCGTAGCAGCTCCAACCACAGCTGGCCTAGAGATACTCCCTTTCCAAGATCCAGGGTCAATCGGCTCTATGAGAGAAAGCAGCTTGAATTAGTCAGAACCAGAGATAGAGTGCAGCTATAAAATAAAACAGGAGTCATGGAATAAAATAAAAAAAGCTCTGCTCGCTATCGAAATGCTTGATGCCTCATTAACCATCACTAACCTCTGAGGTTGTTAAAACAACAGATTCCTCTTTAAAGCTCAGGTCGAGAATGGGTTCTCAAACAGGTTAAATAATATAAATAAATAAAAAATGATATTTCTAATCGCCGTCCTCCTTGGAATAACTAAACTCCTGGTTTCATAGCTCCTCTCAAGGACAAGGGTTGGTTAAATTAAGTGTTTCTGCGTAGCTGCCATGTTTCCTTCTCATTTCCCCCATTAAGCCTAATTGAGACCATGTGACAATTGCAGGGTTGATCACACCAACTAAAGCTTGAGCACATCAAGCTCCTGTGGAAACTCTAAGGGTTAGTGTTTGAAGGAACAACCATGCCAGAAGGTGGCGCTAAATATGCATTAATTCAAGTAACTCGCATTATGTTCATGCTCAATCTGAGAACTGTTCAATGTATCTTTTTTTCTCTTTTTATTCATGTTCCTTATAATCTAATAGCTTAATTTTACTTGATGTTGTTATAAGTTTAGGTTTCTAATGTTGGAGCTTATTGTTTTCCAGTATATATATTTTTTTAATTTGCTGTCATCCCTTTGGGATGTACTCAGCTGTCAGTTCAAATTGTGTCCAGCTTGACTTCAAAATTATGTGACGAGTTATTTTTCCACAGATTGAAGTCAAGTCAGTTCCTCTCTTTTACCTGCAAACTATGCACAGATTGAGACTTTCCCCATCTGGGAATCAAGGGTAAAAATTAGGTTTAAGATTATGCAGTGCATCTCCAGATTTAGTTGAACAGCAAACCTTCTTTTTCAGTTTGAGTTGCACATCCCAGTTTATTAAAGGGAAAACAGGTTGGTTAGCGCCTCACTCACTCACCAGGCCTTCTGCTCGCTCAGCATCATCAGATTTCTTCTTCTCTGGTTTAGATCCTCCTTCTGCTTTGGCTTCGTTCCGGTTTTCCCCTCGTCCCTCTGAGGAGCTTGGAGGTCGCTGCTCCCACTTGACAAACATGTCCAGAAAGATTCCGGTGAGGTGATACTCATCTGCTCGCTTCACATCGAAGCCTTCGATCTGAAAGAGGAAAATCAAATGAGTTGGTGGCGAACTTAGCTTGGCCTTTCTGAAAAACCTACCTTCCCTCTTCAGCTGTTTAAGAGCGTTTTTCACAGCTGTTTATATTTTTTCATTGTTAATCTTGAATTAAAGCAGTGCTTAACTTTCGTTTTTTTACCTTAAAAATTTGGAATATTTAATATATTAAAAATGCATTCATTCACAGCACTGAAACTATTTTTACAATTTTTTTAAAATGTTATATGTATTAAAACAGAGCTAAAGGAAATTGGGTTCCCTTCTACAGCAGTAAATAAGGTTGCAGTAAAGAGTAAAATTTGTTAAACAATTTAACTAAAGAGCTTTGTTAGTTGTGGGATTTTTATTCAAAGGAATCTGTCAAAACATTAGTTTTACAGCTAGCTGGTGTCTTAATATTTAAGACGGAATACGTATTCACGTGTTTTAGCTGTGGAAAGTGCTCTCTAAGATTGTTTTTATTAGGTGAGGGGATGCACTCACCCAGGATCCCAGGTAGACGGGAAGGATGGGCTCCTTCCTCTGCTGCAGGAAGAAGATGACCATCAGGGCAAAGGAGTATGAAGGGATGCCGCCTTCTGCCTGGCAGTCGATGTGACACAGCTGGGGAAATAAACATGGAAAAAAATGTAAAACTCTTCAACGTTTCTTCAGTGCTTCAATGATAAAGGGCAGTAATAAAACACAGAGCAACATGTGGTGACTTCTTTACAAGTTTGCATTTGCAGGTATATTGATATTAGTCTATTTTAATCACACATCAAAAAGTCTGAAAGACGTGGAGGCGTGGAGAAAAACAACAAACATGGCGGACGGTAATGTTGAGAGCAGACGATGTGGAGAAGGCGAGTTTTCTGATTTTATTTATATTTTGGGAAATAGTTCTTTTCAGGTCAAACTCAATGGGTTATTGCTGCGCTCCAGGTTTGCTATCCATGTTTACTTCCACAAAAAAAGCATTCTCACTACTTGTGATGTCAATGCATCCTTTACTGCACATGCGGGACACTTAAGCTATATGAAGGCAGTTCACACAGGAGATCACATACAAGTAGCATATATTTGTAAATGTGAACGATCAATGCGGACAACCAAAACAATCTGATTCCACACAAAAAAACAAGTTAAGCTTTAAGACCTGCAGTGTGAACGTAGCCTAAATCTTTAACCTCCACAACATGTCAAAACATCATCAGCATAGGGCTTTACCAAAGCCACTTTTAGCTGCACGTGTTGTAACTGCAAAGTTTAAGTGTGCTTCAACATCAGAGATGTTTCCGACTACTTTCATAAGTGCTGATTTATCGGCATTTTTCGTAAGCTGTCAAGACTGCAGGATAGGTTGTAAAGACCTGAAGTCATTTATGCAAACTTATTTAACCTCCAGCTCCAACTTTTTAAATTGATAAGCTAGGATGTTGACATGTAGTTCATTAACTCCACAATATCTTTGTTCCTCTGTCTTGTTTTAGCTTGGTTGGCAGGAAGACCGAAGGATAATTAAAAGAAGGAAGCAAAGAAAACAAAAAAGGACAAAAGGCCAAAAAATATTCAAGTAGTAAAAGACAGAGGAAAACAAAGGAAACCTATTTATTTTCTTTTTTTTAAACCAGGAAACCTCTATACAGTAGTATCCATTAAAAATGTCCCCACTTTCCTTGATGGGCCCTTGGTTGGTCCTTTAAGATTCCTTTTTTAAACATTAATCTTTGTACTAAAATATTCTTTCCCTCATGATGTGTGGACATTAAGATCTAAACAGAAGCCCCATCTCCCTTTAATTCAGTGAAAGGGTGGAATCAGAGTAAGAAAATATGCATGCCCAGGAGAAGGAGGGATCACTCCAGTGGCTGGAAGTTGGCTTACGTTTGACTGGGAAGGGACATTTCGAATGGCTGCTACTGTAGAGTTAGCTAATGCTAGCTCAATTACTCTGGATTTATTTCTTTACATCAAAGCTGAGTGTTTGACTCCAGATAACACCAGTAGACCCTCTGCATCAATGTAGATGAGGTCCTAATGTGTCTACTAACCTCCATCTTTCCATGGCTTATTAAATATACACAACCTCATCTAGCTGAGACAGAAACTCCACCCCAAATTCCACCTTAAACTATTATGAACTGCAATCATTTCCAGTTTATGAGCCTTACCTTTGCCCAGTAGCGGAACACCAGGACCAGTGGAACCAGTCTGGGCTCCAGTTTAGCCAGGGCAGCCAAATGATTGGTGGTGAGACAGGCGACATCATTGCCTGCACTCACTTTACAAATCAGGCCACTGAGCAAAGACAAAGGACAGATACAGATTAAAAGAGGATGTCAGGACAAGACTTCAGGGTTTTTTTTTTTTTTTTAACAGACCATAACTGATCAGATTAACCTGCAGCCAACAGCACTGACCTGCTTCCATCACGACAAAACACAGCAGGAACTTTGGCATGAAAATCTGACTCCACTTCAGAGAATTCAGCTAAACGGAAATTAGATAGAATGAATAAAAACAGCATTAATTACTGAGTATTCTGCTTCAAAACTTCAAAGATTGAAAATATGAAGCCAAACTTACGGCTGTTTTTTAGGATTTCCAGCACCTGAATAAGAACTTCAGGTTGGGTCATCTGAGTAAAGAAGGTACAGAATGAGACCTGTTCTGCTTTACAGTATGCTCATGCTGAATAAAGACAAAGATATGAGGAAGAAAACTGACTGTGGAAGGATAGGTGACATCAATGTTGACATCGCTTGTCTTGAAAGCAAACCGCGTGAGACACGAGCCGTAGAGACGGAGAGAACACGCTGTAGAAGCACAGATCAGGTTTAAAACTCCACACATCAGCTGATGCTATTAGTATCAGGGTGTAGACACTGAAGAGTCCAACCTGACAGGTGCTTCTTGATGACCTCCTCCATCCTCGTCACAACGGCCTTACGGACTTCAAAGTCCTGCTCCGAGATCCCCTGCTGGCTGGCGGTTTCCAGGACCACTGCATCCAGCGCCCTCAGCTGGGCAGCAGAGGGTGCTGGCAGAGCCCGAAGCTCCGCCTCCTCTTGCTTCTCCTGCAGGGAGCGCCAAAGAAATGTGCAATTTATAATACAACTAATATGCTTTTCACAGCTTAACCCCCCCAAAAAGATAAAAAACAAACCATCATGTTCTTCTTATGCCGCTTCTCTTTGATGTGCTTGTAAGCTCCATGGACGTTCTCGATGTGCACAGAGCAGACTTTGCACAAATAGTGATAGTTTGGGTACTCAGGGGACGGCTGAAAAACAAACAGCAGAAAATGTTAACATTTAAGTTCAGAAGAACTTGGCTATAGAAAAAAACAAGTTTCTAGCATACAGGCTGTTTCAAATCACAGCAGTGCATGATCAAATAGATGCTATTCCTCAGGCTATAATGAAGATTTGAATCTAAACCCAAGGCATAAAAAAAAATAAAAATAAATGAATAATCCAAAAAAGGCCTAAATCTAAAAAGCTGTGAGTGTATAGTTTATAGAGCCACCTTAAGCACGTGTCACAAATTGTTTAAACATCTTCATTCATCTAGATGATGCTGATTAAAGATGATTGAATGCAGTGTTGTTACTGTTCATTCAGTGACTGACTTTACTGGCCAAGCCTGAATTACAAACAAAGATTTTAGTTTCCGTTTCAATCACAGATAACAGAAACAAAGTCTGAAACAACTAACCATATAATATATAATGCATTTCACTTTTTTCTTTTTTTACATCTGTTATTTAAAAGACAAAAAGGCCTGTATGGGCTGTATCTTCATTTTTCTGTGCATTTCAGCCTGTTATGTTGATCGCTGCCCCCCTGTGGCTTTTGCGAACACTGCACCTACATCCCCATCAACTGTAAATGTGTATTGCGCCTGGGTTCAGTTTGTGTGGTCTTGACTACAAGACTAATTCGTGGTAAACTGATTTCAAGGTGTTCAGGTTCTATGGTTATAAAACAAGCCCTAGATCATCACTCCTCTCCCACCGTGCTGATTAGGGGTGTCCAGGTACAACTTTTTTATTTCTAATACGATACAGATATTGCAACTCAGAGTTGACCAATACATGCATTACCCCAAATAGGGCTGGGTACCGAACTTCGGTTCTTTTATGGTACTGACCGAAATGCTTCGGTTCTACAGAGTATCGAAATGTGCCTCGTCTTTCGGTACCAAGTTTCGGTGATTGGCTGTAACACTTAACGTGATTGCGTCATCCAGAAAAAATATACAGGTGGTCCCGCCTACAGCCAGGGTTCATGTGTTTCTGTTGTGAACTGGTTGTGAGCGTCGCGGAACCCCTTTAAAATGCCCCCCAGGTCAAAAGTGCGGCTTCACTTTATTAAGACTGATGCCAATAGTGCGCAATGCAATACATCGTGCACGGAAACAATTTAAGAGCAGAAAGTTGCTCGGTGTTTGACTGCAAGAAGAGCGGACCGCAGCTGGCGCAACCATCCTCCTCTCAGCAGCCCGTGGGCAGAGCAAAGCCAGAGCGGAGTGAATCATGCTGCTTTCAAACTGGACGCAGGAGGAGCTGCAAAATCACATCTGCTGCTTCAATTTTGCTGCTTGTACCAGCTTCTGACGCGCGGCCGAAGAAGCTTTGCTGCTCTGGCTGCGCGGTGCAAAAGTGGCTCTGATGCGCGTTGGGCGGAGCTACTCTATCCTTTATTTGCCTTGCAGCTATATTTGCTGTGATCAGTGGGAATAAAGTAGTTTTATTATGTTTTTAAGTGGGAAATCCACCTGAAAACTTAATCAGTGCAGTCAGTTCATCCTGCCTTCCAATATTCTTTCTGTCGGAGCCACTCAGACCCCCACATACCAGCGGTGCGCTGTCAGTAGGATCCCATTCAACAGGCTTGTTTGTCAGACATGGTAATTTTTCTAAAGGAAAACTGCTAAGTAAAAAGGTCCTCACAATGTAACAGTGAATATTAGACACTGAATTTTTTTTTATGTAAGAGGAAAAATGTAAATGGAAAAATCAGAGCTTAAAATAAAACTCAAGATTTGTACTTTTTTATGTTGTGTAATTTTCTTTTTCTTCGAATTGATATTATAAAACTGGTATCGAAAAAAGTATCGACCAGGAACCGGTATCGAAGTGAAGGTATCGGTATTGGTACCGGAACCGAAAATGTTTTAACAATACCCAGCACTAACCCCAAAAAAGTTTTCTAATTATCCTGTCATTAACTTGAATTATTTTCATGTAAACTTTGAAATGGAGTTTCTGATTGCTTTTTTTTCTGCGAAGACTAGCAAAAGTCCTACATGTTTTCCACCAACAAATAACTTTTCTCTGTAATATAATGCCCTTTTCACTCCTTAGAAAAAACTTCTGAGTGTTTGAATAAGAAGAGCCTTCATTGTTATTAGGGCTTAAGCAATTAATCGACTACAGATACTCTAAAACATGCCTTTAGTGGACAGAGCAACCACTTTAGAGCAGTAATTACACCAAAATTGTAAAATTGTCCATTAATACGCTCTATCCAGAACTCCTCAAGTGAAATATTTTAGTTCCACTTGGTTTAAATTCTGACAAAAAAAATCTTCTTTAAGAAACCTTTTGCTATCCGATTATTAATCGATGAATCGAAAAAAAAAATCATCAAAAATCATCAATTAGTAGAATAATCGCCCCAACTTTTATTATGCCACCAAGAGATTTTTTTTTCTGAAACATCAGTTCAGAATTCAGAGACATGGGTAAATATCTACTGAACAACAAACAGTAAGATAATAGAATAAAAGAATGTGATACTTTTAGTGCACAGATGAGTTCTGGGTCTTACTTTGAGCAGGCGGTGGATGTGGTCTCTGTGGAGGCGTTCCTCGACCTGTCGGAGGCCCAGCTGCTGCTCTGCTAGGAGCCCTTCCTCCACAGCGAGCCTTACCTCCTCCCCCTCTTCAGCAGGTGAATGCATCAGAGCTGCAGGTTTCGCCACTGCAACATCACAGAGCATAATGAGATCACATAGAATCAGGCGAGTTTAAAGATCTGAGGAAAACCGTGTAACCCACCTTGGGCCTTGTCTCTAGCTGGGGTCCCTGTTGAGCTTTTAGCTTGCTCTGTGAGCGCCCTTTCAGGTGTTCCAGGTGAAACGGAAGCGGTTTTCTCTCTGTTTGCCGATGAACTGCTGCTGCCATCTCCAGGATGAGGCAGACTGGACTCGGCGGGTTGGGCGTTTCCCACCTTTCCTTTAGCCCTTTCCCCTGAACTCGTCCTTCCAGTCAGCCTGGACGGCCGTCCTCTCTTCTTATCCAGGGAGCTGTCTGAAAACGGGCCGCCTGGCGCTCGGGTCACTAGGCTGCCTGCGTTTCTTTCATCTTTAGCAGTGGTGAGGTTTTCTTTGCTGCGCAGCGCACTCTTGACACCCTCTTTGTTTGGCCTCTGACTGGATGACGCCTTCGCTCCTCTGGACTGGGACTGTTTGAGTGGTTTTACTGAACTTACGGACTCCTCCATCCCCGGTGCCCTGCTGCTTTCCACCTGTCAACACCAGGCAGGCCACCGAAAGTCTGGATAAAGACACAGTTTGTCCAATCAGCTATCAGTGCTATTAATATGAGATATCTATATTGGCCCAATTAAGATGAACAAATAAATAACAAGAGATTAATATCTTAAATGTTTTCTTGAGTGAGTGATTAAATATTATTATTTTTTTTACTACTTCACTTCTTAAATACATCAAAACAAAGAAGTTTCCCCCTCAGATGCAGATATTAGTATTCAAAAATAATACATATATCAAACATCCTGCAGCAATGTAGATTTGTTTGCGTATTAGTGTCAAGAAACATTCAAATGAGTTCAAATTATAACCAATAAGTCAGACCTTAAGAGACTAAGAAAAAAGGAAAATCAGTATCGCCTTGGGTATCAATTTCTAACATCTCACAAAGGAGACTGAACATCATGTTGGACTCAAGTATCAAAAATATTAGTTATAATCCAATTTCTTACAGACAGACTGGGCAACATTTGGTCCTGGAAACTAATCCACCATATAGAGAGTAATTGCTCATTAAATTCTGAAAAAAAAAAGATTAATACAAGATATTACGATTTTTCATGAAGGAATAGCTAATTAATAACATTACAATAAAGGTCGACACTAAAATGAAAATGTTCAAAAGTTAGGAAGAACTAAAACCTGTGAACCATTTTTTAAAATAAATATAGCATTAGTCAATAAGATGTATGTATCTGTACTTTAAATCAATAATGTTAAAGTCACAGGAATTATGTGCTTAATTTATGGCTGATTTTTAAACTCTTTAGTTATTTTTAAACTCTTTAGCTTTCAGTAAAACCGAGAAGTTTTCTGGATCTGTAAACACTTCAAAAACATTTTTGTTTTCCATTCGGAGTAGCAGTTTTTTTTTTTTTTTAAATGCTGCTATAGTGTACAAAAAGCCAAAACTACAATGTAATGATTCCTTCAATTATTATTTATTTCAAAACTAATAGATTTACTAACAATACTCCAATTCTTGACTCTGGTCAATTTTCTTTTAGTAAAAAAATATAAAGCCATATCATGTGGAAATGTATTCATGTAGCAGCGCACAATGCACATTCCACAAAAAATAAATAAATAAAAGAATCCCTGCAACCACCACACCTTAATTTTAACCTTAACACACCCAGGCCCAGTTCATTTAAGTCAAAGTTATAAAACATTTATTTTTCAAAACTGCTTATGATTGTTAAACCATTAAGGTATCATTAAGTTTGTGCTCCAACTGTTCTATTGGCTTTACAGCCTGTTTTTATCTTTGATTGCCTTTATTCTGCTTGTATTTGTTTTTCTTTTTTATTATTTAATTCCTCCGAAGTACATTGAGTTGTGCTTCCCTGCCCACCACAGTTTAATCTTTGAATAGTCATTACTGATTTAATAACATGTTGTACGTCAGGTTTAAAATAACTGTTATAAGCAAGTTTCTTATTGTTTACATCTGAAAGACAAGGTAACAGAATTGACAAGCGACAGGAACACAAAGTAAACATGTTGTAAGTCCCCAATGATGCTATTCACTGCTTCCATCAATAATAAATGATCTGCATTGGGAAATAAGGAGGTTTCTCTAAAGAAACAAGAACTACATGGTTACAAGTCAGAATTTAGACATAGTTCAGAAGTTTGTTTCAGACAAACTCCTACCTTCAAAATAAAATAACAAAATAAGAATATCTGTACATAAAGGATTAAAAGATATGAGTGGTTTCATGTGAGAGTAAAAACTGATTAAACAAAACTGTTTTCCAAGGAAACGAAAGCGAAAGGTGTGACTATTGATGCCTGACCGAAACAGATGCAGTAAAGTGTTTATGTGATGCTAAGTAGCAGTTTTTGCACCAGTTATCTTTAAATGATTGAAACTAAAGATTAGTAATAGAGTGGGGAGTGGAATTAGGTATTTGAGAGTAATAAAGATAACCTAAAAATGAGGCATGATTTTTTACTTATGTAGAATTAATTTAAACTGACTTTTTGGATTATCTTTGTGTAGCCGGATTAGCTACAGGCTAACCTATGCTAACTGCTATACCAGGGTCGTAAATAACACTGGCACCCAAATGCCACACAGCATCAGGTCACCTGATAAACAGGAAGACTTTTAACTTTACGACACTAGAGAGTGGATATTTACTTACTTTGAGTCCAAAAGCTGCTCCGAAATTATTGTCTAGTTGGCTCCATAGTTGTGTTTTACGTGGTGGTGTTCCAGCCCCACGGCCCTGGTCCAAACAGCAACCATTGACGCCATGTTAATACATCACCCCGCTGCACTGTGGGAGTTAGCATTGTGCGGTTCGCAGCCGAACAGGTTCGATGAGCTGACTCTATTAGGGCGCCGACTTCCTCCGGTACAAGGAGCGGCAAACGGTGTATCTGTTGAAATAATGTTTAGGTATATTTTACTAAAAGTATTATATACTTGCTAGTGTTTTACAAATAGACATTTTGATGTGGACTTAAAATGGATTTGGAAGAAATGGAAAATACAGCGCAAAGCACATATTTTCAGACAACTGCTGCGTAATTATCAATTATATACATTTTTACAAAATAAACGACTAAACACCAAGATAGATGAGCTGACGACTAATAAAAGGATGGCAAGATCAAATTAGTTTGGGATAGAAAATAATGGCTTTAGTTTATTAATGTTTCTCTATCAAAAACAAACAAATAAAAATTCTAGTATACAGTTCTAAACACGGCTAATAATAGAAACCGTAAATAAATCATATTTAATTTTATGTTACTAAGGCTGAATACAATTTTCCTTAGTATTTATTTAGTTCAATTTCAGAAAAAAAATATCAAGATCTTATATTTGCTACTTTGCAAACCCGTGATACAGAATAATTTTGGACTGTTTAATATTTTAACTAAGCTACTCATTAACGTAACTGAGCACCCGTTACTTTGTGTAGTTTTCGAGGGTTAGTATCGCTAAATGTATTGAATCCCAAGAAAGTTCCGGAATGCCCATGACCAAGACGGGTATTTATATGCTGCATTTATGTGCGACTCGTAAAGAAAATACCGAAACAACTCCTACTCTGCATCTTAAAACAAACTGATTCTGGTCATGCTAGAACGTAATACCAGTGACGTTTTGCCTGTGTAAATAACCTCTGTCTCGATCACGATTTATTTCACTGTGCACTCCAGTTTTTGTTTTACAGGAAAAATTACAACTCTTTCTTTCTTTTTTGCTGCGTTTTTTTTTTTAGATTAAAACGCACATACATTCCGTTTAAAACAAGGAGAAATCAGTTTGTAATGTACCAAGATAAATTATTATTGGTATTATTATTATTATTATTATTATTGGTTGAGGCTTAGGTGAGCTGGTATCAAGCTTGGGTCAGTGATACATAAATGAAGAAGATATAACCAAAGTTATACAATAAGCAGGAAACATATGGGAACAGAGTCATCGCACCTACGTTGGGGGATAATGGGATTGGATTTAGACTCACTTTAGCCTAAACAACAACAATACTATATTGTTGTTATTATTATTATTATTATTATTATTATTATTATTATTATTATTATTATTATTATTATTATTATGAGCAGAAGAAGAACAATAATAACTATAATAGGAAGAAGAGATTACCATACCATACCATACCAACTTTATTTATGAAGCACTTTATACACCGAACAGGACCAAAGTGCTGTACACAATCATAAAATACAATAAAATTATAAAATAGAGAAAAAACGAGTGTAAAATACAAAGATTAACAAAGTAAACAATGTTGGACTAGTTATGGAGGGCCATAAGAGTTCCTTAAAAAGAAATAAAGCAATTCCAAATTAAACATTTAAATCATACAATTAGAAGTCCATATAAAGCATTGTTGTAATCTCACATTTCAATTGATCATAAAAGAAGAAATTAAGTTGCATATATTAATCAAGCACTAATTACTGCAATTTGAAAATGTGTCTTCAAATCCTATTAAATTGAGATAATCTATCTGTCTGTGTGTCTGTCTGTCTGCCTGTCTGCATGTCTCTATCTGTCTGTCTGTCTGTTTTAGATCTTTCACAATTTGTCCTCTACTTCTGAAATAAAAACTTTATTGCTGTTAGAACTGCAATATTTATCACAAGAAATACATAAAATATTAAATATATTTTAAAGTTATGTAGAAGAGAGGGTTCCGCTTTTAAAAATAAACAAATTACTTTTAATAGAGATCTTTTATTCTGTAATAAACGCCCATCCTTTTATTTTGTAGGCATTAGAAAGTACCGGAAGTCATGCTTTGACTCCTCGTAGCTTGACAGAGATTGACGCGTCTCTCTTCTGTTGAGTTGGCAGTCTCATTAGTTTTACTGTGAAGATGCTTCCCGCGGCTCTCTCACTGACGTCAGTCACATTATTATTACTATTTAACCTGGCAGAAAGTAAACAGAAAGACTTTTATACTTTTAAAGTGGTCAACAGCAGAGGAAAGCTAGTTTCTTTGGAGAAGTATCGCGGTTCGGTGAGTCTTGTTAAGTTTAGATGGGCAGTCTCCTCACTCATCTGCATGTGGGAATGTTGCATGTGAATGCACCTTTGTTCATCCTTAATCCCGTCTGTAGATATGACCAACAGTAGCTCTGCTGCAGCTCAGATTGGTTGCCCAGGATGTCCTCCCTGCAGCAGCCTACGTGGCAGGAGGCCTGCGGACCTGCAGCCTTGCAGCTGAACAGCCCCATCAGTTTCATTCAAACCACCAGATCTGACAAATCTTCACCTAGAAACATTAAACTAACATCTACCTTCAACCATTTAAGAATGATGTCCTTTGCATGTTTGTTTAGTATTGTTTGTTAACTGGACACGCATCCCTTTAATGAAATGCATAAAACGTCAGTATAAAAGGTTTTAAGGCAAACAATTTCCTTCTATCTCATGGGCAGTGGCGGTTCTAGACCAAATGTACCGGGGGGCCAGGAGGGGGCCAGTATGTTTTTCTGGAGGCCCAGAAAAGCTTAAAATAAAAAACCAGGGCAAGGGATTCAAATATATTAAGAGAGCTGCATTAAGTGAAATTTCTATTCAATTAGGTTTAATTTCAATTTTATATCTTATTAGGTCAATATCCATTCACTATTTTGGAATTTTACATATTTTTGACTTAATTTAAGTTAAAATAACCATTTTCTATAAAAATCTGAATTAAAACTTAAGAAAAATTGATAAATTCAGCTGGAAAAAATATTTAGCAGATGAAAACTGGGATCCTATCTACATCCCACTGAAGCTATCGCGTTATCTTTTTTTTAAAATATTTGGTAAAACAGAATTTGTAAAGAACAAAAAAAATGAAATAGATCCAAAGGACCTATCAGTAACCATGTCTGTTCCAGTGCAGATCATCATTAGAATTTCTTTGAGTATTATGTCCTCAGTACAGGGGCCCGGACATAACCTACAGGGGCACCGGCCCCCATTGGCCCCTGTCTAGAACCGCCCATGCTCATGGGATTTAAATAAAAGTATAATACATCTAAAAACATTTAAACCTAAACTTCTAAAAGGTTTTCCACTGAGGAACTGCTTGTCTGTAGATGCTGTATATGCATAACCTGTTAAAAATATTTACAAATAATAACTGGAGTCTTTGCATCTTTTCCTGTAAGACCAATCATTTTATGTGATGTTTAAACAGTTAGGCTCTGTTTCAACAAATAATAATAATTGTAATTAAATATTAATGACCCCAGAAAATTCTGTTTTTAATTATGCTATTTTTTATTTTCTGTGTGGGGTTTGTTTGTGTACATTTTAGCTGCCCTTATCTTTGGATCTCAAAAATTTTGTTTGTCTATTTGTTGTGGATCGTTATACGCCAACCCATCTCTAAGAGATGTTCTGTTTTTTTTTTTAAGATTTAAAGCAAAGAAAAAAAAATGAAGTTTGAGTATTTTTCTTTTGTCACGGTTTTTGTGGAGGTTTTTGAGGACCCAAAAGCAGAGATGAGGAGGCAGAGATGAGTTTTGCTGATTTAATAAAAACGTCAGGGTGAACACACATGGAGAGCAAGGAGATGACAAATCAACAAAACATAAGAAATCTAGCAAATAGGAACTGCAGAGGTGGTGTATATATGAGGAAAAGAACAAAGGATGGACTAATGAGCTAATACGGAGCAGGTGTGAATAGAAGTAACTAGAAGGGAGCCAAGGGGAAAGGAACAGGCACCAGGGGGCAGCAGAGAGTAACTAAAGTCAAACAAAACTGACAGAAAACAACTACAAAGACACAGAAATAACAAAGAAACTAAAAATAAACTTAAACAAAGGGCAAAACCCTGATATTTATCTAATGATAAAGTTCATTTTTGTCCTGGGGTTGTTTGTTTGGTTTTAAAAGGCCACACAGAGCCTTGGAATTGATGTGTAGATTGTTACAGTGACAGCTAGAAGATTATGTGTGGTATTTGGAAATTAATAAGACTTTATCTGATACCGACATTAGGCAGGTTACCCTGCAGGATTATTAAGAAGATATTCTTCAGCAGGAGTTGAACTAATAGCTACTCAGAATAGAACTTGAACCATCAAAGACATGTCAACAGTTGGGTTCAAACCAAGATCTAATTTTTTCCTAAAGTTGTCTCTTTTTAGTTTTATAATGCTTTTCCTTTATATCTCATCTATTTCTTTGTCATCAAAACCAATATCTTTTAATTGACATCTAGACAGTACCATGTCCACATTCACTTATCACTGATTTAGCTTTCCTGTGAACTCAGGTGTCTCTGGTGGTGAACGTTGCCAGCGAGTGCGGATTCACCGACGAGCACTACAGGGACATGCAGGAGCTGCAGCGGGACTTTGGGCCGTATCACTTCAACGTCCTGGCCTTCCCCTGCAACCAGTTTGGCCAGCAGGAGCCCGGCAGCGACAAAGAGATCGACAGCTTTGTGCGCAGAGTCTACGGCGTCTCCTTCCCTCTGTTCAGCAAAATCGCAGTCGTTGGAACAGGAGCCAACAATGTTTACAAACACCTGGTTGGTGAGTCAGATGTGATGTGGGAAGAATTTATCACTTTTATTCCATGAGTCGAAGTTCTGTCTTAAAAAATTAAATCCTGAAATGTGTATTTTAGTTTTGCTCTGAACGATTCATCTCTTGTTCTGTGCAGAGGTGTCAGGAAAAGAGCCTGACTGGAACTTCTGGAAGTACCTCATCGACGTTGACGGTAAAGTGGTGGACGCTTGGGGGCCGAGGGTTTCTGTGAAAGAGCTTCGGCCCAAGATCGCTGACATGGTGCGGCAAATTATCCTGAAGAAGAAGGAGGAGCTTTAACTCGCCCTTTTCAGCCATAAACTGAACCCTTATGTTACCTTTCTATTCTGACAGTAATTTCTCCAGACAGAAGCAGCTCGTGCTGCTTTCTGAGCGCACTGATCAAACGCCACCTAAACGTCAGCATTTAAAGATGCATTTTAAACCAAAGAGCTCTTTTTTTAAGCAAAGGTGTTTTTTATAACTATTTTTGACTTATGGAATAAACTTTTACTGTGACTCTCACTTTCTACCATGTTTGTTTTATAAACGGCTTATTGATCCCTGCAACAAAAGACCAAAGTGTTTTTTCAACAGGTTTTTCATCCTGTCTTCATGTTGCCACCTAAACTATTTACTGCTATCATCCCTATTATGAACAGTTAAAAGGAGGGTATTTTTAAACTTGCACAGTGGAATACCCATTTAGTCAGTATTTTATTAACTAATACTATTAATTATTCCCATATTTTAAATAGTTAAGCCCATGATTTGTGTCAATAATTATTTATTAATGTTAAGTAAGCTAATTGATATGTATAAATGGGTAAGTTAATGAAAAAATGTTAAAAAAACAGACATTAAGAGAGACAAAGCAAAAAAAAAAAAAACAAAACAAAGTAAACAAAAAATGTCTAAGTAAATCAGTTAGGGTTAGTAGTATATAGTATTTAATTAAGTTTGATTTGTTTAATTTAGGTTTAGCTAATAATGATATTTTCTTATTTGCAGCAGCTTATTTCTATGATTTTTCTGCAGTTGAGGATCTACAAATTAATTGAATAACAGCGCCCTCTGCTGGAGGATCCGAAAACGACCACAGTGCTCTGATTCGTTATTACTACACTGATATTTTAGACTGAAATATTTTATGATTCAAAATCAGAATAGAGAAAATAGTAATTGGAATATTATTCCAAAAGAAAAACGTTGTTGTAATAGCAACACAGACGTATGTTTGTATTTACAAAAAAAAGCCTCATCTGGAAAAGAAATGCCTTTTTAATTAAATCAAAATAGCAATTTTGACAAGGGCACTCAACAAACGTAGTTGTAAGTATGATGCAAAAATATTTTCATCTGGATTTTGCCGAAATGATCAAAAACATCAAACTAAATCTATAAAATGCCTAAATGTGAACATCTGCTAGAAATTTCTTAAATCGCTAAATGTTGAAAGTTTAACATTTAGAAATAATAATGTGGAGTTATATTTCCATATACAGTATGGATTTACAGTCCATTTTTTTAAATCTTTTTTTTCTTTTTCTTGCATGCATATTCCAGTGGTGGCCCACATTAGGAGCCTGATACTTCTTAAAGTCCACCCACATTAAAAACTGAACATGATCTCATTCATTGTGATAAATGCAGCAGGAAATCTTCTATATCTCTGCTCACTGGTTGCCGTTCTTCCTCACTGATCTTCTCCAGCCTTCTGATGCTGTCCTCCCTATAGAAGCTGATGTGAGGAATCATGGCTGCTCTCATGTAATATGTGATGGATTTGTTTCTCTCCTTCTGACTGTACTGCAAATATTTAGCATAGAAGCTGGAAACCATCTGCTCTTCTTCAGGATCCAGCTCAGTTCTCAGCAGCTCCTCAAACAACTCCTCAGCGTTGGCTCGCCGGTTTGATTTTGCGTATATGTTGGCCAAAGATATTTGCATTTTTAGGGAAGAATGAGGATAAAGAGCAATGGTCTCTTTGTGAAGACTAATGGCTCTCTCTATCAGACTTCGCTCGAGGTGATTGTTGTTCGGGGAGAAGACTTTCCTTTTGTAGCAGATTGCTGCACATTTCTTCATGTAACGTGCATTGGGATGTCTTTCCAGTGCCTCTTCTGCTAAATCAATAGCTTCATCCATGGAGACGTTGATCCTATAGAGCCTTAGTAAAGGTTTCATGCCACTATAGCTGCTGACCGGCTTTCTTAACACTCTTTGGGCCAATTTTCGGGCTTCATCCTGAATTCTTGTGCCTTTCTGAGCTCGAGCTTCCAGGTAAAGAGCAGAAAGATACAAGTTTTCCGGGTCGTGTTCTTTGGCAATTTTTACTTTCTCCAATAAATCAGAGTCAAAGTTTTCCTTGTGGTGCATGAAGGCTTTTACTAATGCTAACACTCGGCTGGTTTGCCATTCCACCACATCCGGCTGCATCCTGATGGCTCTTTGGAAGTAATCTACAGCCAGAAGCTTCTTATCTCTACCGAACTTCATCAGAGTCCAGGCTTTTTCAGCACAGATTTCTGGATGGGGGTCGTCTAGAGACGGAGACGGGTACTCCATCATCAGGGCTTCGATCTTTGTCAGGTATTTTTGGGTCTGTGTTTGCTCCCCTATTTGGAGGTGTAGCCAGGCCATATTCCCATAATTGACCACCAACCAGGGGCCCTCATCTGAGACGGTGTTCCTCAGCTGCCGAAAAGCCTCTGCAGCTCTGCAGAAGAAACGCCGGGCCTCTTCAATGAGGCCTAGCTGATGGTGAATGAAGCCCTGCAGGTTATAAATGTGACCCAGCCAGCAGTATCCCTCCTCAAGGCCAATGTCCTCCAGAGCTTCCCGGAGGCAGAGCAGTTTAGACCTGCTGATGTCCAGATCCCATGTGAAATGACACTCCAAGGACACTAGTTTGGATTCCAGTGCTGATCGTTCCTGATAAGCACTGAAAGGGTACGAAACGATTTGTAGTGAGTTGAAATGTTTTTTCAACAGCTTGAAAAAGTGATATCTGAGGAATGGAAGGTAATAAAACTAATAGGAAGAAGAACGAATGAAAAAAAACACATACCTCATCCTGCAGCCGCTGTCCAGATACAATGGTTTTAAATAATTTTAGCTTTCTGTTCTGCTTGTTTGGGTGCGGCACCATAAAAAGCTGTAATGTTCAACTCTTGGACTGCTGTAAATATTTTCATACTATTCATGGGTTGAAACTGAGCAGTCTGTCTGGTCTAACAAATTAGAAACTCTTAACATGGTACTCACTGACACGTTGGTCCAATGACAAAGCAATAAGCTTGTTTTCCGTCCGAAGTCTGACAGCAGAGTGAGCGCTGACTGAACCCTGAATGAGGTAGGACATATTGACTCATTCTGATCTGAAAGGCTAAAGTTCAAGCAGAGCTGTACATGCTGCAGTCAAACTCTTCTTTATGTGCCGGCTCCAAATGACACGACCCTAAGCTTACTATTACGTATTTTTCATAGAAATATAAACCCCAGAAGCAAAATGTTCTTTTCCGTTCAGTTCAATCTTTAAAGAACCAATTTACAATAACACCCCAAGACACTGTGGCAAAAAGGTGCGCAGAAAAATCAAAAGTTTTAAAGCCTGGTTCTATTCAGTAGCCTAGTTGAGGGTTGAATGTTGGATTTTTAATTGTTTTTGGAAGCATAAATATCCTAATTTACATTGTCTATTAACCTAAAGCAATATGCATGGTAAGGTTGTTAAATGTCAGGTACGCCGGTCATTGACCTTGACCAAGACACCGTACTGTATAACTGCAGTCAGTCGCTGGACTGGCATGGCGATCACTGCCCCTACATAGTTAGGGACAAATGTAGAGGACAGATTTCCCACTGTGATCAGCTTCTTATTCATGGTAGGCAACTTCTTTGGTTTTATTTTTTTGCTCAGGCTACTCGTAAGCCAACAGCCCGCCAAATGTTGTTAGGGCAATATTATTGGCATTACTGTTAAATAGAAGACATTTTACACATTCAGTAAAAAAATGTCACAGGGGATGGTATGGGGGGGATGGTCATTTAAGAAGGGCAATGAATTTTAAGATTATTTTAATAAGAAGGGGGATGCCATCCTCCCTCATCTCCCCTCAACTCCAGTATTGGTTCCATTCAAATTATTTATTTTCTTGTTTTGTTTGTTAACTTTTGACTATTATGTTATTCTTATACATTTTTCTAAGGTATCCAAATTTGTGTGACCAGTTTTTCTATAATCTTTTTTTGTCTGCTGTTTCCCCATTGTGGGACAATAAAGCGATTTTCTATTCTATTCTAAAAAGAACTGATCCAATGTGCTCATTAAAAATTGAATCCACATATATTTACATTCCAATTGAACCCAAAGCATTTATTATTATTTTAGCTATGGTAAATCCAATTATCAAAGAGAATTGACATTGTTCAGTTAAGAAACTTATTGATAAAAAAAAAAAGTACCGGAGTATATTTTACTCAAACATTTGTGTATAAACTTTGAACTTTAAACAACAACATAATGACATAAATACCAAGAAGTGTTCATAAGTAGAACGTAACATTGTTATTAGTATAATGAATTCACGCCAGTGGAACAGTTTTACTCAAGAAAGTAAAAAATCGTTCTTTTCCTGATTTGGTTGAGCTGGTTTCCCTATCTTTAGAATGGCCAATATCCAGGACACCATCACTATTCACCTGATCTTGCAGCCACAGGACAAACTTGCTAACATGCTTTTTGGAATATCACTACTATCTTTTTACAGCACTTACTTTTGCATACTTTTAGGGATTGTGCAGTTTTTATTTAATTATTTTACTGTGGCTGAAGATCCTGTCTTGTACGACCTGCTTCACACTCATCATAAACTGACTGTTCACCAGGACGACTGTTAACATTTAATCCAATTCAGTTTATTTATATAGCGCCAATTCACAACACGTGTCATCTCAAGGCACTTTACAGTTCACCAGATCATACAGTCAAATTGATTCAAAGTTTTCTAAGGAAAACCAGTTCATTGCATCTACTCATTGACTCGAAGGCAATCCCTCACACTAAGCATGCTGGTAGCGACAGTGGAGAGGAAAAACTCTCTTTTAACAGGAATAAACCTCCAGTCGGTCATGCAGACTGACAGCTGCGAGGCTGCAATACAACAGGCCCCCTGACCACCAACAGCAGGGAAGATGGGGGACATGTCTTGTTTGAGGACTCAACAACTGAAACAGACAGTGGGGGCAAAGCCCTACATCCGTACATGTTTTCTATGACAAATCTATCAGCTTAATGAGATGATCTTGAAATACACCATTTTGATTAATAACTATATGTGAGGTTTCAGCCCAACTGCTCCAGGAAGCAAAAGGAAACTCTCTCCATCTTTCCCCAGTGGTTCATGAATCCAGTCATGTCTTATAAGTTAATTGTAACTGACTGCAGCATAATCTAATCTGAAACTGGGAAGTAATGCCCAGCAGTTATTTCACCACTGTATTTTTTTCAGAATTTAGATATCTGTTCTAAAAAGGCTCTCCTTTTGTATGCACTTGTTAAGGATCCACTGCCCTTCATCATAGCTTTACCTCTTGATTAAAGCAGATTGTTTCTGTCAGAGGATTATCCCTCAGCTTTCCGGTTGCCTCCACCGCAGGTTTCCTCAGACTTCTCTGTTATCACATTGAACGTTACCAAAGGAACATGGGCTTGTTGAACGTCTTCACTTCAATCAAGGATCGAGCTGAAAAGTTTCTGAACGAGAAGAACGTGGTCACTGATTTCCTTGGAAAGATAGAGGAGAAGACAGGAATTAAGAAGAAGGTCATCGCCATAGGTAAAGTGGAAACTGTTGTGTAATCTGCTTTGTTCAGTTACAAAAAAAAAAAAACGTCTATATGATTCTGTATTATGGTTAGATTCAGCAAAACCAGCACTGGGACACTTGGATTGTGTTATAAGAATTTGTTGTTTTGACCTAAAAAGCCATTTAATTATTGCTTAACTGCTACTCTAATATTAATCTTGGCATGGTATTTGCTGCTATATTTTTAAGAGTCAGAATTATACTACAGAATTATATCTGTAACAGCTTGCAGGCCAATTGTCATTCATGGGCTATATCCAATTTTCAAAATAAAATACATTGCAAATACTATCTAAAAATAAGCATTTCTAAAAATAAGAATTTGAGTAGATGAATATGCAGATCTGGCTATCTAAAAAGTGTTTCTACTCTTACAATAAGATAATTAGATATTGTGCATTTAAAATAAGACAATGAAATTGTATTTTCTTGCTTTAAATGCAAATAATCTTATTCTATTGGCAAAGTGTCTCACCTACCTGCTTAATTCAAGAAAAAAGGCAGTCATTTTAATAAAAATTAATTTGTATTTCAATTTTTAGAAATCTAAGGAAGCAAAAAATGACTTCACATTCAATCCTTAAAAACATACTTCTTTGAGTACAAGTTTCAAGTAATACTATTCAGTAAATAGAATTGAAAAAATCGAGATTTGTGTTTTTTTAAATGTGTTTAGTGAGATATTTTTGAAATAAGCCTGCTTATTATGCAGCACGGTAACTGGGCATTCTAGTGTGCTAGATACCTATTTTGAAAGTAACTATAGCTGTAGCTCATGCTAACAAAACAACATCTATGCAATCTGATTAATGATCTTTAACAATGCTAAAAAAATAAAATAAAAAAAAACTCCTACTAAGAAGTATAACTTTGCATTTTCATATATAGGAATGCTATAAGTGCTTTACACTAATGAAATTTAAATACTGTGCTTAAAACTAGTTAAGGCTACCAATTACTATTTAACTTATTTCATGCAGTAAGCTGGGCTTCCTTAAAAAGTAAATTTTACTGTATTGTATTAATGGTGGTTAACAGAGGTCACGGTTAGGCCGATGTATGGCAGCCATGTTTCTGTTAGCCTGCCCCAGAGCAGCAGTGGCAACAATGGGGTCCTTGGACTTCTTAAAGCTGTTTATAAGTACTATGCAGAAATTTACAGTACGTTAAATAACTTACTGTTGTTGGGAGCTGGAGAAGTACCACCTTCCTCCAGCAGAGTCCGCCATGGATCCTCCTGAGCCGAGCCTCCTGCACAGCTGAAGCTCATCCCATCATCAGAGGATCCACAGCTGGAAACTCAAAGCCAAGGTCAGCTCATTCTCAAGAAGTAAGACGCTGAAGCAGTTAACGGACTCTTCTGAACAAACTATCTCCGGACCCAACAGTTTCCCTCTCAAGGCTTTAACCAAGAACCCTCAAGGTACAAATCTGAAACTGTCTGAATCAAACTCCTCTGAGCAAACGCTAACTGAACTGTCTCCCACGCAGACTCCAGTGAACCAGTCCCCAGGCCAGAACCAGAACCAGTGATTAAACTGTGCTTGTGACAATAAACATTGTTAAACCTTTTACTTCTGTTTCCGTCTCCGTGGTGTTCTGCATAACTGGGTCTCACTAGAGAACCCATCATGACAGAACACTGCGGCCAAACACAAGGCCCAGCATATCACCTCCGCCGTCGATTGGAGGAGCAA
This sequence comes from Cyprinodon diabolis, assembly GCA_030533445.1. Taxonomy (NCBI): domain Eukaryota; kingdom Metazoa; phylum Chordata; class Actinopteri; order Cyprinodontiformes; family Cyprinodontidae; genus Cyprinodon; species Cyprinodon diabolis. The sequence goes on along the minus strand of CM060070.1, from coordinate 16,160,527 downwards.
GATGCCCAAATCCAGGGACAAACTCAAACCCTCCGTGAGTTATATCGTTTGGTTGAGACCCACAATCATATGCTTCAGAGTTATGCTAATTTTATGAGCAATGCTAATGCCACGTCGGCAGCGCAACCATTTCCGGGTCCAGTTCCGCCTCCGAGGTCACCAGCAGTGACGTCATCAGAGTTCCGCCCAAGCCTACCTGAAAAATTCTCTGGTAATATGAAAGACTGCAAGGGATTTTTGTTTCAATGCCATTTAATCTTTCAGAACTCTCCTGGCAGTTTTCCTACAGACTATAAGAAGATAACTTTCATTCTTTCCCAATTGACAGGAAGAGCCCTGGAATGGGCTCAGGCAAGGTTTGCCTCCGACGAAAGCCTCAGTTGTCGTTACCCTAGTTTATTTCTGAATTTTCTCAGGTATTCAATCAAGAAACTGATCAAACCCTTGACTCTCCTGCTCTTTTCAACATTAAACAGGGAAATTCCTCAGTGGCGGAGTTCTCCATTAACTTCCGGGTTAAAGCGGCAGCCTCCGGATGGAACCAAAGCGCTTTAAAGGGAGCTTATTTTATGGCTTTGAATGAAAGCATCAAGGATGAACTAGCAACCCTCGACGAACCTGCAACACTTGAGGAATTAATCCGTCTGACGATAAAATTGGACAACAGAATCCGAGCTAGAAACAGCTCCAAGTCTAGAAATCTGGGTTCTGTTTCTTCAGCCCCTGCTTCTAATAATGTGACTGTTTTTTCTGCTCCCATAGAACAGTTGTCCAAACCAAGATCTAAAGTCCAGTCTCTCCCTCTGCCTGTTCAGGCCTCTCATTTCGGAGAGGTGGATGCCGAACCCATGCAGGTTGGACATACCAGGCTCACTCCAGAGGAAAGACAAAGACTATTTTTGAGCAAACTATGCATCTACTGTGGTGAGAGTGGTCACTTCATCGCTTCATGTCCAGTTAAATCAAAAGCCTGGGCCCGCCAGAGGTTCTGAGGAGTCTGGTGGGCCATGATAACTCTAAAAAATCTCCTCGACTTATGCTCCCCGCCACTTTGTTTTGCTCTAATCAAAGCCTCTTTTTTTCTGCCTTCATCGATTCAGGCTGTGAACGAAATTTAATTGATTCAAACCTTGTCCAGCAGCTTCAAATTGAAACCATTCCCATGACCCAGTCTCTTAGTGTCTCAGCAATTGATGGGAAAAAACTCCACCAGGTTACCCATCAAACTCAACCACTCGAGCTACTACTCTCAGGTAATCATCGTGAAACCATAAAATTTTTTGTTTTTCCCTCCGCATGCTCTCCCCTGGTGCTTGGATTCGAATGGTTGGAGAAACATAATCCACATATTAACTGGACTGATCGTCATGTGGAATCGTGGTCAACGTTATGTCACGAAACATGCCTCCGTTCAGCAGCCCCTGTGGTGGGGTCTCCTAGAGGTGGGGGGGAGATGGACTCTCCTGACCTTTCTTCTGTCCCTTCTGAGTACCATGATTTGGCTCCTGTCTTCAGTAAGGTCAGTGCTACGTCCCTTCCACCACACAGACCATATGACTGTGCGATCGAGCTATTACCTGGAGCACCTCTACCCAGCAGTAGACTATACAATATTTCCAAACCAGAACGAGAAACCATGGAAAAATACATAAACGAGTCTTTAGCTGCTGGGATAATTCGCCCATCTTCTTCCCCGTTGGGTGCAGGGTTCTTTTTCATCGGCAAGAAGGACGGTTCTTTAAGACCATGTATTGATTACAGAGGCCTGAACCAAATAACAATTAAGAACAAGTACCCTCTTCCACTACTTGCCTCAGCTTTTGAACCTGTACAAGGGGCAACTGTTTTCACCAAACTAGATTTGAGGAACGCTTATCATCTTCTTAGGATCCGTGACGGAGATGAGTGGAAAACAGCCTTTAAGACCCCCTTGGGCCAGTTCGAATATTTGGTCATGCCCTTTGGTCTTACAAATGCTCCTGCCTGCTTCCAAGCCCTAGTGAATGACGTTCTCAGAGACTTTTTAAATGTGTTCGTGTTCGTCTACATAGATGACATACTCATTTACTCTAAAGACCTCTCAGAGCATAAGAAACATGTCCGCCTTGTGTTGCAAAGATTACTGGAGAACAAACTTTTTGTCAAGGCCGAGAAATGTGAGTTTCATCAGCCTTCAGTCACCTTTTTGAAGTCTGTGCTCGAGGGCGGGCAGGTTAAGCCTTCTGAGGATAAAATAAGGGCAGTTTTGGAGTGGCCGGTTCCTGAAAACCGCAAGCAGCTACAGAGATTCCTGGGTTTCGCCAATTTTTATCGCCGATTAATCAGGAACTATAGTCAGACAGCTCTTCCTCTAACCTCCTTAACCTCAGTCAAACAAACCTTTCAATGGACCCCTGAGGCACAAACCGCATTTGAGAAACTGAAATCTTTGTTTTCCAGAGCACCCGTGTTAATCCAGCCTGATCCTTCCAAACAATTCATCCTCGAAGTAGACGCTTCCGACTCTGGTGTGGGAGCTCTCTTATCTCAAATACTCGACACTGATCAAAAGATTCATCCTTGTGCCTTTTTCTCTCAAAGACTTTCCTCCGCAGAGCAAAACTACGATGTTGGAGACCGAGAACTACTGGCCATCAAGTTGGCACTGGAGGAATGGAGACACTGGCTGGAGGGAGCTGAGCACCCGGTTCTCGTTTGGACGGATCACAAGAACCTTGCTTACATCCAGTCAGCTAAACAAGCCAATCCCCGTCAATCAAGGTGGTCCATATTCTTCTCTCGTTTCAATCTCATTATCTCCTACAGACCCGGATCCAAGAATGTCAACCCCGATTCTCTCTCTCGTCTATACTCCGTTGATCAACCCGAGACGCCTGAACCTGTCCTTCCCGCATCATGCACTGTTGGAGTGGTTACCAGGGAGATCACCGATCTAATTAATTCCGCCCTGGCTTCAGAACCTGACCCAGGTAATGGTCCTGCTAACCGAACCTATGTACCTTCTTCAGTCAGATCTCGCCTAATACAGTGGATGCATGCTGCTAAGTTCTCTGCCCATCCGGGGGTGAGCAGAACCGTCGCTTTGATTTCAAGACGTTTCTGGTGGCCAACTCTTCCAACTCTTCATATATATGTCAAGGAGTATGTGTTGGCCTGTTCCACCTGTGCTAGAAATAAAGCCTCACATCAACCTCCCTCAGGCCTGTTACAACCTCTTCCAGTTCCCTCGCGTCCATGGTCCCATATAGCTATCGACTTCGTCACTGGTCTTCCCATCTCCCGAGGTATGTCCACAATCTTCACCATCGTTGATCGATTCTCGAAATCCTGTCATCTCATCCCCCTCAGGAAACTTCCCACGGCTTTTCAAACCGCCCAGCTCCTGGTGAAACACGTCTTCCGTCTTCATGGCATTCCCCAAGAGATCCTCTCAGACTGTGGTCCCCAGTTCATTTCACAAGTTTGGAAGGCATTCTGTTCCGCTCTCGACTGTAAGTTCTCTCTAACTTCTGGTTATCACCCACAGTCCAACGGCCAAACTGAGAGGATGAACCAACAGCTAGAGTCAACCCTCTGTTGTCTGACATCAAACAATCCCACCGACTGGAGCCTGTACCTAACTTGGATAGAATACGCACACAATTCTCTTAAATCTGCTTCCACCGGCCAGTCACCGTTTCAGGTCAGTCTCGGTTACCAACCTCCACTTTTTCCTGCAGACGAGAGAGAGATTTCGGTCCAGTCAGTCAACCAGCACATCAGACGCTGCCAACGCTTATGGAGAGAGACCATCACTACCCTCAATCGTTCCTCCGAGACTACCAAGCGTTTCGACTCCAGAAGACGTCCCGCCTCTGAGTACTCCAAGAGGTATGGCTATCCACTCGAGATATTCCCCTCAAGGGAATGTCTCGTAAACTCTCTCCAAAATTCATTGGTCCGTATAAGATTTCCCAGGTCATCAACCCATCAGCCATACGCCTTCAACTTCCCCCGTCTCTTCGTATTCATCCCACATTCCACGTCTCTCAAGTGAAACCAGTAGTCTCAAGTCCTCTGTGCCCACCATCCGACTCCCCTCCACCCGCCCTAGAAGCCGGATCGTGGATTCCCGTCGGCGAGGTTGCGGCTGGCAGTACCTCGTCGACTGGAAGGGCTATGGCCCGGAGGATCGTCAGTGGGTTCCTGGCTCTTACATCCTCGATCCAGCACTGATCGAGGAGTACGGCGTTCCTGTCCATCGACATCTTCCGGACCGCCAAGGGGCGGTCGTTGAGGGGGGGGTACTGTTGGGAGCTGGAGAAGTACCACCTTCCTCCAGCAGAGTCCGCCATGGATCCTCCTGAGCCGAGCCTCCTGCACAGCTGAAGCTCATCCCATCATCAGAGGATCCACAGTATTTAAGCTGTCTTCAGACCTTGCCTCAACGCCGCAGTGTTTTATCCAGTTGGTTAGCACCTAAGCCTAGTATCTCTGAGAACCTTTGTTGACTTTTGAATCCAGACTGGATTCTAACCTTTGTCTCTGTCTTCCAGGAAACCTGTTTTTCTCCTGTGAAGCTCAGGAGGAGCTTAACCTGCCGAACCTGCCCTCTGAGCCAAACCTGAAGTCTCTCTCTGGATTTTCCTTGCAGCTCTGGACCAAGAGCTGGAAACTCAAAGCCAAGGTCAGCTCATTCTCAAGAAGTAAGACGCTGAAGCAGTTAACGGACTCTGCTGAACAAACTATCTCCGGACCCAACAGTTTCCCTCTCAAGGCTTTAACCAAGAACCCTCAAGGTACAAATCTGAAACTGTCTGAATCAAACTCCTCTGAGCAATCGCTAACTGAACTGTCTCCCACGCAGACTCCAGTGAACCAGTCCCCAGGCCAGAACCAGAACCAGTGATTAAACTGTGCTTGTGACAATAAACATTGTTAAACCTTTTACTTCTGTTTCTGTCTCCGTGGTGTTCTGCATAACTGGGTCTCACTAGAGAACCCATCATGACAACTGTAAATGATAACTGCTTGGATACCCTTTCCTGTTGAGTCAGGAAGGGCTTCCGGGATAAAAACATTGCCAACTTTGTGAGGAAGTAGTAATGACTTGCTATGGAGACCCATAAATTTGGTAGCACAGCAAAGGAAAAGATGAACAGTCAAATTGCCTCAGAATATGATCTAGTATTAATTAGTTCTTGTTAGAAGGGGACAGCAAAAATAAGAATTGTTTTTAAGTTTATAGTATCTATTAAATTGTTGATCATTATGAACCAAGTCTATTTCGGCACTCATAGATAAATCCTATGCAGCTGAGGCATTACCAGAATAAGATTCAGGAGAAAAAGAAAACAGGTGCACTCTCTGAGGGTCAGCTCTGTATGAAAATCCCGTGAGCATTAGACAGAAGCATACTGAGCCTGAAGTGGATCAGTGACACAGTGAGAGGAACATGATGTCAGTGTGGTGCCTGGCAGCATTTGTCTCCCTCTCAGAGCAGCAACGTCAAAGCAGATTATCCTCAGAGAAAGGCAGCAGGGCAGGACGGCCTCCATGACTGAACAGCAACGTAAGCTGATCAGAGGTAGGAAGGAATTATCAGTGCTTATCGTCTGTGAGTACGCTGCATGTTGCTCTTGTTTTAACTGTTGTTCAGGTTGGGTTTAAACCTTAGCCAAAGTTTCAACTTCTTGCTAACAAGAGAAAAAAGTAAGTTTATAGCAGTTGTTGCACCTCTAGCTTGTTACAGATATTGCATTTCTCTATAAAGTCCCTAAACTTTCAGGGTGGTGACCAATAGGCAACTGGTATTGAGGACCTACCAGAAAACCAAATATGTAAAAGTAGTAAGAAGTCAGTCACAAGCTCATTGGAAGATGAATCAGTAGTCAACCACAATGTGTCATGATTTTAATTAAAGTTCAGACCCAAATGCTGAAGACCAAACAGGGAGACCAGGAGAAAAGGTTTAACAGGTTTTATTGATGAGATAATGCAGAGAGAAGTGTTGCTCTGAACACTGCTTAACCGGAACTGAAAAGTGGTGGGAAGACACCGCGATTAGTTCAGGCTCAGTGGGAAATTTGATTTGTGAACTAGGAAAAGAGGATCTGGTTGCTGACTCACGTTTCCAAAGAAGTTGTTGAATCTTTGACTCCAGTCTGTATGCTGTTGTTCCAGTGTTTGTCTGATTCGGTGGAGGGCAGAACAGGGTTTACCCAGAATGCGGTTGTTTGTAGTTGAACGGAGAAGCTGACTGCCACTCAGATTTAATTTTGTACTTGAATGGGTCGAAGTGGAGATGAATCCCTTTCTCAGTGTAAAGCTCAAACGATCTCTTGGGAAAAGTGGGTCCAAATGTTGTGTTTGTAACCCTAGCTCAGCTTGAAGCTCTGTTGATCTTTCCAGGGAGAGAAGGTCCAAAAAATCCAGTTTGCAGGATGACTTCCTGCCGAGAGAAAAAGACAAAAACAATGTTAAAACTCAGGTTGACAAGAACTCAGTTTGACTCAGCAAAACTCAGATTGGCTAGAGTACCCAAAACTGGCAAACACTCCGTCATCGAGGTAGTGGCAGTCAGCAGCTTAAGAACACTACATTAACGAGGAAACCATCAGCAGGTGTGTGAGGAGGCGGACCAGAACCAGGCGCCACCTGGTGGAGGAAGGGAGACAAACACAGAAACACAAACACACAGACATGAGTCCTGACACTATGGATAACATTATATTAATATAAAAAGCATAATCACAGAATGGTTTCACTTTTATATCACAATTTGATTACCTTTAAAACTGAACAGCTTTGTTAGAACATTTCCCAAAAGCATTTTTAGGAAATATTGTAGGTAGCAAATTGAAGGAGCCATACTTCCATCAGTCTGTCCTTACAGGAGAGCTGGCAATTACACCCAATGTTTGCTGATGACTAAATAATTTAATAATAAAAATAAAAAAAACATGAGAGAGGCTTGTTGCATAGACAGCCTTAAAAAGCAGAGGACTTGGCTGAAGACAGTGATAAAACCTATATCCGATGTAATGTAGTTCTGCTGTGTGTTTTTGTACAGGTGCTGTCTCACTGACTGGACTTTATCTGGTATATGGATATGGTGCTGCTCTCCTCTGCAACCTGATTGGATTTGTCTATCCAGCATATTACTCGTGAGTTTTCTTCTCAGCTTATTCTGTTGATGCTCTAATGGACCAATACGCTTTGTATAGTTACACTCAGTCTCATACTGACTAGACCACATCCTGGTGATGAATGTGTACTATTTTCCAGCTATGACGTCATTGACTGTGGGTCAGATACATGTATAAGGTTCTAAATTTATAAGGTTCTTGCATCTGCAAGAAAGGTGTCTTAATCCCTTTTTTTTAAATCCAAAACAATAGTATTTTTTTTGTGTGTGTTTCTTACATAGTTAGGTTTACAAACAGCAGCTTAGAGAAACCTGGCAGGACTTGAAGGAGGCCAAAATGATGACAGTTTATCTTGGGTATTAATCAGATATCCTGATCAAATACGGTTTGTTTGGGAACTAATTTTAATTGGCTAATTCCCCTTGCCCCAACTTAATATATTCACTAAGCACCATGATAAATTATTCATGTGGGGACTCTAATATGTTCAATCTGTTTCTCTAATCTGAGGAAGCCCAAAAGAAAGCCCCAGCAGGCTTTGCCCCAATCGACTTTGGGCTTACATTATTCCGATTCGGTAGCATATATACACTATATTGCCAAAAGTATTTGCTCACCCATCCAAATTATTGGAATCAGGTGTTCCAATCACTTCCATGGCCACAGGTGTATAAATTCAAGCACCTAGGCATGCAGACTGTTTTTACAAACATTTGTGAAAGAATGGGTCGCTCTCAGGAGCTCAGTGAATTCCAGCGTGGAACTGTGATAGGATGCCACCTGTGCAACAAATCCAGTCGTGAAATTTCCTCGCTCCTAAATATTCCACAGTCAACTGTCAGCTGTATTATAAGAAAATGGAAGTGTTTGGGAACGACAGCAACTCAGCCACGAAGTGGTAGGCCACGTAAACTGACGGAGCGGGGTCAGCGGATGCTGAAGCGCATAGTGCGAAGAGGTCGCCAACTTTCTGCAGAGTCAATCACTACAGACCTCCAAACTTCATGTGGCCTTCAGATTAGCTCAAGAACAGTGCGCAGAGAGCTTCATGGAATGGGTTTCCATGGTCGAGCAGCTGCATCCAAGCCATACATAACCAAGTGCAATGCAAAGCGTCGGATGCGGTGGTGTAAAGCACGCCGCCACTGGACTCTAGAGCAGTGGAGACGCGTTCTCTGGAGTGACGAATCGCGCTTCTCCATCTGGCAATCTGATGGACGGGTCTGGGTTTGGCGGTTGCCAGGAGAACGGTACTTGTCTGACTGCATTGTGCCAAGTGTAAAGTTTGGTGGAGGGGGGATTATGGTGTGGGGTTGTTTTTCAGGAGCTGGGCTTGGCCCCTTAGTTCCAGTGAAAGGAACTCTGAATGCTTCAGCATACCAAGACATTTTGGACAATTCCATGCTCCCAACTTTGTGGGAACAGTTTGGAGCTGGCCCCTTCCTCTTCCAACATGACTGTGCACCAGTGCACAAAGCAAGGTCCATAAAGACATGGATGACAGAGTCTGGTGTGGATGAACTTGACTGGCCTGCACAGAGTCCTGACCTCAACCCGATAGAACACCTTTGGGATGAATTAGAGCGGAGACTGAGAGCCAGGCCTTCTCGTCCAACATCAGTGTGCGACCTCACAAATGCGCTTCTGGAAGAATGGTCAAAAATTCCCATAAACACACTCCTAAACCTTGTGGACAGCCTTCCCAGAAGAGTTGAAGCTGTTCTAGCTGCAAAGGGTGGACCGACGTCATATTGAACCCTATGGATTAGGAACGGGATGTCACTTAAGCTCATATGTGAGTCAAGGCAGGTGAGCAAATACTTTTGGCAATATAGTGTACTTTACAACACATGTATATCACAACATAAATATTAACCCAAAGTATGCCCTCAATGTTTCTGACTGGAAAACCCTTTTGCATCTGTAAATACCTGCCATGCTTCCTTTTTCTAGAATAAGTTTTGATGATTGATCAGTCTACCTGCCTAAACTGTTGCAGATGGAGAGCTCCTTCAGTGACATATCCGGAGACAGACATTACCAATTTTACTCAGGTTACTTTCACATCCCTGTTGTTTTTTTATTAGTTTTAAATACCCTATTGTTTTTTATGCATTAATATACTTGCACATATCTAAATCAGCTTATACAGCAATGCATTTCTTTAAAAATGAGAATACAATTTTTTTGTGATAATTTTTTGTGAAATGGAAACATGCAGACACCCACAAAGGTAATATTACCTCTGCAGGTATCTGTATGTTTCAATTTGTCTTCCACACTGCCTCTCTGCTTGTACACCTGAATTTCCCTCTATGGGACTATAAAGGATATTTATTTCCTGTTTTATTCAGTTTAATGTAAGAAGCCATAAGGCATATTTTTGCCTTTCATTACAAGATGTTGCAAACATTAAAGCAAAATTTGTATCCGTTCCCAGGCTGAAAAATCTAATTTACAAGTAAAGTTAAAGAAAAAAAACGTTCATATTTCATATAACTCAATGTAAGCTGTGATGTTACTTATACAGTGCAGGTGGTTAAAATTGCACGGTAAATAATAAGTAGTAGGGGGGTGTATGCATGCTGCTTTATGTACACCTGGTGGAGTGATGGTGTGGTGGCATTAGACATCCTCCTGAGCAAAATACAGCTTTGCCCTTTGTTTGAAGGATTCTTTAAAGTATCATCATGAAGTTTGTAGAGTTTTCGGAACATAGTTAAAAAAAAAAAGATCTCCCTTCTCTAACATAGCAATCAATAAAATTTAGAATTCAGCTCTTTAAAAAAATGCTCTGTATTCCTGCAGAGTTAAAGCCATTGAAAGTCCCTGCAAAGAAGATGACACTAAGTGGTTGACTTACTGGGTGGTGTACGGTGTCTTCAGCCTTGGAGAGTTCTTCTCTGATATTTTCCTCTACTGGTTTCCATTTTACTACTTCTTTAAGGTGAGAGTGAGAACACATCCCAGGACCAATGACAAGGACAGAGGCCAAACCCTCGTTCTCCTGCCTGCTAAAGGCTTAGAATGGAAACAAGCTGTTAGAAACCAACCATTTCATCATATTCTAAACACAGCATGTTTGTTTGTTGTTTTGTTAGTCTCATGGTATTATCAGAGCAGGGCAACAAACACCCATGACCATTTTTTGCCAAAAAATAACTTTTTCAGATCCATTCCTTAAACTTAAATACATTAAAGGGGTTTTGAATGCTGTTAAATGGGGATAAAATAAAGATATATTATATTATATATGTTATATATTAATTCTGATGTGAAGCAAATAAAATTGAAACACAGTAACATATGAACATATTTTAGTTGAAAACACCAAAATAATGGCCACTGTTTGCATTTATCTTGTAGGTTAAGGATAGAGTATTTCATGCTAATGCAACTCCCTCCCTGGAAACCTTTAGAAAACTTCTAGAAAGTGTGGAGAAGCTGAATATGTACTGTATGCTTCCAGTGTCTGTTCCTGCTTTGGTGCATGGCTCCCATGTCATGGAATGGCTCCCAGATTATTTACAACAAAGTGGTTCGGCCCATCTTCCTCCGCCATGAGGCCACGGTGGACAACATGGTCAGTGACCTCAGTGGGAAGGCCATGAGTGCCGCTGAGAACCTCACCAGAGAAGGTAGGAAGGCTTAAAAGGCCCAACAGGACTGGTAGAACCCATTCACCTTTGCTTAAGAAAGTTAAACCTCTTTTTCTTCATCTTCCACCTCAGTACTATGCACTCTGATGAAGAATAAAACTCTAGTGACACCCATGCAGCAGGTTGCCCAGGCTGAACCTAAGAGTTTACCAAGCTCAACTGGACAAACATCAAATGCTAAAGTTGCTCCATCTGAGCCGAGTGAAGAGGAGCGTAGAGTAAGTAAAACCTGTTATATCACATTTATATGGTCCTCACAGAACTAGGATAATATGTCCAGAAAAAAAACAAAACCCTGAGAGATGGACGCAGCATCAATAGCATGGAATAGCAATGCTAAGGACAAACCCTGGAAAATGGCTTCATTACAGGCCTCCTCTAAATTAATGGTTGTGATAGAACTCATCTTATTTGACAAAATGAGAATGTTTTATCTTTGAAAATAACAGAGATGTATTACTTTAATTAGAAAGTGGTTAATATGTATTCCAGTCATGATTTTAATGAATTTATTTAACACATTTATAACCACTTAGTCCCGCAGGGTAGAGATATTTGTTCTTATTCTTTATTATTTTATAGGAACGGTCTGCTTCTTTATGGGTTTCCCTCATGTTAAATGATTTTACTTTCCTGATACATTTCATTAGTATGTTTTTTGATGTTTTTTGTAGTTTTAATAGATTTTTAATTATTTTATGTTTTGATTTGAAGTAAATGTGTTTCATTGAAATGTGTTTCAATGTGTTTCTTTAATATTTTATCCAATGTTAAAAAATTATACATATTCTTTCCCTCTAATTACTTTTTTAGAAATACATTTTAATTTTTGAGAAGTGGACAGTGAAGCGTAAAATTAATAGAATTTGTTTAAAATGTTCTGTGCTAAATCTTAATATATGTTTTAATTATTAGTTTCTTTTTGTAAATTAATGATCCTCCTTGGTACTTTAAAAAGTATTTTAGAACGCATGTTTCTAGCCACTAAAGGGAAGGTCTAAAACCCTTTTTTCAATGAAGAGCATTTGTGGTTTAATCTAATTCATTGAAAACCAGTAGTCCTATACAATGAAGCCTTCATTCCACACTGCAGAAAATGTATATATCCTTACTGACAAACTTTAAATAAATTTGTGAGAAACCTATTTTAACAACATCATCTAATCCCTCTGTATTTGCCACCTGTTTCAGCCTTTTCTTGGTTGACTTGATCGGTGAGTAATATGTTTCAATTTTGTCAGTGATGACCCTGAAAAATTAAATTCTTCCTCCTGGATGCATTTGTTTCTCCTCTGCAGCCTGTAGCTCCAACAGCAGCTGACTGATCCTGTTACAGTTTTCACAACATAGCAAGCTGAGGCATTTTAAATGGGCTTTAAATCTTTTCCCACTGTTAGCCATAAGCTAAAAATTGTGGTTTATATAATGATCCGTAAGAAACACCCATTTAAAAAAAAGGCATGTGTTTTAATAAAATGTTTTTATTAAAATAATTCTTCACTGGGGTAAAATGTATAGCCCTTTTCATATCAGTCTATGTTTAAATAATGCTGTCATCATATAGGAATAGAATAGTAATCAACAAACAGTCTAATAGCACACCTTGGACATTTTTAAATATCATTTTTTATTAAATGGATGAGTCATCTCTAAATAACAGATATTAATAGGTTTTTAAAACCTAAACCATACAGTTTTAGCATGCATAATTTATTTCTTTGGCCAACTTAACTTGGTAATAATCCAAAAGGGAACTATTTTCAAAATGTTTTGGTTAAAAATTAAACCATGAAAGTGATATTTTTTATAGCCTATAGCAGTAATCAGAGGGATTTGAATAGGGGAGGGGCTTTAATAATGTGAACTGGTGGAGTTATATTCAACTATTCTTTATTTTTATTTTTTGCTTTATTAGAAGAGCTTTTTCTCCACATCAACACCAGTTTTTGTTTTTTTTTCTAATTGGGCTAACAAGGGCCTATAAATAAGCATACCATATGTGACTGATAGAACATTGTTAAAATAAACCAGAAGAGAACAGGAAGTTTCCTCTAACATTACCAGTTACTCTTAATGTTCCCTAAACGTGCCATGGTTTTACTTTTCTGGATCTCCCTGAAGGAAGATTTCAATTCAATTCAATTCAACTTTATCAATTACAAAAGGGATTTTTCCCCCCCAATAAGTTTGCATCCAAATTAAACAAAACAATCTGGTCTTCATGTGGGAAAACAGCCCTGGTGGCTAAAATGGTCTCTGCTAGCTGCTGATAGAAACCTTTTAGGACTCTTATTGTAAAATGTTGTAGTTTCACTCTTTGCCTGCACTTAAGAACCTTCATTTGCCCCGTCTCTTTTTCTGAAGCTCATGTTTATCAGCCAAATGTTTCACATAATGACAATTTTTAAATGCCCAGAGAATAACTCAGAATATTGTTTCTGTTTTGTTGTCAGTCAGATAGCAGCAGAAGAAGAGGAGGCTCTGTGAGGAAGAGGATGAGAGAGTGATGTTTTTACCCTTCGTCCTGAATGATCCAATCAAGTGCTCCTTATGTCACAAAGACTCTGTTAAAGGGTCATATTTCTGTAGAAAAGGGGAATCTCTTTCAACTTTTTTGGATTTTAAATTTGGAGCCGATTTGTTGTCTTAAGATGTTCAACTCCTGAAACACTTGATCCATGTAACCTGCGCTGACAGATGTTGACAGCCGCTGTCTAATCCAGGAGCTGTATGCCAGAACAACTTCAAGACATGGGAAGATAAATCTAATTCTGACCTTCAGTTCCACTTCACCCACATAAAGCCCAGTTCAGTTGAGACTAAAGGAGAGCTGAGTCTCCTAAAAACAAACAAAGTTCACGTTGCATACCTGTTTTTTTTCCTTTGCAATTCTGAAATGTGGTGAATTTCATAATTAATAAAAAATTTCTTTCCTTATCATGCATGGTTTATTTGCTGTCCTTTGAATAATGTCTGGAGTTTAAGAATACTTTAAGTCTGGCCCTCAACCAAATCAACCTAATCCACATGGATGCATTTTGTACTTTTAAGATCAGATTTTCAATTAAAAATTTATATCCTCTTGAATGGAAAATGTAAGCACAATACAAAGCTTTTTATTTTTAGCCATTTTTTTCTTATGGCTTTTGATTTAGACAGTAAGATGGACATTCATTTAACTCTTCTAAGACCAGTAAACATTCTCATTTTTCTGCTATAAATGAATTAAAATCATCTTCTAGGGTAGAGCTGTTCAATAAGGGGGTAGCAAAAGTACTGTAGGAGGGGTTTGGGGAAGTTTTCAGAAAAAAATGCTAATGTGTGTGTGAATTACAGATTAATATGTGGAATTATTGATATATTTTGCTCGCCATAGGATCGTTATCATTAGCACACCATTAACAAGCTGTTAGAAAGTCTCAGTCACCCCAAAAACACATCCAAGAGTTGCACCATTGATCTGGGGGTAGCGCATAGAAAAACTTTGAAGATCCCTGGTCTAGATCTATAGGATAGATAAAAAAAAACAAAAAAAACATCAGACCTACAATAATTTTTTATTTTTTTATTCCATAAAAATATTGTAAGTTTAATTCATGGTTGAGCAGTAAAAATAAATCACAATTAAACTCTTGTTTTTTTCATTGCATAAACAAAAAAAGACAGCCCATAAAAAGTTTGGTGCAGGATGTCTCAGGTCTCTGCAACAGCACCATCTACTGTGTGGAGAGAGTTAGAGGAAGAACAGAAAATAGGACTGTCCAGAAGCATTTAATGCAAGCCTAAACTGTTAAGGACAAATATATTTTTTTGTATGATCAACTAATATAGAAGGGTACACTCATGCATACAAAACCACTTCTCGAGACAAACAGATGGTGATCTGGGAGGTGTAGCTTCACTAATACAGATTTTTTTTCCCCCACCTTTATCTAAATGTATTCTCTGTAGATGTTTATACCTCAAAAATATGATTGTCAGTTTTGTACAAATGGTGCTTAAAAAACACATTACCTTGTTCTGTTGATTTACCTTAACAGTGTTTTCATGTCCTGTTAATGAACTTTCATCAAATATTGTTTGTAAACTCCAGAATGAACTATGGGATCCACCTTTCGTTTTCTTGTTCTCAGATCAGTAGATTAATGAAAAATAAAAACACAAATGCTTCAAATAATCGAGGACATGAACACTGATTCTAAACGATCAAAGATTAGCATAGAGAAATCATGCAGTTTATTTCTAAGTTTCATAGTTTTTGTTTAATTACTATGATTTTGTTAGAATCAATTCATTATATGTGCACTGCTTTATGCTTTTAATCTAATCATTAAAATATTAAGAATAAAGATTTCCACATACATGAAAAACAATGTAGACAAAATAAAACAAATATTCCTTTTTTAAATAAATTATTTTTTTATTTCCTTCTCTTAGTGTTCCAAGATTTACTTGTAATGCCGATTTCCCACTTGCTCTTTTATAATGTGCACTGCTGACTTTAAAGCATCACAAAGAAGTAACTCTCAGAAATGATTAGGGATAATGCAAATGTTCAAGATGTGAGGTCAAAGGTCATCCGACTCCATCTGACTCAAAGTCCCAGGTCTGAGCTCTGTCAGGGTTTCCAGGGGAAGAGTTTAGTGAACAGAGGCAGAGTCACTGAAAGAGGAGGTGTCGAGTGTTAGGTCAGCGAACTTGACCTTTGACCTCTTCCACAGTTCTGTCCAGCTGTTCACCCGCCGCCTGGAGCTCTTCTCTCCTTTTCTGCAAATGGTCCTGAGCTTCCTTCAGTCGCCTGTTCAGCTCTAAATACCGATAACACTGCTGGAAACGCAGCTCCGCCTCACTGTCTGCAGGCTGGGATGAATCTGAACACAGAAGGTCAGAACATAGGTGAGCAGCTTAAAGGATAGAAAAATCTATTATAAGAACAATTTATGTTTTTCATTGGTTTGCTTAGGGCTGAACACCTTTGCCAAAAAGCTAAACTGCAATTATTATCAAATAATATATATTTTTTCATACTACTATTATTTTCCTTTGCATGAAAAACAGGCATGTAGATTTTTACTCCAGGGTTTCTGTTTTTTTCATGACCTTGAAAGCCTGTTTGTTCAGAGTGCATTTATACAGGATTTTGACTTTAACCTCTGAATGTGTCTGAACTTCCACCCTAGGCACTATATAGTATTTAAAGTGTTTCGTACTGAATTGTGCTATACAAACAAAATTCCTGTCCCTAAATATGTTCTTCTATGATTAATATCCTAGTCATGAGCAGACATTAATGGGTTTGTTTGTTAGGATAATTATCATTGCACTTTTCAAAGTGTTAAGTTGTCCCAATTTTACATTATTCTGAGCCACTGATGCTTCAAACATTGATAAGCAGCATCATGTGTGCTTATAAAATTTGTATAAATGCTGCAAAAAATGCTGTTTTCTCTTTAAACAAAATGTGCCCTGATGCTCGCGTCAAGCATAAAAAAAAAATAGGAGTATGCATAATGCATAGGATCAATGACATCAGACCAATGCAACTTAAGACCAATAGTGTCCCTGCCTAAATTGAAATCAAACCTACGCCCTTGGTCCAGAGTGATCTCTTTTCAGGGAAAAGAGCTGGAAAGATAGAGCTTCAAGGTGCAGACACAGAGCCTATCTTTAACAAGCACATTCATTTGAACACATAGTTGTTTGATGGCAATAATAGAATAATGGCAGATGGAGACGTGGATTAATTAATGTCTTCTGTGTGGACCTACCTTGTTCAGTTGTATCAAGGATGTTAAAAACTGGATCATCAGGAGCAGCTTTGTTGATGTCTTCCAGGATCTCATCCATAGTGGGGAGCTCGGGTCGGCTCGGTAGAACCAGCCTTTTCTTGCTTTTAGAACCAATATTCATTTTCACGAGAATTGCTCCACCTTCTCCATCTGAAACACTGAATCCATTACGAACATAAAATCTGTACAAACTGAGTTTGTCAGCCGATTTATTAATAGAAAAGAACCGCTTGTGTTAATATATGTTTCATGTCAGTGCTTAAAGTGACGTAAAAAAAAATAGATTATTGTTAAATTATGCGAACAATTGAATTAAGTTCCGTTTTCACATGTAAACAAGCAGCCACCTAAATCTTAAAATCTTACCAAGGTTTTCCGGGTATTCAGAAAACTTTCCGTTACGTTCAGGGTTCTGCTCTACTCGTCAGAATCGTGATTTTCCAACTTTAATCTGCTGGAAAACGAGCCGAGTCTGGATTAAAATACATGAATACAGTCAAACTACCACGACACCGGAAGTCAGCCGTGCGTCATGGCGTCACGTGCGACGTCTGTCCAATGACAAAGGAGAAATTGGGGCAATAGCGCCCCATGTTGTTCAGGCAGCTGTTGAAGTATATGCAACAGCAGGATTTAATCCCAGCCAAGTCGGATTTTTTTTTTTTTTTTTGTGAAATCTGATTATTATTTTTTTTTTTGCGTTGCCGTTCAAATTTCCAAGTATATATGACTTGTGTGATTTGATTGAACAAATGATTGCATTACAAACTGAAACGACAAATGTTTTATATATTTGAACTCCAAGCAAAAGTGCTGACAGACTAAGACAGCTCTTAGCAAAATTGCGTTTTTTGTACAGCTTTCATAACATTTCCATTCCATAAAGTGGAGCAGTGATCAAATGTGAACACTGTTGGAGAAATCACATAGTGCCAAAACGCATTGATATTGAAGTTCAGCATCAATACATATAGGTGCAAATATGCAATATTTGATTTTTGCATTTAGCAGCCTAGAACAGTCCATGGTAGGGCTGTGTGGGGTCATTGATAATGTTACGGGCTTGGGACACGCAGCACTGGTATATCAGTCTTTAATGGAGGGAAGAGGAGCCCAGATGATCGTCTCTGCTGTTCTCACACCTCTCTTCTCACTTTCTTCTAGTCTGCGGTGCTACAGCCTCCATACCACACAGTAATGTTGAGATTTTTAAACCAACAATTAAGTGTTATTTTCTGTTTTGTTGACCTAAAAAAATCTGAGCACAGTAAGTGAACTTTGAAATCTTCCGGTTTAAAAGAAAGACAATGCAGCAGTTTAAGGAATCATCACTTTTTATTGGAATGAAGACATTTAAACAACACGCTTCTGTTATTTTGCATGTTAAACATGGCACCATAATGCCTCTCAGACCTTGTTCACATGGAGCCAAGATATCGAAATGAATCTCAGCTATAAACTTTTCTCAGATCAGGTGTGAGTAAGACCATTAATGGTATTGTTGAAGAAAAATTCAGGACCCAAACATCAACTGTTCTTAACCTAAGGGGATTCTCCACCCTTTGTATCTTTTCAACGCCAGCTGCTTGGCTTCAGATTTGGTTATTTGAAAAGTATTTCACATTTTAGTTTGCATCTTGCTAAAGCAAGAGCAAAAATCTGATTGTTTTCCCGACTCTTCTGCTCGAATGTTTGTTTTTTTATCATCTTGACCTGCCGAACAATCTAAATATGAAATAATTCTTCAGTGTAGATTGCAATATAGCAGCAGGACTTACAGCTGGTTTGAAAGATGAAAGATCTTGGGTTTCATGCCTTTTTGAGCTCCATATTCAGTACTGATTTTCAATGAATACACAAAAATAAGCCGTTTCCCATGTTTTGCCCGTGATGTCTCTGATTATTAGTTATACTGCAGACATTCTTATTTAATTTTGTAGTTTTCTTCTAAAAACTCTTGACTTTGATAGTTTTTCAGATGAAGCAGTCTTTAAACGTTTGCTGGGGATGAGAATGCAGCAAGAAGAGGTTACGTTGCTTTTTAAGACAATGCTACAGAAGTACAATAGGGTGGTTTTATTATAACAGCCACTTAAACAAGGTTAACGTGTGTTCCATAAACCTCTTCGAGGGCTCATGACAGAGGAAAAGTACAATTACAGCGAAAATTCATTGTCTGTAAAATCTTCACCACCTATCGCTACCTTTACAGCAACACACTTAAGCAGATATTGACATGTACAGAGTTGCAGAGATTAACTCCTGGGAAAACCACCTAAAATCCTATTGTAATAGGTACAAAGTTAGACCATAAAGCAGACAGCAGGTAATATATACTGTACTTGTTGGTTAAGAGTAGTTTCTTTAGCATGTAGAAGATTTAAGAGAGTTCAGCCTCAGAAAACAACCTGGCAGCTAACTGTGAGGCTTGGCTTTTCACGATATGAGTTTTAGGACAAGGTGCTTCATGAATTTAATTAGTGACGTTGACTTTCATAGTCTAATTGTAAATTTTATGCTAATGACGAACCAGTAGGAGTATTCCAAGGCTTCATAAGCCAAAACATTCTGGTCTTTAGCAACCTCATATAAGGCAAAACCTATTCATGAGAACTTGGAACTTAGCTAATAATCCTGTGAATTATAAAAAAGTGTGATAGTTATTAGCATCAATATGCAAACCAAAAACCTACTGATGCGTTCCAATTACCACAGAACTTGAAAGTTGTATTGACTTAATCTCTTAGGAGATTTTGTCCAGTTTCCCATATGTGGACGTTTGTTTTCTTCATTGTTTGTACTGTATATGACCACTAAGGCCACTGTTACAATAATAAAACTTCTAAAGACCTGACATAAACAATGTTGCAACATCTTTACTTATAAACTCTAAAAAGTTGTATGGGTACAGCTGACGAAATGTTGAGAAAATGATAAAGAACCGCTAAAAAGAGTTTCAATGCCCTTGATTCAAGTGGAAATCAGGTCCAGTAGCTCCGACTTTCCAACTTGTAATTCTGACTTTCTGTAGTGTCCCTGCTGAGATGTCTATTTAAGAGGACAGTAATTCTTTCAAGTACAAACAAAATACTGTATTCATCTCCAGGTTTAGCTAGTGGGTCAAATAATACAGTGGTGACTTAGGCTGTGTCCGAAAGCCACCCTTACCACCATATAGGGCACTGTATAGTGGTTACGCCGTTTTAGATGAGTGTCTGAATGTCTAGTGGATGAAAAATTAGTGGACTTGAAATTTCCCACATTGCATCTTGGAAAGTAGTGATCATCTATGGTCACTACATGAGCAGATATATCCTGGATACTTTGCGAGAAAATTTCCTCTTAAGGGTCATGGGATTTGTTGTCACAGCGCCTCATTGTCGCCTATGGCTGTCGCAACCCAACAGCGGCACCAAATAACAAAGAAGCCACAGGCAGAGTGCAGGGAGGTGGAGTTACATGACCAACGGGGAGCTAAAAGCAATGATCACCTGTCCGAACGGTCAGTTAACTGAGTTTACTGTAAAGTCTACTATATAGTCCCAGCTCCATATAGTGATTGAGGGATTTAGGGGTTAGGGCAGACATTCAGACACAGCCTTAGCCTTGATATGCTAATCATTGTAATGACTGGCACATCAATATGCGTATTAAAAGCATAGTCTTAGTTGCAAGCATTTTAGGCCATTTCATACAAATTATATGCTACACCTTCTTTACTGCTTTGGAAAGTGATATGGAGAACAGGCACAAGGAAAATAGCACAGGAATAGACTTACAGGGCTCATTTGATATGTATTAATTCAACTCAGGGCTTAATCTGTGCTACTGCCTCATGAAGAGCTTCTAGAACGCAATCGGCGAATGGATTGTTATTTGAAGTGAGGGCTGTTGACTAAAAAAGACTGAATTAAATTGCCTGAAAATATCCAGCCAAGCACTGGACTCACAGTCATCATGGTGCAGCTGCGGTGCAGGCGTGCAGCAATAAGACACAATAAGAGACTCACATTGACCACAGGCTGCCACTGCTGCGATTCAAGATTCAAATGGCGCTCAAAAGAGGAAAAGTTAATGTGAGTTTATATTCTTTCCCAGAGTTATCAGGCAAAACGTATCTGTACAGATAAAGGCCTTCTTATTTTCTCTAATCAAAATAGTGTGGGATGGTAGATAGATCACTGTGTTTATTCTGAAAATTCACCAGGGTGGGCACACTGATTTGAATGATCTGGGTTCCTGGCAGCACCTGCACCACTTCTGCACTGCGTTCAATAAAAGCACAGCCTAAGAGGTCTCTGCTTACTGCTCATCTGTTTTAACTTTGTACCTTCTGCTGTTGGAAAAGCCAAACCACTAATGATACCATATTGTTGATATACTCAATAATAGTACCTGAATATATCAATAAAATTAAATAACATGATGCATTACCAGATGCTTTTGGTTGTGTTGTTCATCAGTACACAGTTTGCATTTTTACATGTTTTTTTGTGCCACAAAAATACAGAGATGACATTGGACTTGGAAAATATTTCCCTTCTGAATTACATCATGGCATTATTCAGTACCCTCAATGTTTACCGGTGTATGTACACAGTGAGTATGTGAGCATGCTGTCAGCCGTTAACACTCACTGGGAGGTTTCTTTATATATGGTGGGTTATGTACAAACCTGATTAAGAAATAGGATTGTAGAATGCAACAGAGACTGATACTGCCATTGCAGGATTATTAGTGAAAGAAACAGGTGCGATATCTGACATACTGAACATATGTGGTAGAAGATTACTTTAAAGTTTAAGCATAATCTATTATACCTAATTAAAACAGAAATCAATAGTGTATATGAGCTATTCTGCATTATACTACAATTAAGACTATAGAATATTTTGAATTTCAGGGTAAACTTTTGATCCCTTCAGCAATGACACCTTAATATGACTGATAAATATAGAATTGTAATACCAAGACCAGTACTGTGGTAACCAAATACTTGTATTTATGAAACGACTTTTATCACATTACAGCTCTAAAATATTAGGGCAGAGGCTATGTTTTTGAAACAGAATTTGTTTAACCCCAAAAGCAGACCATGATCTTTTTTACCTGTTACTAACTCAGTTTTTAAAGTTGAAATCTTGTCAGAAAACTGTGGTCATGTTAATTTGTCTACATACATCCAAACATGTTTCAGTAATTTTATGAGTTGAGAAGAAAATGGTAATATATAAGTGTGCAGACTGATTACAAATAGAACATTGTAATTGTAGATATAGTCATTTGGAGAAACGTCTCTTTGGACTTCCATAAGTCTAATGGTCTGAAGCATCTTAGTTGTCAAGTGATAAAACAACTGCCAAAGGCTCTAATTTCTGGTGAGTAAAAATATTTCATAAGTCATTTTGTGCATGTAATTTGGAGTAGTTGTAGGTTTTTAGGCAACCACAATTTAAACCTTCTCATCATAAGTCCAACTGAATGGTAGTTCACATTTATCCACAAACACTACTGTTTAATACGATTGTTTCCAAGAGATGATTTTTCATGTATATGCTGGAATAATGTTCATTGTCTTTTATGCTTTGACTACTTTTCTACCAGGCAATTAGTCTACAAATACAAAAAAAGTATAAAAAGATGCAATGTTCTGTAAAGATGTCCATTAAAGAACATCACTGAAAGTTTTTGGTGATCCATTCGGGCCAACCTGTCTCCATGCATACATCCAATGCAGTAGGATAGTAAAGGGAAGCTCTGATCAGTTGGTCAGAGAGAATAGTTTGAATGGAATAAATGGGAAAGAAAAAAGGGAAAATATTTGAGGTATAGGACCAGCACATTTTCCATCTCAGTGCTGAGCTTCAGTCTGCAGTCATTCATGCTGATTAGTAATCAACCACGTACCCTACAACTCAGCTTTTTCCCCAGCTTTTTCTGTCATTGTAGCTGTCTGGCATTGTGGGTCTTGCAGAAAGCAGGCCATGGGACTAGGGATGTAGTTAAATGGAGTGACTCTGGCAGACTTGCTTGGGGATCCTTGGCGGAAAGTGACAACTCCACCAACATGGCTGTCTGATGTACCAGTAGTGCTGAGGCTTTTCAGTGAGCCATCTGAATCTGCATCCTGATGGTTACTCACAGAGGTAGCACTAAATTTCCTAAGGAAAGCCACTCTAGCCTCTTCCTCTGGGATCAATGGAGCTGTTTCAGTTGGAGAGGTACTTGAGTTAGTTTTGTCATTGGATAAATCTTCTGTCTGGACTGTTGCGTCAGTTGTCTTGCGAGATGCAAGTACTATTGTCGGCAGTTTTCCTGGAAGAGCGGGTAGTTTCGGCTTTTCTCCATCAGGAGAAGGCACCAGTGGTAATGCATTGGCGGGCAGCGTGCTTTTCAGAATTTGTGGTACCTCTTCATCTCTGATTCTTCTCCAAGTAACTCCAATATTACGTCGAGATGTGGATCTCTGGCCTTTCTTCTTTGTGTCATCCTCGCTTTTTGCTCTTCCACTTGAATCAGATGATGAGGAACGGAGCGAAGAACGGCTGGTAACACGACTCAGTATATTTATGCTTGGTGATGAAGCATGACGCTTAAAGGTGTCTTGGTCCTGTTGGTGCCTGACTCCAGAAACTCTACCAGTTCCACTTCGCTGGGCTGCCCTGCAGGGACTTTCAGAACTAGTTCTCCGTCCAGGTCGTCTTGCAGGTAGATCTCTTTCACTAGATGTTGCCCTTGACAAAGTTGTAGTCTGCCTTTGAGAACCAGGGTTTGTCCTTTGTGGTTGATGTACTTTTGCAGGCTCTTTTACTTGCACCCTTTTTGGGACTTGTACTGCAACTTTTAGCTCTTGACAGCGTGATGAGCACAGAAATACAGCTGAAGCTCCAGGAGCTGTTCTTCGAGGGGATCCATTTTGTGATCCCAATGAATTGTGAGGAGAGCCATCCCGTCTTAATGCTGTCCTTGATTCCTTAATAAAGGTCAGCTGTCTAAGGAATCCATTTCGATCCGATTCATCCCTCCCTGAATGAACAGACGTCATTCTAACCATGTCAAATCGATTAGCTGGTGACACTCTTTTCCCATTAATATGATTACTTTGTTTGGGTGATGTTTGGTTGGTTACCAGTGGGGATAAAGGTCGGGGCTGTCGAGCGGAATTCTGCATAAAAGGTATTCGGACAGGTGACTTTTGAGTTTTAGGTGGGGGAGATTTTTCATTTTTATTAACAACAGGGGAACGTCCTTTTCTCTCAGGGGGACTACTGGCTGGTGAGCTACTACTTGATGATGCAGGCTTTTTCTGGACTGCTTTACTTGTCTGACTTTGGTATGTTGTTTTCTTCTGTGACTGCTTGGATGGTGTTGAGCTCTGTGACGACCCAGAGGATGAGCTTTTTGGTATCCTTGGTGGTGGAGTAGAGCTTCTCTTTGGAAGGGACAATTCAATTTCCTGCGGCTGGCCAAGTCTGTGAAGGCTCTTTGACCTGTGTTGAGCAAGGTTTGGGTTCTTTGGAGCATCTGTCAAGCTTGGCATTTTTCTGGGAGGTGGTCGTTGTGATGGAGCTGTCACTTGCTGCGGTGTATAAGTTATTGTCCTGCCTCTGAAAACAACTGGCAAGTTGGGAACTGGCTTGCGTTGAGCAAAGTCTAGAGGTTTATTAGCCTTTTTCTCTTTTGCAAATTTCTTTTCTTTCGGTGTAAAACTGGATGTGGACATGAAAGACAGAATTGACTCTGTCTCTTCAGAGGATGGATCTTGAGATTTTGAGGCTTGCAGTCCAGTGACAACACAGTTAGCACCTTCCTGTATAGCTCTCCACTCAACACTATTAAGGTCAGAATCATTATCCCAACCCATATCATCACTATCAATTTCTTCATTCATATCCCATCTGTCAGAGTCCTTTTGTTTAAGAGTATTTTCTTTCTTTTTCCTGGAAGCCATTTTTCTTCTTTGCTTTGGCATGGCAGATGTTATGCATTTTTGCAGGAGGTCATCCTCTGAGTCCATGCTGACAGAGCTTGGAGAGCTTTGTTCGTCATAACGATAGTGCATATTAATAGCCTTTGTTTGATGTGCTGTATTGAGAGTTATATTGTGTCTGTTTTTTTGCCACATTTGCTGTGCTTTTGATTTATGGTCATCATATTCGGCCTCACTGAGTGAACTGACAGAGGAGCTTAGTGAGTAACATGCCAGGGATTCATCACGTAAAAGATTTTGTTTCAATCTCTGAAATCCTCTAGGCTTTCCTTGGGAATTATCTCCCCGACCTATATTTGTCATGCTCCGGGAGAGGGTGTTTCTAGTTGCCTCCTTTATTTGTTTTCTGCTTGTTCTTTTGATAATTTCTTCACCATAGAAGTCGTTACTGTCCTCTGAAGAATGTGTCATTTGTCTAAATATTTTGTTATCTTTTTGTGTTCTGGACTTGACATTGGCCTCTAGGTTTTGTTTTATAACTGGAAGTTCAAATTTTCTGTATGAGCCTTGATCTTCTTGCCTCCTTTGTTGATTGGGAGATCTATCTCTATTTTTTAGGCTAGCCACTCTGTCAGCTACCTCTTTGCTCTGCATTAATAGCTTCTGAGTGGGTATCACATGTTTGGTTATTCTGCTCATTTGTATCTCAGGTGGGTAGTTCATCCCATGTGGTTTGTGGAAATGTGAAAATATCCTCAAGTCTTCAATTCTCTTTGCATCCTTGTCCAACAATTCCTGTTTGCTAAGGCCTTTATATGTGCAGTCTTTAGACCCCCTGTTCTTTAGGGGATACTTAAGTGTTTCATCACTTAAGGATGTTGTGCTTGAGAAGTTGACAGGTGTACCCTCTGCAGAATCTGTGAAGGAAGAATCATCCAACTTCAAGTCTTTTTGCAAGTCTATGTTTCTTCTTCTAGGGCAAATTTGTGTTTTGCCATTTGAAAGAACATTCAATTGTAGTTGCATTTGTTTTCGGGTCTGGGGGTTAAGTAAGTTGGAGGGAATAGAAGTCAGCAGGGAAGATCTTACTCTTCTAAACTTAGAAGGCATTGCTGAGTTGATGCATTCCTTCAGAATCTCAATATCTTCTTCAGAGTTGCCCTCACTGTATCGTTCCCCATTGTCAAATCCTTCCTCATCCTCATCAGGGTAGGGGAGAGACTCATTATGTTGCTGGAGTAGGGGAGTTAGTTTCAACTCCACATCCTTTTGGATGTAATGCTCATGAAGAGGCAAAGCACTTAAGCTGGAAGCACAAGAGAAATTTTCTGTGGGTTTTTCAACTGTAAAATAGATCATGGTTTCTAGATCAGAAGGGTTGAACCTCTCCTTAGAATCTGTGATCTCTATGAACTTCCGCAGGCTGTTCTCCCATTGTCCTGGTATCCCTGTTGTGTGGGTCTCTGGTAAATTTGACTCAACACAGCATGGGGTTTTACTCCGACTAGGAGGCATGGTTTGTCCTGGACTGTCTGGAAGATCACTTGGACTTATTGTTCCATCAATCATCTCACTACAGGGATCACTTTGGATGGAACTGGCAATAGAAGGAGACTCAAAACTTCCCAGTGAACTTACAGAGCTACATCGGCTTAGAACTAATGGTGTATCATGGATATAGTTCTCAGATGAACTGGAAGGAGATCTGTCTTCATTTATAGCAGGTGACGCTCCCCTAAGGAAAACCTTTTCCTTTTTGAGAGTATAAGAGATCCCAATGGGATTTTTCTCATTGCTGGGTAAGGTTTTTGAGTCTGTCTTAAGCAACTGACTGTCACTCAGATCCTCTAAAGTTTCATCTTCTTGCTCTTTCTTCACTTGTTCTTCATCATCCACCTCAATTATTTCCAAAGATGAATCACTCTCCAGCTCATTCTCACTCTGTCCATCAAGCCCTCCATCACCTGAAGAAAGGGAAGAGAGTGAGCTGCAGCGTGAGAAGCAGATTGGAGTGTTTTCCACTGAATATTTCTGGACTGTTTCCATTGTCCCGACTGTTGGACTTCTAGTGGAATTCATTGGAGAAAATTTTGTAATACTTCCACCAGTCATTACAGTAGGTACCCATGCTTGCCTCCTCATTGCCTGAGCAGCCTGAACATTAATGGCTGTCTTTGCAACTCCAAATTTTGCCACACTCTGAATTAGTGGAACCTGTTGATAACTAGGAGAAAGTTTAATTGATGCCATGCTTACATCAGAGGACACTTTAGTGGATGCACTGACAGGTGTTTGTAATTGTGGTTCTTGGTTCTTTTCGTTGTCTGTATTGTTTTCCACGACATTCATACCTTTATTGTCCACAGAATCTCTCTCTGGAATATCCTGCTCGTTTGCCTGATTCGGACCAACTGGTCCTACACTGAGATGCTCCTGATGAGCCACTTTGAGGTCCAGTTGGTTTGGTCGTTGTTGCTGGATTGCTAAAACCTTAGGAGCAGGTCGCATCTGGTCTTTGCTGCCACAGTATCCATCACTGGTGCTGCCACTGTTCAGGCTGTCTGTTGATACACTTGTGTGGGTGGTTTTGAGCCGTAAAAGAGCATGAGCTCTGCTGAGGCGTTCTCTGTAGGCTAAGCTACTCACATCGGAAAGACGGCAAGGGGAGCATGAATTTGCTCGAGCTTCATTAAGATCATCTTGTGCATAAGGCCAGTCTGCTAGGTGGTCCTCAGAGCTGAGGCTAAAACTGTCCTCAGAGGATGTGTGCATGGTGATATCGTCCACTAGTCTGTCGATTTTTGCAACTGTGTTGGTAATCTTTTTAGCAAGCTTTTCTGCTGCAGCAGAGACCACATCATCAGGAGGAGCTTGTTTTTTCTCAGGCATCTGAGGCAGGTCTGTATCTCTCTCAGGTTCATTATCTCTCCTATGTAGCTGATTTTGCACAACGTTAGAGTTGGTGAGATACATGGGCAACATAGAATAGCTACCAGTATCCAAGCTGCTGGAGTTATTGGGGGCTTCGTCATCATCAAAGCAACCAGAATCCGAGGCATAATCCTTTGCTAGACTTTCAATATGCCTAAGAGGTTTGCTGAGGCTAAGGTGTTTGGGGCTATGTTTCTCAAGCGTATCAAAAGTCTCAGCTAGGTGTTTGGCATTTAACTCAGCTTCAAAAGCTTTTTGCTTCCTCATATAGAGAGATGGCACACAGGAGCCAGGGGACATGACTGCAGCATCCTTGTATTTTAAAGGTCGATTTGTAAGGAGGTTCCTTAAAGCTGCAGCACTGCCCATGGCGATCATCTTGTGCTTGGAGTGAATGAGGTTGCGCAGCATGCTAACTGCTCCTAGGTCCCATAGAAGCTCCTGGTCTTTGGGACTCCTGGCTGAAAGATTCCAGAGAGTCCCGCAGGCATTGCTCACTATGGTCAAGCTGTGAGAGCGTAGGTGCTGCAGTAGAGTCTGTAGACAGTTGTGGTCACGCAAGATTTGTCTGTGCAGAAAGAAATAGGAATTTATTTTATTTCAGATTTTTACAAATACTTAAATAAAATATATAAAAAAAACACTACATTCTAGAGTAGTAAAGGAAAATAGACTGATGTTTAAAAGAAATATGTTCTCACAAAGAAATGTAACACACCTGTAATCCTCTCTTGTGGCGATCAGACTAGACACATTTCGAAGTATCCCACCTCCGCTTTCTATTATGGCAAGAGAGTTAGTCTGACAGCGGTATGTCAGTGTGCTGACAAGGAAACCCAAAGACCCTTCGACCGAACAGATCGCCACTTTGTTGTCAATGTTGTGTGCTGAGAGGTTCCACAAAGCACTAAGAACGCTCTTCAAGGTTGACTCCTGTATAATTGGTGAAAGAAAAACAATTTATCTCAACAAAAGATTAAACTTCATTCAATTTCAAAATACTAGCTCTGTAATCTACAGATTAGGTTCAATGACTTAATTTCATCAACATAAAGAGTAAAATGAAGTGATGATGTGCTACTGTAGGAGAGGTTTCATTTCTGTTAGAATTCTAAGACAGGATAATATTCTTTTTTATCTTTATTTATTTATTTATTTTTTATTTAACAACCTTATCCTTTCCAGGTTCACATCATTTAGATGTTCTGTACCCACCTTGGTTGCCTGCAGGGCACAGGTCATGAGTGCAGACACACAGCCGATGTCTCTCAGAACTCTCTTGGTGCTGATGTCTGCCCTCCAGGAAAGGTTCCTCATAATGCTGGACACCACCTGATGAAGCTCTTCACTGTCTGTAGACAGCTGGGCCACCAGAGCCTGAAGGCAGCTCTTTCTTGAACATAGGGTGGCCTGCAGAAGGAGGATCACAGTGCCAGGTTAAGTAAAAGACAAGCAAATTCTTCTGACATTTTAAAATAACAAGGGTTATTTTAAAATTCCATATTCCATACTGTTTTCATTCATATTCGCAGCCACAACTGTAAATTAGTCAGAATAAATGTACTCATCTATTGTATTTTTGTTTTCAATCTGTAAAAACCTAAGACTAAAAGAGTTGGTTGATAAGGTGTAGAAATACACACATTTCTCTATCATATATACTCGGCTTTCTTTTTCCAAAGCTGTCCTGGGCTAAAATCTTTAGTCAGATTGCAGACTTTTTCAAACATGCATAGGAACCCTGCAATAATATGCAGACAGTTGTTGGTGAGCTGTTGGGTAATGAAAAGCTAAAGGTCAAGTAAGACTTGGATCCTGATCCTGCCTGCCTGGGTTTCTTCACCTGCTTGACCTTACCTTATTGACGACGTCACCAAAGGTGAGGTTGGTAAGAGCCATTCCTGCATAGCGACGCAGTGCCATGTTGATGGGGTCATTTTGCATGCCATACATTTCCTGCTCAAGGTGGATGAGATCTGCCACCACCTGCAGACAACCTGGAGAAGAACACACTCTCAACTAAAAACTCACAACTACAACTTAAAAAATGCCCAAAAATAATATAAGTTGTCCATTTTTAGAATAATTAGTATAGGGCAAACACAAACCTAATTCATTCATGGCGCGTCTGTATTCCTCTTCAAAGGACATTTTCATGATGGCACACATGGCCTGACAGATCTGAGGGTCCACAGGTTCAGGAATATCTACACATCCATGGAAAAAAAAAACAGGTAAACTAAAGCCAGATCAAAGCTTTATAGATTTAAATACATCAAATAAAGCAGGCATGCCCAAAATTGCGCCTTGAGGGCCGCTCTCCTGACAGTTTAAAGGCTTCCCTCTGCTCCAGCACAGCTGATTTTTCTTCATAGCTGATTAACAGGCTTTTGCTGAAGTACAATCAATAGAATCAGCTGTGTTAAGCAGGGAAACCTGTAAAAGCAGCAGGAGAGTGGCCCTCGAGAACCGACTTTGGGAATACCTGAACTAAAGAATTTGGGAGCCATTCTATATTGCAGTTTTTTTAGTAGATCATGCAACAAATGACAGAATCTTTTAAAATCTTTTATATTTTTAGACTGGTTTTAGTATGCAGATTAGTAATTGTAATTTAGGTGTGGATGTATGTGCAAAATTGTGTGTCTCTCTGTAGCCCTCTGTTGGAATGGTGATCTGTTCACAGTGCAATCTGCTTGAGTATCTACTTGGTACCTGCTTGGTTATTTTAGATCTACTTTCCCACAATTATAAACTGCCAATTGCTGAACAAAGAACTTCTACTTTGATATTAATGAGGATTTAATTGGCTAATGGTTAGATAGTGTGCATCACTATATGGGTAAATGAAGCCACAACATTTGCTTAACCTAACTTGAGTGAGTATTTTTTGGCTCACCAGATGTTTTAGTCCCTCCAGGTGAAGGCGTCACAGCATGACTCTCAAGCCAATCCCAGCCACTGTCGCAGTAGGTCCGGATCTGCTCCAGCATATGCAGGACCTTCATCTCTCGGTGGGCCTGGCCTTCGTCCTGCTGTGAGAAGATAATGTTGTGGAGGGCTGCGCTTGCCCTGGATTTTGTGTCTCGGCTGCAGCTGTTGGAAACAGAGCCACCTGAAGTCTCCTCAGGAACTCCACTGGGGACTTCATGCAAGATCTGAACAAGCAAGGGGACACAGCCAGATTTTCTCATGGCGATACAGCTATCTTGAGAGCTTGATAGGGCCAGAAGAGTCCGGGACATCTCATCCTTGTCCCTGTTTGCCAGCATGGAGAGCAGCCAGAAGACCATCTCCACCTAATGAGGAAATTGACTTTTGTTAAATTAGAAGCAAATAAGTATACACTGTATTCATCCAGTTTTAACCAGCCACCAGAAAGCCAGAAATGGAAAAACTCCTTGTCCACATTATAGGGAAACATACACCAACCTTTGTGTGCATATAGCATCCTATTTTTTGTTCTTTTTGCTTTTTTTTAAATAAAAAAACTGTTTCCAATTTGAACTAGCACATATATCTGAAAGTTTCACTAAAGTGACAGAAAAACGTATAAAGCCTGCGATATCAGGCAAGCTTTGTATGTTTACTTCCCTTTGAAAATGTACATTCTGAAAGTAAAAAAAAATATTGTGCTAAACAACATGATAATCATAAAACAAATGATTGACTCTTTATTATTAATGATAATTTTTGGAGGCCCTAAAGGATACAAATGCATGCAAGCATCACAAACCCTATTGCTCACTGTAATTATGCACTCAGTCAGAAGATGGTTTCACATGTAAATGAAGCTCAGAGAATATAACTCTTTGCTTAAGCACTTGGCCGAAGTACCTCAATGCTTCACGATGTCTAATCTTTCTATCACTAGCAGAATATAAAGGAGTTATTACCTTGCTGCCCCCTTTTGCAGCTTCAGCTCCAGCAGCCGTAGCTGATGATGAACTGCTGTTCTCTGGTTCTCCAGCAGGGGGCTTCTCAGCTCCAGATAGCTGCATACAAAAATGACAGAAGGCGTGAGACACTCTCTGACCCAGTTCCATTCCTTTACCAGCTCTGCTTTGTTTTAAGAGAATGTTTAGGGGAAGGTTTAAATCAAGTTTTTTATTAAACAGTGGGACACTCCTTCAAGTTCAAATACTGCAGGAGCTCAGTTCAATAAAAAAATAATGATGCAGAAAACCTGAGAGATTATATGACAGAGGATCTGATCCAAGTTTGAGTTTTGTTTTTTTTAAGCATGGAATCTATTCTCTGCAGCAAAACTAGCTGGGAGATGTTAATTTTACCACCTTCATGCATGTGTAGTTTGAGATATTTAATGGAATCTCATTCATTAATTCTTTAACTTTAAACATATGCAAGACCAACATTCCATTAGGGATCCTCGCTTATGCCAACTGGGATTTAAAAACAACTTCATTTGGATTCACAAACGGGAATCCTTTAAAAGTTTATATCAGCACATTTCCACACACATACACACACACACCCACACAGTGCATATATCTCATCACCATGGCAACCCCTCCGGCTGTAATGCGTTTGCAATGAAGAGCTGTAAAGGAAGATCGCACAGACAAAGAGCTGAGCTGTTGTGTTTTCCTTCAGTTGAACAAAGGAAACCTGGATGTTTGGCGTCGTCTTGAATCTATGGCTGCGATCCAAACGCATCCATTAAAAGACGGACTGCTGCTGCAGTAGCTGCAAGAAGCTGACAAAATGGAGGCCAGTGAGCAAAGTTCCTGCCCTGATCGGCTTCTCTCTGCTGTGTGACAGAGGACAAACAAAATTCTAATTTCTCTTGAGGTCTGAGTCCAAATGTGTATATTAGCGATCAGTGTTCTGACTGCTAGTATACAGATTTGGACCTGAGGAAGAACATTTAGTTGCTACTTGACTTAAAAAAAGATCAATAGGTCTCTTAATTAGATCTTCAAATTCAGTAAGCTGAGCGGTTGCCTTGGTGGCAGTTTTACTGCATAAATGCTTCAAAAATGCAAATAAACAGTTCAGTTTTTCTGCAGCTTTCACTGTGTTTTATATGTGCAGCACCTGATTGGACACAGGAAGACTTGATCCTGAGGAAAACCTTAAGCTTTCTAAGTCAGAATTAATAATTTAGGAGGGGTTATTTTTAATTTGTCCTATTAAAAAAAATCTGATTTATTTATTTATTTTATTTTTTTACCAATATCTGGTGAAAGAATATCAAATTGCAGCCAGATATTCTTGATCTGTCATAACTAGCAAAACATCTGATTTTTTATATGTTGTGTTTTTATATGTTGCGTTTTTGTGATTTTGTGCTACACCAAAGGGCTTTTTCACAAATTTAAGCCAGTATTTCAACATTTTCAATTAAAAATCTAAAACATGTAAACTGTTGGTGCCCAAAGTGTAGCCTAGGCCCTCTTTGATTACCTAAGCTGATTCAACTTTAGGTAAAAGAGTATGATGTAAAGCTTAAAGGGGCCTGTCTATTGAAACTACCCGTAGCCTTTTAGAAGACAAACCCAGCACTTATCTAAACATACTGTATGTTGGATTTTCCTTCTCTTCAAAGCAGGAACCAGAACTGCTGTTTCCTGTAGCCAATCAGGTCCTTCTGTGTAGCTAAATTATGAAGCCAAACAGGTCAGACAAGAGCAGAGGTGAGCTTAGTGACGGCAAGTTTCTGGTAGAGACGCTGGTTCCAGTTCTGGATTCTATCAGATTGAAGTCTGTTTTTTGTTTTTATTTTGTTTTTGTTTTCATGAACGATGATGAAAAAAGGAGGGAAGCAGCTGTGAGTATCTGATACACTATCATTATGTTGATAAAATGGAATCCTTAGTAAGCCTGAACACGATCAGAGGTTTATGGAAAACCCTGAACACACCTTTTACTTCCAGTTTCCCAATCCCAACATCTTATACTTCTCTTTAGTTTTGTGATATTATTATAGTTGAATCAATTCAATTTAAGGGGTACTGATATAAAAACAAAGTAGAAGTTTGAAAGTAACATACCACATTTTGGTATAATAATGACAAATTTTAATCTTGGTACAAATTAAGGTGTTTTTTTAAGATAGAGATCTATTTTTCGAAAATGTCCTCAAATCCTGACATTATGTGTGTGGTTATCTCTCATGGGGGATGAAAGATAAAATGACCACAGTATAAACTTAAAACGTGGACTTAAAGGAATAGTACACCCAAAACATGATTAGCCTTCATTTTCTACTCACCCCCATGCTGAACAACACTCTGGAGTACTTTTTTGATATCTCAAATGCATCTAGAGATCTGGGAGGCTTCTTGCTGTCTGCTGACATTCAAATAATGGAGGTCTATGGTGCCCGAGGCAGAAAGGTCCATAAAAGTCCACAAAAAACGTGTCAATATTCCTCCATACTGCTCGTCCAATGTATTCCAAGTGTCCTGAGTTGGTAGCGTCAATAATTTACTCGAAACAAAGTCATTTAGAATGTTTTTAGAGCATAAACAGTAGTGTATAGGATTTCCTAAAAGCGCATTCACGAGTCTACGGAAACCGCGGCAGACCAAGCCAGATGAAAGTGCTCATTCAGCGTCTGCTCTTGATAATGCAAGCGTAGAAGAAGAAACTTGCTGTTTACCTGTGCAAAGAAAGAAACAACGAAAGAAAAATGTCTGAGGACTTCAGTGTTGAGGAAGAGCATGAGTTCTTTGCCGAGCTGAATGCGCACTTTCATCTGGTTTGGTCTGCCGCGGTTTCCGTAGGCTCGTGAACTCGCATGGGCGCGCTTTTAGGAAATCCTATACACTACTGTTTATGCTCTAAAAACATTCTAAATGACTTCGTTTCGAGTAAATTATGGACCCTACCCACTCAGGACACTTGGAATACATTGGACGAGCAGTATGGAGGAATATTGACACGTTTTTTGTGGACTTTTATGGACCTTTCTGCCTCGGGCACCATAGACCTCCATTATTTGAATGTCAGCAGACAGCAAGAAGCCTCCCAGATCTCCAGATGCATTTGAGATATCAAAAAAGTACTCCAGAGTGTTGTTCAGCATGGGGGTGAGTAGAAAATGAAGGCTAATCATGTTTTGGGTGTACTATTCCTTTAAAGCCTCTATGTTGAGAATAATTTCTAGATATTAAGAGTTTTTGTCCTTTGTCTTGCTAGCAGAAGAGTCTCACCTAAAATCTCTGTTAGAGGGAATTTCAGTAAAGGAGCATTATTTCTTTTAAACCCTTATTATTTGCAGCTGAGCAGGTTGTGTGGAATCTGATCAGTGATGCTGCAGTCTGTGCAGCGAGGCTCCAGTGATTCAGCTTCCCTAGAGCCCTTGAGCCAGTGCTTGACCAGATGGAGAAAGATGTCCCCTGAAGGCTAAATGATCAAAGCTGGCTTCCAAAAATCTTTACACTTAAACATGGTCAAATCAAGACCTAAAATCTTTATAACCGCATTTGTTCTGTGAAGGAACATTAAAGTGATATCTCTAATGAATTTAAACCTATGGATAGAGAAACCTGCCCTGCGATGGATTAGCGACTGTCCAGGGTGTACCACACCTTTCACCTGTAGACAGCTGGAGATAAGCACGAGCACCCCTCGCGACCCCGCTTGGGATAAGTGTGATGGAAAATGAATGGATGGACAAACCAGGAGATACTAGAGCCTAAAGTATCACATCCTTTTTTTTGTGTTCAGGCCGGGCTGTGTTGGTTGCTCTAAAACCAAAGAAATTTGGTATTTTTTCTGGCTCCAATATCCTCGTCAGGCTGTAAATAAAAGTTTCTGCATCAGACTTGATACAGAGACTTGGGGGAGCGTTGGGCTAGTGGTTAGAGCAGTGCGCTTGTGCTCTGAGAAAGTTGCAAGTACCTGTTTCGATCCCCACATCCTCAACTCTGGGTTCCTGAGCAAAACCCTAACCCCACACTGCTCCCTGGGCATCACACAATGGCAGCCCACTGCTCCCTAAAGGGATCGGTTAAATGCAGAGAGAGAATATCATTGCTTTGTATTGTGACACTATAATGACAATAAAGTTGATTTCTATTGTATCCTATACTATTCTATTCTAGACTTACTGATGAGGACAATGGGGGATGAGGAGATTAAAAATGGGTTGATGATTTCATAATGACTTTTAAAAAGTGTGAATCTTAAAAACCAGTTTGTGCTTCAGATATACATATGATCAACTGACTTTGGTCTGTGAAAATCCCCTCTGTGTTTTTTGTGTGTTTGGCTCTTTCTGTGTCCACATGGACGACACACATGACTGTTGCTTAATGTCTTTGGAAAGTTCTAACATCCCATCAGGTTGTTTGCATTTTTATTTTATTTTTTTCTAGATGTATGAAACAGTATAGAAAACACATCGTCCTACAATTACATCATAATGGTTTGGCTTAATCATTCATTTTCAACTCAATATTCTTAATATTCACAGTTTCTGTCAATTTGCTGTTAATATTTATAGCTAATTCAATATAATTCTCATTAAACAGGACTCCATGCTGACTGCACATTTCAGAGCACATCTGAAAATAACAAGATGGAGCTGTAAAACTGAAGATTAAAACAAAGGAGCCCAGAAGGTTATAGTAAATGAGTATTCCCAGCAAACCGTCCCTTCAAAATGATCCTATGCAACTTGAAACACAGGAGGGGGATCTCTGGCCTAAGGAGGCAAACAGCAAGGACAAGCAGGGAAAAGATTCCCCTAAAATGAGTCAAACAGCGAGAACAGTGATCAACCCTCTGACTCTGATTAAAGAGGACTTTAACCAGCTTAAAGAGGAAGTGAAAAAACTGTTCACGGACAAAGATTCAGAACCCAAAGCGAGCCAGACAGCGGAAAGGACTAAAAACCCGTTAACCCTATTAAAAGAGGACCTCAATAGTTTAAAGGAAGAACTCTCGAACGTTTTTAAAATTAGTCTTTCAAGAGACAGAGAGACAAAGAATGGAGCAGAGAAGGAGGACTCCAGAAGTGAAACCAGCATGAAAGCCTCCAGAGCAAAGAGAACAGAAGAACCTTTAAAGAGCTTTTTCGGGAGAGAGAAACCACTCCATAAGGTGGCTCAAAGAAATCACATGGAGGAACACAGAAACAGCAAAGCAGATTTAGAAATTAATACAACAAAAACAAAGACAGACACAGAAACAGATGAGAAGTTTAACAGCACAGCAAATGGTCTGAAAACACCTGAGGTCAGTCAGCTGACTAGTTACAATACTGAGAAAACCTCAGCTCCATCACCACAATGTGAGGCGATGTTTGCATCAAAAACAGCTACAGGTAAGGCTCAGTATTATTAGCTCTGCATCTTTTTTCTTTGTTGATGTTTAGATCATAACCTAACAGATCAATTATCTCTTATATGCATGACCTAGCCTGCATGTTTAATAGACCCTGCAGGTCTGTTCAGGTTGAATTTGACCCAAGTGCATCTGATACTAGTTTCTTCTGCAGCTCCTGAAGAAGACAAGACTAACCTGTGGAAGGATAGTTTATCTGCTGTGCCACCAGTGGAGGAGGTCAAATCTTTAGAGAAAGCTCTGGCCTCTGATATCACTTTATTCCCTCTAAGAACTCACCTGAGGTGAGTTAAAGTATTTCATAATGTGACCTAAATGGAGGATGGAAATGAAAAGGTTCTCTTTATAAAAATCTAAGGCACTTTTTAGATTTTTTTTTTATTGTGGGGACTGTTTCTTATTTTGCAGTTCTGAACCAACAGAAGACCTGTGGTCTTTGAAAAACTGTAAGTAAAGAAGCATCTTTATATATTTCTCTGAGGACATCTATGTGTTTCTTCCTTTTATTTAACCTTATAGTGTCATCTGCATAGAGGATCGATTTTAGGTCATAAGACGTAAAGGAAATCTTTCAGGAATCTGTCAGTTTTCAGGGCTAACAGGTTATTTTCACAGATCTTACATTTTACATTTCAGCAGAAGTGCTGACTCAAAGGCAAATGTAGTTAAAATCATAAAATACCTGACACTAAACTTTACTTGGACCAGAAACATTAGACCAAGAACTTGCTTTATGTAATTTACATTATTATTAAGCATTATTCTGTGTTCCGTAAAAGTAAAAAACAAAAACAAAAAAAAACATTCGACTGGACTTGGTTTCCAAGATTTGAAGACGTTTCGGTTCCCCTTCAGGAAGCTTTCTCAATTCAAATGTCTGGATCCACAGTGAGTTTGAGTCTTTATATAGACAAGGCCTTGTATTGCTTGGAAACATGCAAATAGAAACCGACGAGTGGGTCGTTTGGTTCCATTGTTAGCCTGTAATATCTCAAACCTGTCTATAATTCTGAAGGCCGGTCGTTAAAGGGGGGGATTGTCGTAAGCACATTATTCTGTGGTTTTAGAATGAACATTTTGAAAAAGGAGAAGAGATTTTAATGCTTTTTCGGGGAAAATTTACAACCAGAGGCTCATGAAACTATTTCTTTTCTTGTTTTAACACAAGGTGCCATTTATCTGACCTTTGACCCCAACACGGCCAACTCAGAGCTTCGCTTAACTGACCAGAACAGAAAGGCAACCCGGGACTGGTTAACACATCTATCTGTGGACCACCCGGAGCGATTCGACGAATGCCCACAGCTTCTGTGCAGGGAGGGGCTGTTGGACACAGCTTACTGGGAGGTGTTGTGGAGCGGCGGTGTCGACATCGGTGTGACCTACAACAATATCTCCAGAGACAGCGTGAGCTGCCTGCTGGGACACAGCGAGCAGTCCTGGAGTCTGGAGTGCTCCGATGGGTTCTACACCCCATGCCACAACAACAAGAGATTCCGGTCCTCCTCACCTCAACCCTTCACCAACAGGGTGGGGGTTTATCTCAACTATCCTGCTGGAGAGCTCTCCTTTTTCTGCATTTCCCGGGACACAATGATTCACCTGTACACTTTTACCTCCACCTTCACAGAGCCACTATACCCAGGCTTCTGGGTGTGGGCCGATAACGGCTCGGTGACACTGTGCCAGGTGGAGCTAGGCTGGGAGCGACTCCTGTAATGAGACTCATGGTGCAACTAAAGGATTGCTAACATTTAGCAAAATATTTTAACTGTCCATCTAAATGCTGTGGGAATTAACCATCCTTTAAACTTCTTTCTTTTCATGAAGGACAAACTGTGTCATCATATACAAAAATTATCATATAAAAAAAAATTTTTAATGACATTAAAAAAGGAAATAATAAATTAATAATTATTAATTTTGTCATATTTACATAACATTTTCCTCAATGAGAGAGAGAGAGCTTTAATAAAGCACATTATAAACTAAAAACCATCACTGTGTTTCTATTGTGTATCTGTGTGAGTAATGGATTTGTTCAAACAGTCACACAAAATCCTGCAGCCCCTCTATGAAGTGCATCCTTGGTAGAAGTCGTGCAAATTTAGAGAATCGGGACAGTAAGGGTTAGGTCATCAACTTGCACCTATGAGATATGGGTGTCAGGAAATATGTGTTGAAATCTTGCTTCTAAAAATGATTTAGAAGCTGCAGCCAACAATCACTCTGAATTCTGCTCAAAACATCCCAAGCACCAATGAATTGTAGGTAATAGACTTTAAAGAAGTCCGCTTTGATGCAGGTTTAGCCGAAGTGTGGATCGAGGGTCCAAAGAGGGAGGGGTGAAAGACCACTCAGGAGAATTAGGACACACTGGGCTCTCAAACCACAATGAGGAACAACACTATAAGGGGGCAAATGCGTGGAAGAGCGAGTGGGACAAAACCACTGTCTGACCTGGAGCTGGCTCTCCTGACTCCCCCGGACCTCCTGCAGCTCTTTTTCCAGCTGCTCCAGGCGAGCTGCACGCATCTGCAACGCAAAAACCACAATGAAACCACGTTGATATCTATCTCATACCAGCAGCTTTTACCTTAAACACTAACTTTGTAATCTGCAGTCAATATATTAACATGTATTACTTTGTAGTGGTGTTATACAGCTTCTTTCATACCAGAACTCCTGCACAGCATGAGGTCTGTACAGGTGGCAGTGAACTACAGCGGTTAACCTTCTCCTTTACCTTTCTGTCAATTAAGTTGATGCATTACGTGTAACGTGTGGTACAGCAGCTGCCAGAGGTCTCACCTGAGTTCTGTGCACCATCTCGTTGCTGGCCAAGTAGCGCTCCGCAATCAAAGATCGGTGGACTTTATCCTCCAGATTCTGTCGGATGAGATCTAATTGCAGAGAAATCTGCAGCGGCACACAGAGATCACAGGTAAACTATAGGTGGTAACATCAAGGGAGAAGCCATCTGTGCTATATGTGTTGTTGTTACCTCATCAATGCGTGGTAGCTGTGCCAGTCTGTGACACGTATGTGAAAGCACCTCGAGGCGTTCGCGCTCCTCACGGTCGATCTCGCCCAGCAAAAGGTTCCTACAGAGATTAGATCCCACCGTTAACCTCTTTAAAAAATAATTCAATAAAACCCATCTCACTGGCAGCAGTCTACTAAAAAGAAATTCAGAAAACACTCATATATTTTTTTAGCTAATAATACAGTAGTTGTTATGTTTAGTAGTAATCAAGTTGTCTATATGAATTAGTCAGTTTTTAACCAGCTAATTAGCAGAATAGTTGATCTTATTTCTATCTTTTGTTTAAATCTTTATATACCTAAACCTATTCTTTACTATACAAAATGCATATTATTTCAGACAATTCTGATTAGACTATTAACTTGACCACCATACATCCTCGTCCGTCACTCATGTTTTTGACATCACATTTTTTGAATTTCCCCAACAAATGCAGAAATATCACCATCCAAACCAACTCTAGTAAATAAAACAGACAGATGGCAAATGTGTAATTTTAAGAATTTGATGAGAAAAGTAGATATATTAATTAAGTTTAAAATCTATTTTTTTAAGCTCAAATGTTCAAAATATTGGACAATGATTGGTAGCTTTCCTCCACTGACCTTTCTTTGTACAGCTCTTCAAAGTGATGGTCACTCATCCGCCCATCTCCATCACTAATCACAGCTGTCTGCGGTGGAGCTCCATCCAGGAAGTGATTTGGCAGCATCATGGCGACCTCCCCACTAGACACCATGCTTTGCCGAGACGCGGCTCGGAGCGGGCTCCTTGCTCTGTTTGCCGCTGCCATGGATGAGGAGGAGGAGCAGCAGGAGGATGGAGCGAGGGCCAAGTGGTCCTCTAGTTCCACGCTTCCACTCAAAGCTGGCCCAGTGCTTCTCATCCCTGCCCCTCCCAGACCTGAGGTTAGAAGCCTCAGATTGTGAGGTTGGTGTTTCAGTTCATAGTAGTTGGTGAGGTCCATGTAGAGCTCTAAACAACCACAAGAAGAATTACTAAATATTGCATCACTCATTAGCTATCTGTTATTTAAATAAAACATTCTGCAGATATAGAAAATATTTAGATTTCTGCAAAGTGTAGAGAGAAAATGTGTTCCATAAAACCTGATAAATCTACATGTTTTCCAAAAGCAATGTCTTAAAATTTTTTTTTTTTGCTAAAGTTATAAAGGATTCTTAATGTAGGCTATCAACATTTAATTGACGATTAAAGAGCTGAGAGCTAAATGATCCAAAAATGCACTAGATACTCTATTTTAACTCCACCTATCAGCTCTATTTACACTCCGTCCACAGAGTACATCACTCTAATTATATGCGATGAATTTACACATATCACCTTTAGCGGATATAAGCAATCTGCTCCTGTTCTGAGACACTTTGTGGTTGCCAAACAGCTTTCAATGGAAGAAATGATTTAACTATTTCATCTGTTGTCAAGTCAATCTGACCGTTTTCATGTGAAATTGGGAGCAGTCTTAACAAAGA
Source organism: Cyprinodon diabolis (assembly GCA_030533445.1). Classification (NCBI taxonomy): domain Eukaryota; kingdom Metazoa; phylum Chordata; class Actinopteri; order Cyprinodontiformes; family Cyprinodontidae; genus Cyprinodon; species Cyprinodon diabolis. Next base: position 16,119,237 of record CM060070.1, on the reverse strand, counting down.
GAATGAAGTGCAGGATTTTAGGAAAACAACCTGCTTAGACGAGGGGTATGAGAATTAAATCATTGCTCACAATTTGTTTTGTTTGTCTTTACTGTAATAAAAACAGCAAAAGGATATCTTTGTTTATATATTTAGAATCAAACCAAGTGCTTAAACACTCAGCTTTTACACTCTAACTCTTCTGATTGTAAAGCTTTGAACAATTTTTTTTCTTTCTATCTGCTCTTAACATCAAGAACCTGCTAAAGAAGTTAAACTAATAATAGATATTTACTTTCATTATACTAATTTAGTCCCACCCCAATAACACCCACTAAAGCCTTTTTACCAGATATGGGAAAGTTACACGATATTCAAATTGATGTGCACTAGTTTGCAGAGGGTCACTTTGTAGAACATAACTTTTTATAATGAGCAGATAGCTTAATTTAGATGGAAATTACAACTGTGCACCTCTTTTCTGTTCAGATTTACAGCTCTCCTAAACCCGACTCACTTGCTGCATTAATTGAACTCTTCTGATTATATTATTTCACTTGTGTTGCAGACAGGAAACAGCCTTCTGCTTTTAATCTTTGCTCACATTAACTGGATCCAGGTTTAGATGATTGAATTGGGATAAACCAGGTCTTTAATTGAACTGAGTCATAATGATGCTCAGCCAGTTGCAGCCAATCAGTTTAGCTGATTGAGTCCATTCTTTCCTTTCGACATGGAAAACGGTCCCAGTGGAGTTCTCAGCCTCTGATGGTGTGTTTGTTTGTTAATCAGGAGAAAATGTTCTTTATAAGAGTGAAAAACAGAGTCAGACCTTTGAGTTGATGTAGCACGTCAGTTCTCCCGGATGAGGCCAGGTTTCCTGCTTCCTGCTCCAATTTACTCTGTAGCTGCTTTAACATCTCCTGCATCCAAGGAAATCCAGAGTTAAGATGTGACTAAAAGAAAAGTCAGTTATCATCCCTGTAGTATATCTGCAACATCCCTCTCAATCTAAACAGAAGAACAGTTAAGACTCAGTCTTTCTCCCTCCTGCAGGTGGATTGTGAACAGATGTCATCTGCATGTGAGCCTGCTGTCTCGTTTCTGTTTGCACTCCCTGAATCTGATTCTAATAAAGCTGGAATAATCCAGTGGCTCAACATCTGCACATGAGACTGTGCACATGTGTGAGAGCGTGCCTAAAGCGGTAGGCATTTAGTTTCAGCAGGATTAATGGCTTTTTTCTAGGTTATTTTTAGTCTGAAAATAATTGATTTATTTCAGTTTTTTTTTTTTTTGGAGGGGGGTTACACTATAAAAACATAAAATCTAATTTGCTAAAGAATATGGACAGATTTAGAAAAATAAAAAAGCTACAAAAATATGCCAATACTTTATCACTTTTAACAGAAATTCTTTGATCACTAACTAATAGCATTTCTTAGGTCTGACAATCCTCAACTATGCATGTTAAAAATATATGAATGTTAACAGCTATGACATTCATATTTGATTCATACAACAAAAAAATTATACTTTAATCAGGAAAGAAAACAATGTGCTGCATCACCCTCTATTAAAGATTCATATTTCAACCCTACAGAAAATGCAGAGATTGTAAAAAGTTTCCACCTTTGGAATTAAATTTGATTGTGCACCAAAGAGCTTTCTATTAAATGACCTCTAATCCCTAACCTTAGTATTGATGCTCAATTAAAAGTCAATAAAAAAGAAAACTGGTTCCAGAGTGTTACAGTTTTGAAAATTAATTCAATCAGTTTATCTGTAGGTCTCATCCTCTCACTCACCTTCATGCCAAACGTTTCAGTCTCCAGTTTGCAGAGGTGGTGGGAGTTGTCCTCCAGCTCTCTCCTCAGGTGGGAGTTCTCCTTCCGGAGAACCTCCACCTGGAGGGCCAGATGGTCGTAGGAAACCACGGCATTGGCCATCTTCACCCACTACAGCGCCCCCTGCAGGAAAGCAAAAGCAAAATGGTAAACTGATAACTAAATCAACATATCATTCATTGGTTTGTTTTTCAATTTGAAACCACAAAGAAAATACGAGCACAATGTTTTTTGAAAACTTTGTTTCATAAAATTATTTGCCCTATTTGTTGGTACTCGCCGATACCAATACCACCATTTTAGTGCTGGATAGGGGCCCTGCCTGATACTGGTATCGGTGCAACACTAATGAAAACTATAGCCTAATAAATATAATGTCATTCTGACTGTCTTCAGCTGTTTATAGACATGACCATGAATATTAAAGATGCAGCAATCTGATACTCAAATCGGATATTGCCTCCATTATTGAATAATTAGCTGGATCGGATATGGGATGAATTACACTGATTACTCATTTCTACAGCTGCTGCTGATGATTTATAGCTGTTTTTTAAATATAATTTTTATATCAAGCATGATATCTTTATTCACATGACAAGGTATGTGTTTAATCCATTCAATAGTAATAATGGATCGGGATCGGATATTGGCCAATACGCCCAACACATGTATAGGTGTGTGGTTGGTTTGGAAAAAAAACGATTGGTGCATCTTTGATGAATATTTTGTTGGTTAATGTAAATGAAAGGATTTGCAAAATTACCATCAATTGTGTAAATATGAGAATAATTTGGAACGCTAAACCAATAGAAATTAGAGCAGAGAGGGGGCGCAGGATCTGAATGGTGGTCTATATGTCGTCTACGGCTGAAACCTTCATTTTTAAATGAACTGTATAAAGCCACAAAATCTTGCTTTTACCGCCTGATATTGAATAAGACTAAATGTTTTATTTTTAAGGTCAGTCAGGATCAACCCAAAATGCATTGTTTAACTCTTTGTCTATTTTTTTTTTTTTTAAATGAAATTAATGTTTTTTTTTTAATAGCAATTCACACCCTGGCCACTTGGTGGTATATAGTGTGATAATTAGCTGCTTTAAGTGGATCCTTGCTAGATCTGGTAACATCTAATTTTGCTGACTTCTGATCAACTCATTGGGTGATTCTTTTCCCACAGATTTAAAATTTTAAGCTAAAGTAACGCTTTAAGCTAATTCCAGTCTCTATTGGGGCGATTTAGCTCTAAATGACCCTCCAGCACTATGAAGGACCTGGAGAGTTAGTGAAAAAGAAAACCAGCCATTTCAAATTTAACATATAAATCATGCAATATCTAAATCCATTTAAAAGTGAATTCTTAAAGATGAATTGTATTTATAAATCCTTTATGAAATAATGGAATTTAAAAACGTATTTTCACATCCTATTTCGAAATACCTTTCCTAACCACACATTTAAAAAGATTATTCCTTATTCCATTTGTTTTTTTAACTAGCATTTTCAAATTCTTTTTCAAACTGCATTTTTATTTTTTGTTTCACCCAATCCATTGACCTTTTTTGTGACCCTTCGGGTCCCTGAACACATTGCAAATAATTTGAACCAATCACAGTTGTTCCTCAGATGTAACCAGCTCCTTCATTTTTCATTTTGTAAACCAACTGTGGAATTCTAACCAATAAGAGTTTAACTGCTTTCCATTTTCAAATTGCCTGATTTAAATGCTAAATCTGAAATGGCTGGTTTTCTTTTTCAGTTTAGGTCCTCCGTACAGAATAACATAAACACAGAAGTCGTCTGAGGCTAAAGTCCAAAAGGTTGCGACAATAGACTGCAGGAATACAAGTTTGGACATTTAATTATACAAAATGGGTTTGCAATTCAGGACTGTGTTCAGGCCACAGCAGGTACCCTGTGCTTTTGGTGTAATCATTATTTTTTATAATTCAAAAATTGTGATATTTATGTTATTACAGGTTCAACAGTCATTGTTTTTTGTCAATATATAAAGAAGTCGTACATCATCATCTGGTGGATGTTGATTCTCTGTTCTGCTTGTTTGGACTGGATTATTAATATAAATAAATTCTTCACACAGTTTTAACTATTAGCATTATAACTGATGGGTAAAAATAGATTCTGATATTTTCATCCGAAATGACATACAGAGACAGAGTCTCAGCCTCTGGTCACTTTTTATTTCCACATTTCTCCCAGTAGACTGCTGGAATGGTGGCAAATTCCCCTCGTCAGAACTGGTGTAACATCGTTAGGTTATTCAAAACACACACAGACACATTTTTTATGGGACTGAGATCAAGACTTTTAAGATAGCAGCTCCTAAAAAGGTACTTCCTTCTAGTTTTAAGCCATAATGTAACTGACGCAATGTTATCCTGATGACTACTGTGCATTTTAAAGACCTATTTGTCTTTATTATCATATGTATTGTAAGGTGTACCTACCTCTACTGCACAAAGGAGCCCCAATAACACACTCCCAACATCTCTGTACTCAACATTTTGTGATGCTGGTTTTAAGTTCAGAAAATCCCCCCTTTCTCTGCACATGTAACGCAAGTCGTTATGTCCAAACACTAACAACTTTTGTTTGTTTCTAAACCACTGGACATCAAGAATTGGTAGTCCTTCCAAGGATTTAGAAACTACATTCTCTTTTTATTTGTTCCTGTTGTGATAAAATCTTCCTCTACTCTTGTCTTGTTGTGTCTTTTCAGCTAAAACTTTCTGGGATTGTGTAAACAGAAATATTTTGGCAACCCTAACTGACCAAGAAAAGTGAAGCTTTTGTTCCTATAAAGGTCAAAAGTTAAAATAAAAAGGTTTTGGTCTATAAACAAAGTGTATATAACTATCTGTTTACAGCTGTACACGCCCATAATAACAATTTCGAACAAAGAAAAAAATACAGTTTTGATAAATTAACCTCATGAATAATTGGTTCTCACAAGTATACATTTTTCTTTGAGAGCTGCATTATAGTGCAGAGCTCAGCTGGTGTGTGTGTTAACACCATAGACTTTGCATATATTGATGTAAATCATTACTATGGCAACAAGACAGCATCCCCTGCCTTATTACTATGGTGACACGTTCATATAAAGTCTTTGCCAGTACCTTTCCTCTCTCTCCCTCTCAGCCACACACACGAGCGGTTGCCCACACAGACACACCCACATATAGGGAGCTGCAGAGAGATTAAAGTGTGCTACACTAAAGGGAGCATAAGAGAGACTGGAGACTTGAAAGGAACCTTATTCAAATCACAGCACATAAAAAAAAAACATTGCTTGAATGTATCAACAGAGAGAAAACAATCCTCAAATGACAACAAGAGGTAAAAAAGCAGAGCCTGCATAAAGCTGGATAATGAGCCTTTGTGGGACTAATATTCAGGAGGAGAAAACACTGATCTAGGGTCAGTACTTACACTCAGGTGGGCAATGAACTGAAAAGAAAGAAAGCAAGCATAAAGGTCTGCACTATGATGAAAAACACTAAAGACTGCGGCAAACCTACACTCAGAAGACCAACACTAAAACACTAGAGCTCTTAACATCCTCACCCATAGATGCATCTCAGATGTCCAAACAGTCTAAGACATATACAGAATTGCAATACAATCCCAGTAAGATAAGATGAACTTTATTTTCCCACAAAGGGAAATTTGTCCGGAGCACAGAAGTACGGCTACAGCTGCATACATAAAATGAAGATCATAGGACACAACACCAATACAACAACATAATCAATCAATAAACAAAAACAGTAACAGAAAGCTCTGCCGGTAGAATGTATTGCATCGGCTGTCATGTTAATCGGAGAATATGGGTTCTTGTTTTACGCTTATACTATTGTACTTTATGTTATGACAACATGACAGCCGATGCAATACATTCTATATTAACTCATATTGTGGTAGCCACGGAGCCAGCAGACTGAATATTGATGGAAATCCATGTGTGAGGAAGAGCTTCAGCTTTAAGAATAACCCCACCACCCTACCCCCACCCCATCCGCACACACACACATACATATACCCATCCACCCACCCCTGATCTTCTACAGAGGAACGCAAATGGCAGCAGACTGGATGAAAAAACACTTTGATTTTAAAATGCAGTCTGCTTCAAACAACACTCCTAAACCTCTTGGTGTGGCGCCATTTTCCTTCCCCCTTCATACTACTCCTCTTGATCTTCTTCTTTGGATGCAGTTGCCATGGTAACTATGAAATCTCTTGGGAGGGCAGAGAGAGATGGAGGATGGGAGGATATAGAGGCGGAGTGATCAACACTTTTTTTGTGTACGCATAAAGACTTGAGTTAAATGGAGCTAAAGTGGGTCTGAAATAAATAATCATTAAGATAAATTATTACTATAATCCAGGCAGCACAGAGTTAAATGATCATATGTAAGCTCTGAGTCTGGCGTTGCTGGATTTCATGAGTCCCAAGGAGCCGCAAGGACGCTTCCGACTCCTTGGGACTCATGCAGTTTTCACCACTTTTATGCTACAGGGAGTCATTCCTCCCATGACCTTCTGAGTCAGATACCAGATTTAAAGGAGCATTGCAAGTTTTTTTTTTACATTATGTTTTACAGCAATACAGGAAGGTTATAAATATGACCTAAACTAACAGCTAACAGGAGCGAAGCGTGGCAGCGGCCGCAGATCGTCTCCTCAAGGTGAGAGGAATGAGGATTCACGGACAAACACAACACATCACTAAATTAAAGATCTAATTCATCTTAAAGGGATCCTCTAACATCAAAGACAATTGAAACTTTTTTTAGATATGTTTAAAGTATCAGATTTAGTTTGTTTTTACACAGACCTGTAAGCACTTTTCCAAATTTTTGACACATTAGCTTTGTTTTGACTAAACTTCTACTGATCTTACAGGATAAAATACTGTATCAGTGATTACCCTGCATATCGGCTGTGTTTCAGGTAGCTGAGTCTGCATCCGACTGGCCAAGCAGACATTTTCTAGCAAAAGATAAAAAAAGCCTGGGATGTTATATTCAACATTATATTCAAATAGAACTTTGGAATATCAATTCTGGTTGCCAAGATTTTGCAATTACCATTTTAGTTTCATAAACAGAAAAACATAAAAGAAAATTATGTAGCCTTAAAATTAATGTATACTACTGAAAATTAAAATGATAAGTTAAAATGAATGTGGCTTTTTGGTGTGCCATATATTTTAAAAGGGCGCATGAAAATAATTTTTTTAATTTTCATATAATCATCATTGTCATCATTTAGTTTTAGCCCCACTCCCACAGACTGGGACACTGGCTCCTGAGCAAGACCCTTAACCCCACACTGTGCCATACAATGGCAGCCCACTGATCCAAAGCTATGGGTTAAATGCAGAGGGGATTTTCTCCAATGTGAGATTAATAAAGTTCAATAAATATTCAATTACTATCATTATATATACCAACAAACTGAGAGATATATGTAAGGAAAAGTACATACATTACAACATTTTTATTGAATAATCCAAACAAAACTTAAGCTTCTCGTTTAGTCTTAAGTTTTTTGTCAAAGCAGATCACATTAGGTCAATGATTATAGGATTCACTCCTCCTGGATGACCAAATAGTTACGGAAGACATTTCATACTATTGTGTTGTTGACTTTACTCCAATACCAACTATGGTTGTACTATATACTGTGTTGGTTGTACTTTAGCTGGTTGGTAGTTATGTGTCCATTGTTTGGTTAAAACAACATATCTACTTTGGTAGATTTTTTAACCAAACTATATATTTTTTTTAAATAAAGAAAAACACTACAAATTGGTCACTTTGACCAAAATATTGGTTAATCAGTGCAACAACATTTAATAAGCAAGGACAAGGACAATCCATTCTTAGAATGAACCTTCAGCAGAACCAGAAGTTGACTCAGTGTATGCGGTAATATGGCGCACAGAGCAGAGCTTACACAATGAGCACTGACTTCCTATAAAAAAAAAAAAAAAAGGAAGAAGATAATTAATGGTTGCAAGTGTAAAAGACCTCCCACAGTTTTGTATAAAACTTAAAATTCTTCCATGTGCAATCACATGGACTCTCACGCAGCACATTTCCCCCCTAGATCATGTAGAGGTAGTTTTCCACACTGCATCCTATGTTGCTCTCGGTCCTGTAAAGTCTGTGTTGGATTTTCATTAGCTCTCAATCCTTTAGAAGGTTTGAACTTTGCATCCTGCCTTCCTCCAGCCAGTGCTGGGTTTCCCTTACAGCTTCAAATCTTGTTGTTTAGTTAAACAAAAAACAAGTTTTTAAGAACAACTCCTGAGGGCCAAAACGGTCTTCATATTCCAAGCTAAGAAAGAAGAGGGCAAAAACACTAAAATGTGCTCCTCATAAAGCTTTAGCAAAAGCTAAATGTATCCGTGGAGAATTGGTGAGATATGAAATAAAGTCATGTATAATATGTCATCAGCAGCGCTTTGGAAAAACTGGTCTTTCTGACTGTTTCCTGAAGTGACTCCATCTGAACCCAGCAGCAGCCTCAGCATGACGAGCAGATGGAGGAATCTTCCAGACCTGCACACTGAGTATGAATTCATCCACTGCAACAATGAGCCACCTCCTATCTGCAGCAACAAACAGCGCAGTTCAGCAAGCAGAGGTAAAAATGCTGCTGATTCACAAAGGCATCTGATGAGGTGAAAACATGGAGACAGATGGAAATCAAAATGAACGACCGGATGATGTCAGGGAGCGGTCATGCAGAAACATGGGCCTCCATGTTTTCCAGCCTGTCACATTAGAGAATGTGTTCGTCGTTACCGAACCGTTCAACCAGACTGATCATAGAGTTTCAAGCTGCATCGCCCCAAAGAGCCAGAAAGGAAATGTGTGAAGGTCAGAGGTGACACATTCTCTTTGACAGTTATGTAACATTTATTCAGCGCCACTTCCCAACAACTTTATATCCTCGAGAGGAGAAATATTTATTTTCTGAAGCATGACATCTTAACATTTTCTAAATAAAAAGATTCCTCCCACTTTTCTTCAAACAATTACGACACATTTAGTCTCATTAGGGTTGTAGATCAGAGTCTTTGCTACCACAAATTTGCTTCTCCCTCTTGGATGGCAACTGTTTCTCTGTGCCTCAGGTGACAAAAAAAAAAAGGAAATACGTATAAAGCAAATAAATCCTACTTTCTTTCCTTATTTTTGAAGACAGTTAAGAAATTCGTACAAACCACAAGATGTGTCATAAAAAGGTTTTATCAACAGAAAAGGCGAGTCATATACAAAACAGCTAAAAGTATGACACAGAGGTTTGTATTTTAAAGACATTTTTTTCCTTGAATTTTATCGAAACAGAAAAAGAACAGAGCAAGAACCTTAGTGGTAAACAACCAGACCACCGGGGCCATCAGGGAACCATTTGTGAACATAATTTTGATCAAAATATTTATTTTACCACAAGCTTTACTTTCTATGTTAACCCTATTAGTACATAAACTATCATCCAACATGTTTAACAAGGATGATTGGTTTCAGCTAGGGCTGAAACAATTAGTTTGGATTAATCGTGATTAATCGATTATTGAAATAATCATCAACTAATTTAGTAATCCAAAAAATCGTTAAATGGAGTATAGAGACTCTAAAACATACCTTTAGCTAACAGAGCGACTCACGTAGAGCAGTAATTATATTAAGAGATTGTCAAAAAAGTTAAACACTTTGTATTTAAGATAAAAATAATTTTTTGTCTGTCAATATGCCCTATCCAAAAAAAAATTCATCTGGTTTAATTTCGTAAAAAGTCCTCTTTAAATAACCTTTGGCTATCCCACTATTAATCAGTTAGTCGAGAAAATAATCAACAGATTAATCGATTAGCAAAATAATGGTTAGATGCAGCCCTAGTTTCAGCTGTGGCTGTTAAATCATAAATGCTATAAAGTGAGACATAAACAATCACTTTGCAAACTTGCTAGTAAAGATGCAGGTTGGTATGGTGAGACTCTTATGGGCAGGAATATACTGAAACATGGCCATCAACATCACAAGAATAAAGGGAACAGAACCAGAGCAGAAATGACATGCAGTAGTTCACTACAGTGGTGAATTTCATGAAGAGTGGATTCACTACAGAGTGCTTTTAAATTCCTCTGTAGAGTGCTGGTTTGACAGGTCTTTAAGCAATTGCATTCAGACAAAATTCACCTCACTATATAGATTACTAAAGTAATGAATTTAAACTCAAGTAGCAGACTGATACTGCTATTTTGTCTAATCCATTTGTTTAGCATGAAAATGTATGTCATTATTATTTTAGAATGTTTGGCTGCATCCTCGGAAGCACTGTGTTTGTCTTTTTCTTTCACAATTAAGGTGAAATGGAGACTAAGATCATTTTCAAGATCTTGCGCTTGGAAATTATTTGGACCTTTTACTACTTTTTAGAGATTTTCAGTAAATAATCTGAACAAAATCCAGTCATAATTGGGGCTGTGAATAATTCTAGTGTATAAAGGGTACTAAATCTGACCGGATGAACCTACTGTGTGTCAACATCTAACCAACAATTAATCCTCAGGAAAAAAAATCAATAATCTGTCATAAATTCACTGTTTTGTAATTGATGTTAAAAAAAAAAAAAAAACAAAAAAAAACAACCTTATTAACTAATAGACATCATCCAGTGTACCGTTAACTTAAGGATCCAGAATCCCAGTAAATGTTTTTGAAAAGAGATCCTTTTCTCCAGTTTCCCTTATGCCGTTATTCGGAAGATTCTTTTATCTGAATAGAAATGAAGGTAATAGGTTCAGACCTCTGACCTCCAACTGGTAGAAAACTGCATTAACAGCAAATGGTATGTTTTCAAACAGCAGTACCATAAATAGACTTATAACTAACTCTGTGATGGACTAAAAGCTTTATGGATGGGCAGATTTTCACAGACATCTGTATCTTGATTTTATTTGGTCCTTTCAGATCTCCTCATATCTGATTTAGCAGCTAGCCTGAAAGTTTTGTAGGGTAATGATCTCTGACATGGACAAAAAACAGATATTTTTGCTTTGATGTTTTAGATTAAATCCTCCCAAAGATCTCCTGAACAGAAAACCTCCAAAATAACATCTAATATCAGTCTTATGCTTTAAGGCTGCAACTGTATGCCTGTTTCTGAACCCCTAGGGGGTTCAGTTTCTGTTAGAACTGAACCCCCAATTATTCAGTTCCTATTAAAAAAACAAAAAACAAAGACCAACATATAGTCTATAGAAAACACATGCACTTTGTTGACGGCCACACCCTCCATCTCTGTCTGCTGCCAGCATTATCAGAGAAACAAAGCTTCAGCTCAGCTCCTGCAAACCCTATGCATTCTGCTCATCTTTAGGCCTGTTATTACCCAAGGATTCCTTTATAGAACAAATACTTCATATAAAAATCCTGACACCTTTCTCTAATCATCATGTAAGAGATAAATGCATTTGTAAACAGAAAAATATTCTATGGCTGAATGAAGATTATGAGTTATAAAAATATCTAGCCTCTCATTTTAAATAGGATACATGTAAAGGAGATTAAATAATAAACCAATTGTAACCTTTAGAACCGAAATCTACAGCTTCACAAATCTCAACACCAACAAAAATTAAGCAGAATCTCAATTAATCCAACAATTCACATTTTTATATACCTGAAGCAGTAACTTTCTGTAGACTGATTTGACCTAATTTCTATTTCTATTTATTTTTTCTTTATGCAGTTGAGCAGCTATTTAATGCTGATGTTTCTGAACCCGGTCATTTTTCATTACACTAACTCGCACAAACCAAAAATAAATGTTTTGTTTGGGCCTCATCCTACCCTAAATCATGTATTAACGAGAAACTTATCTGTACAGAAGCTGAAATCAGGGATCGATGTCATCATTTTTATCTGATAGCATTAATGGTTAAGAGGACAAGAACAGTAAGGAGGGAGGGGAGGGATGCTTTGGACATGTGTGTGCTAAATATGACCTGTGTTGATCTTTTGGTTTTATGGCTCAAACATTTGCTGAGAGAAAAAAAAAGTATCTCATTATATTTTCAATCTGAATTAAAAATTTCTTAAAGCAAATATTTAAGCAAAACTACAATCATCTGCAATCCAGGGATTTGATGCAGCTAGGACAAATGGGCCTTTCATGCATTTATTTTAAGGAATTTATTAAGTATTTATAATTTAATATACTTTATTTAACCAGGAAAAAAAATCCCATTGAGATTAAGAACCTCCTTTTCAAGGGATTCCTGGCCAAGAGGCATCAAAGTTACATAAGAATTAAATGACAGGTACATAAAAAAACAACAACAAAAAAAAAAACATATCAAGTTAAAACAATTAATGATCATTGAGGCTGCTTCAAATTCTTTCACTTTCAACTTAAAAGCATGTAAAGATGTCAATACATACTGATATCTGCGTTGCTAAAAACTCACGACCTCACCATTAAAGTGCAAAATATAAACAAGGTTTAGGAAGATTTTATTATTAGAAAAAGGGAGAGAAAGAGCAGCATCAAAACAAAGACGGATCCACACAGTGTTAAACGATCAGAAATAACAACAATAATTTTGTTAAACAGAACAAATGAACAAAGGATCAGGAAAAGCTGGGCTGCTGCTCCTCACCAGATTCAAGAAACCTGCAATGTTTAATCTGCAGGATGTTTTTATAGCAATGAAACAGTAGCAGAATAAAATATCTGACATCAAATGAAACCAGTGATCCCAGTGAAACCAGCACAGCCTGGCACAGACCGCAGTAGTCGCTTATAACAGCAGCCAGGCGGAAAAAGCCTGATACCGCATTACAATCAGCTCAATGTGACCTGAAGGTGGAGAGATGAACGAATGTAAACGGAATCTGAACAGAACCGAATTAGAATCACCCAGATGGTTCTACTGATCTGCGCATATTAGGAATATTTGACCTCAATTTAGCTGTTTTTGCTGGGGGGTTTTTTTGTTTTTTTTTCTGACGACATCTATGATTCATGATCCTCCATCCTCCATCCATGAAGGAGAAAACCAGGTCGAACCAGAATCTAAAACCCAGCAGCTAAATTGAACCTTAAAATGGGATCCAAAATGAAAATCCAATGTTTTTTTTTTTATGACACCAACTGTGCATTAAAAATACAAGAAAAATATAATACATACCTAAATTTATTCAATGTAGATATGTATGATCTGCTTCATTAGATCGCAATTAAAGAGATCAACAGAACCGAACCCAGCCGAGCCCACAGGATGGTTCCGGACCGAAAACCCATATTAGAGAAAGAGATTAAATATATGAGAGGAAACAAGGAGCGGTCGGTCCTTACCTCATGACTGCGAGAAGAGCTGGAGATCAATGACGAAGAGGAGGAGAGACGAGAGGAGGAAGAGGAGGGAGGGAGAGAGGCAGGTTTATTTAACCAGCTGGTTATTAGAAATCTGAGACTTTTTCATCTAAATACATATATTAAACAGAAACGCACGAACATTTAAACGGATTGATCGTGTCCTGTTTATTTCCGCTGCAAACATTAAAATTAGAAGATCTGGCCTTTTTTTTTAATTTATTGTCGTTATATTTCCCCACCTCAGAAGGGCGCTAAAGCTCTCCATCTAAATCACTTGTGATCAATTACTCCACCTGCTGGAAGAAGTGGTGTAACACACCTCTAATCGCCTGCTTTCATTTTTAATCTAATATAGGACACCCTTTATTGTACGGAAGAAGATTAGTCTAGGGCCACTGAAAAAATAAAAAAAGTTAATTGATTTTTACATTTTATTTCAGTTTGATATGGGGAAAAAGTCTCAGAATTCTGACTTTTTTTCTCAGAATTTCTAACTTTAATTTCCAAATTTTGACTTTTTTCTCAGAATTCTGACTTTTTTTCTCAGAAGTCTGACCTTTTTTTCTCAGAATTTCTGACTTTAATCTCAGAATACTGACTTTAATCTCAGAATTCTGTTTTTAATCTCAGAATTCTGACCTTTTTTCTCAGAATTCCGACTTTAATCTCAGAATACTGACTTTAATCTCAGAATACTGACTTTAATCTTAGAATTCTGACCTTTTTTCTCTCTGTCTTTAATATTAGAATACTGACTTTAATCTCAGAATTTTGACTTTTTTCCTAAAAATTTCTGACTTTAATCTCAGAATTCTGACCTTTTTCTAAAAATGTCTGACTTTAATCTCAGAATTCTGACTTTTTTTCACAGAATTTCTAACTTTAATTTCCAAATTTTGACTTTTTTATCAGAATTCTGACTTTTTTTCTCAGAAGTCTGACTTTTTTTCTCAGAATTTCTGACTTTAATCTCAGAATACTGACCTTTTTTCTCAGAATTCCGACTTTAATCTCAGAATACTGACTTTAATCTCAGAATACTGACTTTAATCTTAGAATTCTGACCTTTTTTCTCTCTGTCTTTAATATTAGAATACTGACTTTAATCTCAGAATTCTGACTTTTTTCTCAGAATTTCTGACTTTAATCTCCAAATTCTGACTTTTTTTCTCAGAATTTCTAACTTTAATTTCCAAATTTTGACTTTTTTCTCAGAATTCTGACTTTTTTTCTCAGAAGTCTGACTTTTTTTCTCAGAATTTCTGACTTTAATCTCAGAATACTGACTTTAATCTCAGAATTCTGTTTTTAATCTCAGAATTCTGACCTTTTTTCTCAGAATTCCGACTTTAATCTCAGAATACTGACTTTAATCTCAGAATACTGACTTTAATCTTAGAATTCTGACCTTTTTTCTCTCTGTCTTTAATATTAGAATACTGACTTTAATCTCAGAATTTTGACTTTTTTCTAAAAATTTCTGACTTTAATCTCAGAATTCTGACTTTTTTCTCAAAAATCTCTGACTTTAATCTCAGAATTCTGACTCCCCCCCCCATATTGAACTGAAATAAAATGTAAAAGTCAGTTAACTTTGTTTTATTTTTTCAGTGGCCCTAATCCTCCTCCATATTATTGTGTAATTAGGAGTAAGAAATAAAACAAATCCCAAATCTTTAATGTTTTATTGGTGTTTTTTATATTGTTGCTATTGTTCTGTGTGATACTTGTGATTATATTTCAATGCAACTTGAGAGTGACTGCAATGATTTGGTTCTGCTTCACAATATTAGCAAAGTTGCTCTTACATAAATGGTAAAAAAAAACGGTCAATATATTATTATTGACACTGGCCTTATCAGGATCATATCTGCTTCACATCATAAGGAGAAAATATCTTAAAAGGATTACAATATGTATCACATATAATAATATGTGTTTTAAAGCATATTTATATATAAAGCTATTGTAATAAAATATCTTATAATAAAGTGTAATTAAGTAGATCTTCCCTCCCTTTGTCTTTCACAATTTTTGCTTCCAATCAACTCTCTGTAAGATTTAATAAGGTACACTGTGAACAGCAAGTGTCTTCTCCTTACAGGGCATCAAAAAAATATACAGCCATGCACACACACACATATACACAATCACGTTTCTTTATCCATGTGGGGATTTTTCCATTGACTTCCATTCATTTCTAACCCATTTCTACAGCCTAACCGCAACACTTACCCTAAACCTAACCATTATGGGTTACCTAACCCTACCCCCAAATTAAATTCACTTCACACTTTAATCCTTAACCTAACATCTAAAACCTTATAACAGCATTTGTACTCATGGGGGCATTGGTCCCTACAAGAGCAGTTGTTCCCCACATTGGGCTATGATTTATGAAAAATATTCCCAACAATGGAATGGGAATAGAGCTTGGAATCCTGAGGTTGTGAGTTTGAAAGCCACGCCCACAGCCTGCACTCTGGGTCCCTCAGCAAGACCGCTCCCCAGGCGCTGCACAATGAAAGCCAGCTGCTCCCCAAGGAGATGTGTTAAATGCAGAGAGTGAGTTTCGTTGAGCTGTACTTGTGACAGTGTAATGACAATGAAATGCTGGAAAAAAAAGAAAAAAACAAAACAAAAACACACACATGTTAGCGATGCTAATTGAACTGCGAGTCATGTTGTCGCAACAACCAGAGAGAATCCGCACATGTATGGGGAGAAGATGCAAACTCCGTGCAGAAAGGCCCCAGGTTGAGAATTAACCAACGACCCTCTTTCTGCAAGAGTAACAGTGCTGAATGTAGGTCCTGAACTTAAAGCTTAAACTCTAGGTCTATTTTCATGAGCAGCAACCCTCTTCTTTTAATTGCTTGGCACAAGCAGCCTTGATTTATTTCCAGACAGACACCAAAAGGTTTGGAGCTGGAGGAGGAGATATGGAGTATGGGTCATCTACCTTACCTCTGCCCACAGTGACTCTGTAATTGTTTTAATTGTCTCTTGGAAGACATTTTATAAGATTGCATTTTACACATTGCAGATGTCCAATAATGTTTGCATGTTGTTTTTAAACTTTTTAAGACCCCTGTTTTAGATCTGTTCCTGCATTTTGAATAGTTGTTCTGTGATTTATCCAGTTTTTAGCTGAGCTTCAGCTGATTGACCGATGCTGTCACGCTGACTCTAAAATACTTTGTCATACAGAAATGACAAAGTTTTGTCTTTTGATTTTCTTTTGCCGTATTTTATCCTTTTTATATCAAATATCCATATTGCTTTCTGAATAAAGATCATATGTTTGTATACCATATCTCTAACACAATTAATTTAATCAAATAACACTATATGATAAAATTAAAGATTTATAAATGTTTACATTTTTATAGCAATGATAACAACAAACTAATTAGAGAGAATAAATCCTGCATGATTTGACTTGCATCTGAATAAACCAAATGATTTTAGGCACACTATTTTTCCACAATTTGGCAATGTTTGGAGAAAACCATTCAACTCATACCAGGTGATAATTTACCAGGTCAATGGCTGAAACAACAAACTAACTTTAAAAGTGGATTTGGAAGAGTCTGGGAAAGAGAACCAAGTCTAATTGGCTGGAGGCGAAAGCACTCACAAATAATTGGTCATTAATTTATGAGATAAATTTGGGATCAAACTTATTTCAAACAACAGAATACGATAAAGTTTACAGTATCAGGCAGTAACTATGGTAATTCCTTGTTTTTTTTCTTCACTTACAGATTGCTTTAGTTACATTTAAATTATAAGATTTTTAAAACAGTCCAACTAATCAATGCTGAAACATATTAATATTAAGTAATTATATCAACCCAAAGCAAGGACAGCTCTAAAATCTATGTGAGTTTCAGCAAAGAGAGTGATACTTTGGAACAGTTTTATATGATGAATAAAAACCTGCTCAAACCTGGGTCAATTCAAAAGGATGTTTAAAAAATGGGTGATGAGGTAAAATTTAGCAGAGAAGGCTGGGGATCACTGTAATTCATAAATGTATGATGTATTATTATTGTCATATAGCAGTATGTAGAGAATGTGTGGTTGTACGCTGTATTCTTCTGATACATATGTTAGAAAGCATAGT
Organism: Cyprinodon diabolis; assembly: GCA_030533445.1. Taxonomy (NCBI): domain Eukaryota; kingdom Metazoa; phylum Chordata; class Actinopteri; order Cyprinodontiformes; family Cyprinodontidae; genus Cyprinodon; species Cyprinodon diabolis. The sequence continues at coordinate 16,101,859 of CM060070.1, read as the reverse complement.
TCCAGTAATACACAATTACCATACTAAAAATCTTGACGATCAGGTAAATAAAGAATACTATATACTACAAGACATATCTTGTTGTAAAAGAGAAGGTTTAGTTTTACGTAATGAATATATATCTGAAATCTTGTATATAGAGAATTCTTTTAATATCTAGAAGTATATATATATACAATGTATGATAGACTTATAAGTAATGCATGCATAATGTATTGTTTACATATCTTGTAGTGCAAATTGAATGTTTACTGTTAAGTATGACTATAAAACGTGTTTATTTGATATATATTGATACATAGAGAATGTATATTATTAGTGTTGTTAGTGATTATTAACATTTTGTAATGCATTTGTTTATGCGATTGTCATACTTTGTATAATGGGAGAGCTGTGTTGGGTTGGAGATAGTCTGTTTTGTGGCTGTCTTTGTCTTTGCTTTTGTCTCTGTCTATCTTTGCTTTGTGCTTTGGGCATTGTTTACACATCCTGTATTGTTGTGCCTGAGGGGCTGGGACTTGGATAAGCGGTGCTTTTTCCATCCCATTTTCAGCTTGCAAGGAGGTATAAGGATTTAATTTATTTGTTTGGTTGTTATGAATGTGAGTTGAGTTTTACCAGAAGCCCTTTTCCTTTATTTCATGCAAGTCTGAAATTAATATATAAATTAAAAAATAAAGAAATATTATTCTCATTCTCAATAAACAAATATTAGAATTTTAGACCTATGAACTGTGTTAAAAGACATGCATTTATTGTAGGCTGCTGATGGTTTGCCCAAATCAGTGAGAGTCAGTGAGTCAGAGTCAAGTAAACAAACATGTGTCTGGTGGCTGAAACACAACAGAGGATCTTTAATCAAAGGGCAGAAAAATGGTATTTAATTTAAAAGAATTCTAGATTGGAACCTTCAGGGAGATGTAAGGAAACCTATTTCTGCAAACCTCAGTCATTTTATATGATATATTAAAAATATGCCATAAAGTCTCTATATTTGAAAAACACAGAGTGTGATTCATGTGTTTCATAATTTTTGTACTCCAACTTTTTCTCCTGCTGACGTGTCCTAATGACGCTGACGGAGGTGAAGGTGTGAGGGAAAATGTATTTTTACCAAGAATGAGGAGGGTGGTAAAAGTGAGACTTCCGGTTGGCAGCAACGCATAGCCTTGAAACTAAAAGTCTAAAAAAAGGCAGTTAAAATTATTCTTTTTCCTTTTTATTTTACTTTTAATGAAACTCTTCATATTTCAGTAAGATTTATTTAGGTAAACTAAAGTAAATTATATTCACTCTTTTCAACTTACATTATTCTTTTTGCATAAGAATAAGCACGGTCAAAATTCTTAACATGTTGTGTTGATAATAATTTGTAGAGTAATTGTAATTGTAAGTAAAAAAAATAATCAAATGATTTTTTTAAAACACATTTTGAAATAATTTTATTAAGATTTTAATATTATTTCCTTTATAAAAGTATTTTTTCTTTATGATAATATTTGCTTTTAATACCTATTTCGTCCTATTCTATTTGTTATGTCGTAAAGGCTTTTATTTTGGAAACAAACCCAAAGAATTTCAGCCTAAGTCTTGATTCTTTCTTCTGTATGGCAGCCGAGCAGAGGAAGGAGGTGATGGAGCAGGGAGTAGGAGGAGGAAGAGGAGGGTTGGAGTGAAGCGACCAGTGGCAGGTCTGACGGTGATGGTGATGATGATGGGGATGTGAGTCAGACGGCTGAGGATTCGGGATGCTCACAGACGCTCCAGACTAAGCGAACCCTCCACACACATCCAACCCGCAGATAATCTCAGAGGATCCGGCGGTGACACGCACGGTGAGTCCCGCAAACATCACACCCGCACCGCAGGACACGCACCAGAAAACCCATCTATCATCCCCTGGCAGGTGGACTGACAGCAGCCGGGGACGGAGCTCCACACGTTGGTTTTTAAACACCGGCTTGTTGCTAATTTGGTTTTTGTGCGCGTCTTTGGGAGCGCGTGCGTGTTTATATAATAGCAGTAGGTGCACGTGTCCAGCTGTGCGCGTGCAAGAGCGATCCTTACTATAGAGCGCAGTCACAGAGATTAACATGATGTAAGGAGATAATGAGCCTGTGAAGCTGCAGCTGATTGAAACAGAGAACAAAGCAGCCTGTCAGTGTGCGCGCATGCGTGCGTGAGGGTGTGTGTTTGTGTGTGTGAAGGCAGTGACATTTTTAAAACCGTGGAATACCAGCAGTTTCCTGTAAATATCCGTTAAAAGCGGAGAACAGGAAATGAAAATGTGCTATATTTGCAATGCTTAAAATACTCTGTCAATTACACTGTTCTAATGACATCAATATGGAAGCAGGAGGCAGAAAACAAAACTATGAAAAAGAACAAAAAATTCTCTTTTAAACTTTTACATATAATTTATACAAAAAATAAAAAAATAAAAGCAAAAAAACCCATCTGACCTAAAACCCTTTCTGTTGAAAGACAATAATGCCTTTTAAATTCTCAGCAGCTGCTGATTTTCCCCACCTGCAAATTTCTATTGAGGGTAAAGTAGGAGTAAAGGCTTCTAATATGTTGCAGGCATCAGAGATCAAAACCTCCAAGTCAACCCAAGATCCATCCTGTATTTTCCTTATATGCAATCTGGTTAGTTTTATCACAAGTCCAAAACGAAGACCTTCTGGTGACACTAAGTCTTTCATTATAAACCTAGCGTGTTCTCAAGGCCAGAAAGAACATACATTTCTCCGAGTTCTGGATACTCCAAAGTCTCTTCCCAAACATCCTTGGAATGTTTCCAGGACGCATCATAATGCGATGCCTGAAGCACGTCCGTTGACTACCTTTGTTGGGGAGAGGCATCAGCATCTCTACTCTGCTACAACCTCCTTGATGAGGGACCTTCTCATCTTATTTCTAAAACTGAGCCCTGCCATCACTGTAAAGAGAACCTACCTTTTTTGACTCAGCTCTTTCAACACTTCAACAGACTGGAGGAGAAGGCTAATTACTGCAGATGAAACCCAAATGTGTCTGGACATCCCAAGCAAGGTGCCAATATGCTTGAGCAACACTTCATGGAGGGAGTTGTCTACCTTTTTTTTACAGTCCAGAATTTGGTCCAATATGTATGATAGGGCCAGCATGTCAAGCTAAAAAGAATACCTTCAGGGTCTGGGTGCTGCTTTACACCTGACAGTAAATCTGGAAAGCCCATTAAACCTCAGACTGGTATCTCCACACCCCATTCCATGGAAATCTTTAGGGGACTTGTTCATAAATTACCTCAAGATCCACAACACCCACATGTACTGGACATTTAAACCTTAATAGCATCTGTGTGCAAATCCATAAGAGTAAAGAACTCGGCCAATATGTATGATGAGCTGGAAAATCAATTGGAGAAGAATACCTTTAGGGTCTGGAGGCAGCTTTATTGAACCTTAGCAATTGGAAAAACAGAGCAAACCAGTGAGTCCCAACATGCTGCAGGGTAGGATGTAAAAAGTGACAAAGCAGGTTGGAGGAGGGGGTTTGATTTACAGCATCTGCAAACATTAGGACATTAGTACCACCATCTGATCTGATACTGGACTCAATGGTGAACAGTTACATGGTCACTGGAGACTTTTAGGTTCTCTTTATATATTACTTTATAATAGTATTACAGTTTTCTTGCTTTTAGAGCGTATTTGATCGTTAAAAGATATACATCTAAAAAGGGCGATAGTGGCATTGGATGCAGGGGTTTGTCCTTTCTCTGTTCCTGTGTCCTTGGCCAAGACACCCCACTCGCTTTGCCCGCTGATGATGGTCAGAGGGCCCGGTTGCGCCTGTTTACGGCAGCTTTGCTTTTGTCAGTGTGTCCCAGGGAAGCTGTGGCCACAATGTAGTTTGCCACCGTCAAAGTCAATTGGTGAATGACTCTATCTATCTATCTATATATCTATCTATCTATCTATCTATCTATCTATCTATCTATCTATCTATCTATCTATATATATATATATATATATATATATATATATATATATATATATATATATATATATATATATATATATATAGATATATATATATATATATATGTATATATAGCTGTGGCCACAATGTAGTTTGCCACCGTCAAAGTCAATTGGTGAATGACTCTATCTATTTATATATCTATCTATCTATCTATCTATCTATCTATCTATATATATATATATATATATATATATATATATATATATATATATATATATATATATTTTTTTTAGAGTACATTTACCATTTATAAATCACAATGTACTTAACCACACAGCAGGGAATGAAAACATTAAATATCTAAATTGTTGTAATAATGGAGAGGCACCCTACTGTATGTGCAGTTTTCATTAGTTTCATTAGTTTTCATTAAATGGTTGTTTGTAGATTTTTTTGAAGAGTGTTCTTTGTTTACTTGATTGTCTAGATTTTTTGGCCAATCTTTCAAATGCACACACCAACACACACACACACACACACACACAAAAAAGCAACTTCACACCGAAAAGTTTGGAGGTTACCTGAACTTAAGGTCTGTGGACTTAATACCTAAACCTAAATAAATACCTGTAGTTTATCTTCTCCCCTGAGGGCTAACCCTAATCCTAACAATGGAGAAACCCAAACATAAGGTAAGGGGATTAAATATGACTTCATTAAATTCCTATTGGACTGACTTCCAGGTTGCATTTCCAGTACAGTTCGTAAGAATGGCTGCACCCTGCTCTTGTAGTACAGTACTCTTGTAGTAATGTGGTAGAACCAGAAGTACAACAACACTGCCTGGTGGAACTTTGGACTGTTTTCTCCAGAATTTCAAGGTTTTTAATAAACTTTTAATCTGATGTCTGTGAAGATTTTCTTTTCAGAGAGGGAAAGGTTTAAAAAATGAATCAGCTAGAACTATTATCTCACCTTGACTGACATTATGGAGCTAAAATAAACCTCCAAACTGCATCATTTCAGAACACTACACACAAAAAGGGATGGAAGCTTCCACTTTCTGAGGGTGTGAACTATCTACTGCTTGTTTCCTGTTTCATGGTAGAGAGCTAGGATATTACATAACTTGTGCTAATTACTTGTACTAAAAATAAGCTGTGAATAAATTTCTTGTTAGATTGTTTTGATGATCTGAATATTATTTTTATTGTTTTCAAACATGAATTTAAGTAAGACATTTTGTAAGTCTAAGGTTTGAAATACACCATCCAAGTTCATAAAAGAATAGACTATATTCATACACCTAACTTTCAGATGAACAGAATCAAAATAACTAAAATGACCATATTTTCTTTTCAGACAGTTTCTGTTGATACTTTTTTTTTTTTTTAGAATAGAAACCCACATTCAACCAGAACTTTAGTGATGATTTTCCCCTGCATTCAATAATCAGAGGCAATGAGCCATTTATTTGATTGGTTGAGGTTTTGTAGCACAAGGCGCTCTAGTAAATGGAACATTGAAAGGGAAAAAAAATGTAAGAAGCTGTGGAATGATCTGGAATTGGCTGTTCATCAGAAATCGGTAATGGCGAATGAGATCATTTCTGAAACTGCTACATTTTTCTTAGGTTGTCTTTGTTGTAAGGTTGATGATCAAAAATATTTAATATGACAAAAAAATTGCAACCAGAAGAAATTTGTGAAGGGGGAATCATTCTTACTGTTTGTCGTTTTTGACAAAATCTTATAAGGTTGGATAAATGGATGAATTTGACTATGTGTTGATGGTGCAGACAAATTTGATACATATACAGAATACAGGATCTACAGTTGTATACAATATAAAACAAACAATATGCTATATATTATATATAGTATATAGCTATGTACCATAGCCATAGCTATGTATAGCTACATAAGAGACAATGAAAGGGCAGAGCTAATTGTTCGGATGCGCTGGGGTTTAGCAGGTGCATGGTCGACAGTGGCTGCTAGCATGGCCAAGCTTGGCCAAGCCTTGTTGAGTTATGCAAAGTGACCAGAGGGATGCTAACAGATATGCCATGGACAGATCTTTAGATGTGGACAATTCCTTCCCCTGCTTCACTTTGTTACGATGCCCACCCGTGGGGGCTACCGGGCAATCCACATTGGCTTCTTGTCAGCTTACTTTACACAACAGTAAACACATAAACTGCTTGAAAGTCATCAAACCCCAACATTTTTAAGCTCTTAATGCTTTCCCTAATATTGCCAGACCAACAACATCTGTTGATGTCCGTTTTAGAATGCTGAGGCCTCTCCAGGTCAGGCCTGCAGCAGGGAAACTATTGGTCTTTCCTTTCAGATACTCCACACGTCCAGTGTCTGGTACAGTTATAGTGTCCTATAAAATTAGAGAGACATGTTGCAGAACGTCTGATTTTGCAAGAATTAGTTCAGAGAGGTCTACGTACCCTTTGAGCTGTCTGCAGATTGTGGTCCTTGGCTTGTATGCCCCATCAATGAAGTTTACTGGAGGGAGATTTATGCCAAAGAGAATTGCATGTACCTGTTTAAGTGTCTTTTGATGATTTTGTGAGAGGAGGATCTGCAGCAATTTGAAAAGGAGACAAAACATTTTTTCTCCATCATTGTTCAAAGTTATCCAGCCTAGACATAGTTTCTCAATGTCCAAAATTAATATCATTGCTTATGTTATAGCAGTGCTGAATTAGCCATGCCCAAAGCTGGTGCTGCTGAGGTGGTGGAGGACAAGAGGACTCACTATGCAGCACTGTTGCCAACTTCTCAATAAGAAGAATCGATATTGGCTTCCTAAAAAGTTGCCGGAATTCAAAAGATAAACCCATCACCCAAATTTGCACATCTTGCCATGCCTTGATCCAGGCTTTATGAAAAAAAATCTGTGTTGGTAAGACAGAAAGTTATTAAAACATTCAGAATTCATTTAAAAGCACAAATGACTTCTATAAAATGTAAAGGATGATACTTTACCTTAAACTAAACAACATAAACCAATTTTGTTACATTATCCCACATTGTAAGGCAGGGATCTGTGGCTATTTGCACATGTGTCAACGGAAAAACTGAGAGGAGTCGGTCACTTCTCTACTCTGAGAGCTGGCAGAGGGTTTACTCTCATGTTGTTGCCAAAGTCTCCAATAACAGAAAAAGTTGGTAGATTTGTCACCAGTCCCTTTGTTTCCAGTCAGATTGTTGAAGCTTTCAAGATGTACTTATACATCCAAACACAGGTTAATATGATGTAAACCTGAATCAATGATGTAGGTATGTGCCAGAATGTAACGTTTTAACCAATTCGGAAATTCAACTGCAATAGCCACCGTTAAACCCCTAAGCATATTAATATTCGCAGGTTTGGTAGTAATATATATCACTAAAACTGTTACATAAAAATGGACTGTAACTTTAAAATGTATACTTTTCATTTGCACTACACTCAAAGATTTTTTTGAATGGTTTATTTTTTGACCTAGTTTTGTTTGTAAATGAGTGATCTTTTTTTCTGTGCTTTATTCCATTGCTGCTTTGAATTTCTGTTATTATGGCCCGGATGTCCTTCTAAATAAACTTTTAATTCCCTCTTTCCTGGTTAAATCTAGTACAAAAGATAGATATAGAAAATGTGTAATTACATACACAGATCAATTAAAGCCAACTTGGATCCTATTTAAAGGATATTTCTGAAAGGTTGGAGCATTAAAATAAAGTAAATGTGAGGGTTAATTGGGATGTGCATCTGTAGCTCTGGTTAAGCTGGTTTAGTCGACGGTGTTTTCCCTGCCGCCTGCCTCCGCACAGGAAGTGACGTCACTCATTGTGGGCAGGCAGGTAGCCACGGCAACGGGGCCTGCTGGTGATGAAATGTTTGCGCTGTTCTCAGTGCATAAATCTCTCTGCAGTCCATCTCTGTCGCCTTCAGTGCCTCCTCAGAGGGCAGTAACCACGGTGACGGAGCTACCGTCTCCCTCTCTCTCTCTCGCACACACACACACACACACACACACACACACACACACACACACACACACACACACACACACACACCCACACACACACACACACACACACACAAACACACCACATTGTAATGCTGCCAGGACTGTAAACACTCAGGATGCTATCTGGGGCAGGTGTGTGTTTTTGTGTCTGCAGGGAATGATCACTGAGCTGCTGATTGGTGTGAGTCTGTGGAGCAGATAAGGAGGTTGGTGACGTCAGCAAGAGAGAATTCAGAGCCTGGCCTGACAGACGGCACCAAAGACTGCTCCCAACTTGACTTTAACCCATAGATTTCACTTAACCCCAAATGTGATTCCATTCTTTCTGTTCACCAACCATAACTTATGGATCTCTTTGTAGAAACATTTCATAGTTATTCATTCTGTCCAGCTTCCTTCTTTTCTGCTCTGTTTTGCTCATTTTCATCCTCACTGAGAGCCACCTTTGCAGAGACTTGCAAAAGTGCTTTTACTTTAACACATATTTTAACACTTAGCTTGATTTATGCTTGTACTTTGACCTGGCCAATATAACAAACGAATTTGCTTTAAACTAAACATGAGGTCTTTAACAGTGGTCCTTGGAATCCCCTGTCCAGATATGGATCTGCTATAACACACCTCAAATTATTTAATTCTCTCCTCAGCTGACACCAGGGGCTGCAGAGGCTGTTAATCACCCATTTATTCAAGTTCAGTGTGTGGATGTAGGGAGCCAATTTAACCTGCAGAACAGTGGATCCCTGAGAACTAGAATCGAGACCCCTGATCTAAACTATTCCGTTGTAGCTTCGTCTGTATGTTTAAGGCTGTTTGAAGGTTAACCTCCTACCCAGTATCAGCTTATTTGCAGCTAATAACAGATTTTGTTTAGGGATTGTTCAATGTCTAGCTTAATTAATTTTCACATCACCTGTCCCTGGATACCCAAAGCATGACTCTGCCAGCACCAACTTCCCTCTTATGGATGACATGTTAAAGATAAAGATCCTCTTTGCATTTTTCTTTACATAACATACTGCACGTAAAACAAAAAATATTTGTAATTTTTGCAGAACTGCTTCTTCAAGTTTACTGTCTCCTGCATGGCTTGTTGTGAAAAAAAAAAAAAAAAAACCTGCAATAATTTCAATTCAACTGAGTTTATTTATATAGCGTGAATTCACAACACATCATCTCAATTGAGAATATTCAACCAGATCCTACAGTCAGATTGTTTCAAAGTTTTCTATCTAAGGAAAACCAGTTGATTGCATCGACTCATTGACTCAAAGGCAATCCCTCACACTAAGCATGCTTGTAGCGACAGTGGAGAGGAAAAGCTCCCTTTTAAAAGGAAGAAACCTCCAGCAGAACCAGGCTCAGTGTGAGCGGCCATCTGCCGAGGCCGACTGGGGTTCAAGGAGACAGAAGCAGACATACAGAAAGAAGCAGAGATAAAAACAGGACTTCTGATGGCTTTCTTTGACCTTTTCTACAAAAGCCAAATCTATATATACAGTGTGCGACTGATAGCTGTTGAAGTATTCCCCCGACTGACCCATCAATCTCTGCAGGTTCTCTTAAACTTATCACTGGCCTTCTGATAACATCTCCTAGTCCATATCATGTTACAGTAGGTCTGCATATGTTCCATCCTATCTCCATATGCAACTTATGTAAGGGATATTATTTTATTACTGTATACCTCTGACCTCACTGCATAAACGACCCAGAAATAAGTACAAAATGTCTTTCATATTTTAAATTAAATGTATTTACCCTTAATTTGAGCAGGTAATAAAATTATCTGCCAATGAAATAAGTTGTTTTTACTCTTGAAATAAGATAATTAGATAATATGCACTTCAAATAATACAATTAGATTTTTTTTTTTCTTATTTTAAGTGTAAATTGTCTTGTTCCAATGGCAAAGTGTCTCACTTACCTCCTAAATTCAAGACAAATTTCTTTTCAGTATTGGCTCTTTATGTTTTGGTCTTCATTACACTGTTTGTTTCCTGGGTGGTCATTGTTCACTCTTTTATTGGTTCTGAAGGCAATCAGTTGCTCCAGGCCGTAATTGGAGTTAATCAAATAAGGGAGCGGAGAAGAAATAAGCACAAAACAATAAAAAACATAAGACATTTTCCTCTTACGTTCGTGAGATATTGAATTTAATTTGTGTGCATTAACTCATAATTAATTGCATTGAAGTCTGTTGGATGTGATGTAAAATAAAAAAATTGTATAACTTTTCCAGGTTATTGTAAAATTTTAAAAAGCCCAGAAATTACGTTTTATGAAAAAAGTATCGAAGAATTACAAAAAAATAATATTAAATACCCTTGCTGAATAATCAGTTCTGTGTGTTTATCTTGGTTCATTAGCATAAAGGTGACTGTTCCAGAGTGACAGGAGGACTTCAGAATGCCTGAGCAGAGTAACGACTACAGGGTGGTGGTGTTTGGAGCTGGTGGGGTTGGGAAGAGTTCGCTCGTTCTTCGATTTGTTAAAGGCACCTTCAGAGACACCTACATCCCCACAGTGGAGGACACCTACAGACAGGTGAGACACAAGCAGCACATATCTGGGTGTTTGTTCAAAAAATAGCTTAAATAGAACTCTGTCCCCTTGGAGACAAATGTATAAAGACATGATGGCTCATTTTAAGCTAAACACAATAGTAAAACCTAATGTGACAAAGAGATGGTGTATATTTCAAAAGGGACAATATGCTTTACAGAACATGTCAGTATTGTTTATTTAGTGCCATAGTGCCTTAGGCTACCACATAAAATACTATAAATATAAATGCATAGAAATTTGCAAGATACTACAAGCACAAAATGAACAACATTTTAAAACCAGATTATACAAAACATACTAGGTAGCATACTGAAAAATACTAAAAATGTCATAAAACACAGTAAGAACAGTTTATTGAAATACAGTGAAATACAATACGTTACAAAGCAGATATAAGAATCCCATAATAAGTGGCTGTACAACTGATTATCCTGGAGTCATGAATTAAAGTAACTGAATAATGATTTGAAAGACAAATACTGTATGTTCTTATGATTTCTGGTATTTCCTTCCAGTCATGAGAGGCTTTCGCTGAAAATGAGTTCTGACATACCGTAATGTACTCGACCTAAGAGATTTTCAGGACCAGACAGAGTTTTGAATCATGATCATTTTTACCCAACTAAACAGATGATGTTTGGTTAGAATATTGCAGTACTTATATCATACTTTTTTACTTATTCAAGATCTTTATCATTAGTTTGTGCAATATCTCTATCGACTTCAGCGTCTATGAGTTAGCTGAGTAAGTTTTAATGCTTGACCTAAATGAAACAGATTCCTGTCACCTCTGCAGGTGATAAGCTGTGACAAGAGCGTCTGCACGCTGCAGATCACAGACACCACAGGAAGTCACCAGTTCCCCGCCATGCAACGACTGTCAATCTCTAAAGGCCACGCCTTCATCCTGGTCTTCTCCATCACCAGTCGCCAGTCCCTGGAGGAGCTCAAACCAATCTACCAACAGGTCTGAGATACTGATTTATTCTGCAAGTACATTCAGCACATTTTTAAAGGGATTTAGTTGTCAAGGAAAATCTTTTCAGCAAGATTTAATTAACTATATTATGATGTTTTCTTAGTGACCTCCACAACAATTGCCATGATTCCCAGATTATAACAAAAGCATAATTAATTATTCACCAGATTGCATTCTTAGAATAAAATAAAATGATATTTTCATCCTTTATTCAGACTTGTTAATATTTGCATATTTGATTCTATTTTCTCCAAATCATAGAAATAGTTAAAAATATAAATTGCACAGATTTGGTGATTTGGAAACTCTTTTTCTTGTTATTAATTCAAAATTTTTTTTTACAAAAACATCAAGAGTAATGGTAAAAGATGCCTTAATGAATAATCAGGGGTCAGCAGATTCCTACAACCAGTTTTAACAGTTTTTCAATTTCTTTCCTTAAGAGATTTGTTTTTTTGTATAAATAAAATGTAACAGTAAAGATTAGAAATACTTTTAGTAAGGTTTTAATATCAAAACGTTTTCACTTACTGTGTTTGTGTTTGATTATCCCTGTTATACTCTTTCTGCAGATTCTGGCCATCAAAGGGAGCGTGGATTCTATTCCTATCATGCTCGTGGGCAACAAGAGCGATGAAACAGCCCAGCGCGAGGTGGAGACGAAGGTGGGCGAGGCTCAGGCCACATCCTGGAAGTGTGCCTTCATGGAGACGTCGGCGAAGACAAACACCAACGTCAAAGAACTCTTCCAAGAGCTGCTGGCGCTGGAGAAGAAGCGGGACATGAGCCTGAGCATTGACGGGAAACGCTCAGGGAAACAGAAACGAGCCGACAAGCTGAAGGGAAAGTGCAGCATCATGTAGAGCAAGAGAGCAGCAGTGGATGCAGAGGACTCGCTGTGGATAGATCTACAGAGGAGGCAGTCCACATTACATGTTCCTGAACCGGGAAGCCCAGATAAACAAAATGTCTGTAACCTACTGAGGCAGTACAACCTGGAACTTTTACACCAGGCCAGAACTTGACTGTATTTGTGGTCTGTACATATTCCTGTAAAGCCTGATTAGCTCCACTGTAAACAACAACTGTAAATAACCTTGAGACTAATTTTATTTTGAAATCTGGACTTTAAAATCTCGTAACACTAGAGTTTCGATGGTTTCTAAATTGTGCTGGACCTGGAAATACTTTAGGATGATTTAATTTGGTGTTTGTCCTTCCTTCTGATAGTAATGATTTGGTAGATCGGATATAAAGCATGCACTATTATCAAGGCTTAAACTGCACTCTGGGCTGAAAGCTTCTTCTAAGTCATTACTGACCGTAACTCATTTGTATGCTTTTATCTCTTCTCTGGTGGCTTGCAGCGCTGGAAGAAAAAGAGGAAATCTGGGAGTTCAGATGCAACACAGAAACTCTTTCTGGGGAAAACTCCGCACCATAAACGGGACCAGATGTTTAAAGACAATAGAACATTTATAACCTGTTTTTTTTATTCCTGGGAAAATGGAAAAAGTAGTTTAGTTAAAGTAGGGTTGGGCATCATTTTAATTTAAATGATTCAGATCCCTTGTTTTGATTCCAGTTCCTATCGATTCTGGATTCTTAGTCCTTAGAAGAAGAGTCACAAAGGTTTACATGTTATAGATTAGTAACCTAACTAAATGGAATGAAATGGTATGAACGTCTCAATGAAATTTAATGATTGAGCATCTAACTTAGTTATTTTCAGCCAATATAAAATTATCAGACCTATAAACTATAAAATAAATCTTCCCAATTTAACTTAGTTAAATTATCACATGGAGCTTTATTGTTGAAAACATCAATCTACTCAACTGGATGAGGAAGTAGTGATGTCTTACACAGGAAGGATCAAAGGAAGGATAAAATAGGATCCACTCTCTCCCTGCAGAAGATACGCCATGAATTAAGAGGAGGAACAAATCCTGCCAGGGACCTTACTTTAAAAACCTGTCGCAGCAAGTCAATGGCAAGTATGGCGGTGTTTATTCGTGTCAGTTGTGCGCCCTTCTTTGGATAATATAATCCCATCGCCCCTGTCACACATAGCCGACTGGTAATTTCTTTAAACCACAGTTTCGAATGCTGCTACACAAACAGGTGATTGTACATGCACTGCACACACTTCTTTGCTGATATTAGTCAGCTTTTATTTCCAGGCGGTCGACTGGGCATCAAAATTGGGAATTGAAAAAAAAAAAGAAAATTTGAATGATTCAGGGAGAATTGAAAGGTTAAAACTTGTACTGTTCTCATGTCTCAGCCCAAATCTAATTTTAGGAAAGACCTGCTGATTCATTGCTGATGCTTCTGATGTTCTCTCTCAGGTGGAAGACAGACATTCTTCTACTTTAGCCATGTCTCTGTTCCTCACACCTAACAATAAAAACCTACTGTCCTCTTCTGCATGAATTTGCACTCTGCAAAGCCTTGCTAATGAAGTAAATGTTTGATTTTGGTGTGCAAAAACAAAGATGCATTTCAAAGTTTAGAACATTTTGGATTTCCCCCCTATTTATGAATGAAGTCATATGTTATTAAATTCTACCAGATTTTTGTTAAAAATTAAACAAAGTGCATTAAATAGCTGCTACTTAGTTTTTTGATGTTTACAGACTACAGAAAAAGTTAAGTTCGGTTTTTTTTATGTGCCGGTGAAGATTCTCAGTTATCCAGGTCTGAGACGTTCCGGAGAGTTGAAAAGCAATCCACTGGACTTTTTTTTCCAAGTTTGAAGACGTTTAGCTTTTTCCCAAATAATGTTAAATTTGAGGCTTTATAGAGTAGCCTTGTTTTTGTTTAAAGCCTTATTTTTCTAAACAAAAAGGCTTTGTTGGGCCACTCTATAAAGCCTCAAACTCAACACTATGTATGGCAATTTGAATTGAAAAAGCTTCCTGGATGGGAAGCAAAAGTCTTCAAACTTGGAGACAAAGTCCAGTGGATTGCTTTTTTAAACTTTTTTGGAATATTTTTTTCTTTATGGTTTCAATAATTTATGGTTTTCTGTATCTGACGTACTCATCATTACGATTCATTTGATCAAGGAGATGTTATAAATGCTTGTTGATGCAATCTATATTCATAATTTCCCCTCCTAACTTTCATTTTGTTTTCCAGAAGGACAGAATGAGATATCAACTCTGTGCTTCAGAGGAAATTTGGAAATATGCTGTTTGATGCAGAATGAACCGATTGTCATGTTGGTTCTGTTAAGTGAAAACATTAAAAAGGTATAAATAAGGAATGGTGCAGTTTGAATTCGTTCACATTAGTAGTGTTACATTTATGGAAGGATGTTTCAAACCAAAGCTGAATTGTAGTTTTAGCAGTGTGTTATTTAAGTATCTGAGTGTCAAACATCAAGCCTGACTGAGGCTCAGTTATGCTTGACTCATGTGGTTTTTTTTTAAGGCTGTAGTTCAGGTTTTGGCTTACATCATCTATGCACATGTCATCCTAAAGTGTCACGTTTTAACCTGAGTAATACCTTTTAGACTTAGACTAATTTTATTATCATCTTATACACAGAATGCATACAAAACAAAATTTGGATACATACAGCTTTTTAACATTGAGTCAGCTTAGCAGTGAGATGAACATTTCCATGTCTAAAGTGGAGCAGTGATCAGAATGTAAACAGTGTAGGAGAAAAGGAAAACCATTTTAAAGTCATGGTGAAAAAGGCATTATAATGAAATGTTCAGTGCAGTGCAAAAAAAATAAAAAATAAGGTAAAAAATGCAGTTGAACATTGAGGTGTGTCCTATTTAGAGGGATTATAAAGAAATTTGCCACATTGGTAGTGTTGGTAGTGTGCTGGGGATGATTCTCAGTCATCTAGGTCATTGTCATTTCAAAAAAGTTAAAGCCAAAACAAGGCTTTGTTTGGGCTACTCTACTCTTGGTTGAGATCACCAATTGGGCAAGGATGGAGTTCAAACCAGAAAAATCTAGAAGCCTGGTTCTGAAGAAGGGGCGAGTTCAGGATCGGTATCACTTCAAAATTGGAGAGAACACCATCCCAACTGTCCAAGAAAAGCCTGTGAAGTGCTTGGGGAAGTGGTACAGGGCGGACCTCAATGACAGGCAGAGTGTGAAGGAGATGCTTAGCCAGGCAGAAACTTGGATGACATCTCTCAAGAAGAGCGGCCTCCCGGGCAAGTACAAAGCCTGGGGTTACCAACATGGGGTTCTCCCCAGACTGCTCTGGCCTCTCCTGGTTTATGAGGTACCTGTCTCCACTGTTGAGGGACTGGGGAGGAAGCTGAACACCTACCCGAGGAGATGGTTGGGCATCCCAAAAAGCTTTTGCTCCATCGGCCTGTACAGCACAGGCAGCAAGCTACAGCTGCCAATAACATCAGTGGTGGAAGAGTACAAGGCGACAAAAACACGCTAGGCCATGATGCTGCGAGACAGTAAAGACGAGAGAGTACGTAAGGCAGACATCGTCATCTGGACAGGCCGAAAGTGGTCAGCCAGCAGAGCATTGAAGGAGGCCGAGGACAGACTGCATCACGCAGACATTGTCGGGTTGGTAGCTCAGGGAAGGCTGGGTTTAGTTTGCTTCACCAGAACCAGCTGGAACAAAGCGGACCCAAAGGAGAGGCGAGGCTTGGTGCAGAAAGAGGTCAGAAGGGTGGAGGAGGAAAGCCGGCATGTCAAGGCTGTAGCAATGAACAAACAAGGCAGCTGGACTAGATGGGAGAGTGCGAGAGAGAGGGCTCTTACTTGGCAGGACATCTGAAGCATGGAACGCATCAAGTTCCTTTTATGCTCTGTTTATGACGTCCTACCTACTCCCTCAAACCTCCACACCTGGGGAATGGTCGAGAGCCCAAGCTGCAAGCTCTGTGGAAGGACAGCTTACCTTGAGCACATCCTCTCTTCATGTCACTCAAGCTTAGCAGATGGCAAGTTCTGGTGGGGTCATGACCAGATCCTTGCTCAATTGGCCGACGGCATTGAGCAGGCAAGGAAAAGGGCAAGACAGCTGTCCAAAGGGCCTTGTTTCATACATTTTACCCGGGCAGGAGAAAGTGGAGTAGCAGGAGGGAGGAGCAAGGGGGTCCTGGCCACGGCAAATGACTGGGAGATGCGGGCAGACCTAAAGAAGCAGCTCAAATTCCCTGAGGAGATAGCCCACACTAGCCTGAGACCAGACATTGTTCTGTGGTCTAAAGGTACCAAGCAGGTGGTGCTCATCGAGCTGACTATCCCCTGGGAAGAGAGGATGAAGGAGGCCTATGAGCGTAAGCTCAAGAAATACCAAGCCCTCATCCTAGAGAGCCAGCAAAATGGATGGAAGACCTGGAATCTCCCAGTGGAGGTGGGCTGCAGAGGCTTTGCTGGACGGTCGCTTTGGAGAGCCCTTGGACTGCTGGGGATTGAAGGGCTGGCCAGGAAGCGGCTTGTAGCCAACGCCACCAAGCGGGTGGAGGAGGCATCTCGCTGGATTTGGACGCAGCGCGAGGTGCGCTGGCAGAACCGAAGCACTGAGTGAACGAAGAACTGGATGCGGAGTTGGGTGGCGTTCGGTAGGGGTGGGTCCAGGAATTTGCCGTTGAGCCCCTCCGAGGTGTCATGGGCTTAAATCAACGAAACACCAGTGAAGGGGGGTGCCCATTTGACAACCTTCTGAGCCTACCCAACTCCGATTCCAGTCACAGAGACCTAGTGGTGCCTTGAGGGGAGGAAAGAGAGAGAGAGAGAGAGAGCAAGAGAGCGATGCCACTGGCCCACAGATGGAGCAGGGGCAAGTACCTGTAAAGGTGGGCCAGTTGCGATATCCCTTATCGTATTTTGCATATAAAGCTTGGAACCCAACGATATTTCTGACATTTTGAAATGAAAAAGCTTCCTGGATGGGAACCCAAGCATCTTCAAATTTCCAAATTTTTTGAATCACATTCGTAGTGGAAATATGAGGTTTTCAAGTGTGATGCAGAGTCTTAATTAGAGTTTCAACAGTTCAATTGTCTGATGGCATTGGGTAAAAAGCTGTTGCAGAATCTGCTGGGCCTGCAACGACTGCTGAGAAGCCTCTTCCCAAAGGGCAGCAGGGAGAACAGTCCATGGTGGGGGTGTGGGGGGTTGCTTTCAGTGGTTGGAAAGGTTAATTGTAGTCACACAGGTCACTAATGAGGTATACAACCTAAATGCTGTGATGTTCTCCACAAATCCTAACCTAAAATATATTATTAAGTTTCAGTTTATCGAATCTTTTTTATCTTGAGTGGAAACAAATATTCTAGAATGAGTCATCCACAACTGGACTGTTCTTTAAACAACAGAACAATGTATTGTGTAATCAATAGCTGTCCTTCACTTCCAGAGCCTTTGCTACCGCTTTACAGATTTTCTATTTTATCTAATATAAAAACTTGATGAAGCACAAATAAAAAGATACTCTTGATCTTGGACAACTCTTCAGGCAAACATATGTATCCATACTGTCTACATCATATTGTGTTTGAAGTATTCTGCCTTTAGCCATATTAAAAATGGCCTCCATTTAAGAAGCGGGAACTATGTGTTTCAATTTCTTTTCAGTCCTATCAGAAGTTTTGTTGCCAAATTTAATATTAACTCTAAATTTCTTTATAAACACACAGACATTCACTAAATAAGAATGTGATGTTTTTACTGGAATCCAACTGGGTTGAAAACTCTGTAAATCAATCATCATGTTGAAAATAGACTGATACAGCTGACCACGTCATTTTTATCTGTATGTTATGGCCAAAAAAATGATCCAGGAGCAATACGGAACATTATTAAATTTAAATCAGTTCTGAATATAGAAAGCTTCTCAGGCCACCTTTGCACCAAGAAACAGACCAATACATCATTTTGCTGCCATCTTGTGGATAAAACATCACATTACAGCTTTCCTTTGATCTGTCAAAGAAACAGACCACTAACTTCCAAAAAATCCTGGAAAGTGGACCTTATCAATAGCTCTCTAGAGTTTCTAGAACTTTTCTGCTGATGTAGTTAAAGTTCTGATTTTAATTCAGTTTATCTTTAATATTGAATTATTCTCGGTACAGACATCTGCTATTTTTCCAACCTTGAAATAAATGTTATTGCAATATTTGAATATATAAGAGGAGACCACAAACTATTTTCTTTTTACCATTGTTTTTCTTACTGTTTATTAGGGCTTATGTGTAATGTTTTTTCCCTTTTTTTCAACCTTTTTTCCACATCAATTTTTTTTCTACAAAACAGTCTTTAATGTTAACATTATTCATAGTTAAATGTTTGACAAATGGTATTGTATATTTATGGTTAACAATAGTGTATTTTTCCCACTATTTTCTTTTGAACAATTATTTCCTTCACAAATCATTGGACTGTATAATGTTAGAATTGCACAGATTGTTTTTAATGGTCTGATCTCTTTTACTTAAAATGCATATCATCATTTTAATTAGAGTGATAGGTTTGGATTACAATGAAACATGGGAATTTAAAGTTATCTTGTTTACCTTCTTCCAATTTGGCATTTTTTCCAGTAAAAACGAAAAGGAAACAGATCTCAACTAAAAACTTTTTTCTGTCTGAGCGAATTACGAAAAAACAAACAAACAAACAAACAAACAGACATAAAAACACCCTTTAAAGTTGAAGTTTTATAACCTTTTTTATTTTGATTGATTTAATAATTTTTTTATTAATTATTTTTGGGTTTGTGAAGTATGTTTGACACTCTCAGAGGACCAAACAGGAAATGCGTGTTTGGGGCAGAACAGGATAGGATCATGTGCTGAAAAATTGCAAAACGGCATCCATAGTTGTATAGAAGCAAACTTTTTAGCTGGTCAATATTTTTCTGAACCCATTTTCTCGATGCAGAATCGAAGAAGAGCAAATATTTACTCTCAGCAGAATTTAGAGTCAAAACTGATAAGAAACAAGGGCTGCTCAGTGGAGGAGTGGATAGCATTGCTGCCTTGCAGCAATTCTGGGTTTGATTCCTGGTCTGGAGTTTTTCTGCATTGAGTTTGCATGCTCTCCCTGAGCATGTGTGGGTTCTCTCCAGGTGCTCTAGCTTCCTCCCAAAGTGCAAAAAGTTTGCACTTTGGGAGTAAGCTAACAGTTGACTGTTGATTCTTATTTGGGTTCTCTAAATCCTCCTTGTGAGTGTGCGTGTGAATTGTTGTTTGTCTCTGTGATGGACTGGTGACCTGGAGATAGGCACCAGCACCTCAGCGACCTCATTTGGAATAAGTGTGACAGAAAATGGATGGATGGATAATAAGAAACATTTCTATAAAGCAACTAAAAAAAAAAGAAAAGAAATTATCAGTTTTGTATAAATAAATACATAAAAGTATATATTTCAACCTGTAACCAAAAAAATGTATCTAAAAAAAAAAAAAAAAAACAGATTCCTTACAAAAAAGTACCCATTATTACCTATAGGATAAATAATTACCTAAACAATAAACAATAAATCAACTTTTATATGTTTTTTACAGATACTTCATTCAGTAATAATCAGCTTGCAGTTTGTTTAATTTCCATGATTAAGGGAGATTAAATCTCCTTTCAATTTTAAAGTTTTAACTGTTTTCTTACATATCTCATGTTTTTAGGGTAAACAGATTTTTTTTACACTCGATCTAGATCTAAATAATTGTGGAACCTGTTAAAGATTGAATTATTATTAATTGCGTTGAGAGAAAACCAGTTTCCTAGTCTTGAAGATCATGGAAATAAAACCATGAGTCGATCAGCAGACAGGTGGCAGTTTAGCAGTGGAATCATGTGTTCAAAGAACAGAAGACAATCTATAAAAGATCACAATAAAATGTGTCTCTGTTTAGGTGAATTAGGTAAGAATAAACATGGGACATGACCTGCATGGTCACAAAACACACGGCTGGACACAAACTGTGCCCAGGGGACAGTGACGTGAAAGTGACGGATCCAACCTGCAGAGATGATGCAACACCTGCAGGTAGATAACAGGGTCTGAAAGCATGAGTGGGTGTGATTCATGTTTGTCCTTGTTTGTGTTCAGATGGTTGTCCAGGACACTAAACTCAAACAAATCCTGGACAAAACAGAGAGACTGTGTACAAGATCAACAGACTGAGTCACACAGAAGAGAGAGAGGTTAACTCAGAGCAAACCCCAGCAGCAGGTAGGTTTCCAGAGGTAACACAACTTGAGAACTCTGACTTTCCAGTATTTGGTATCCTAATTTCAAGACCCCTCCAGAGCCCAACAAAGAAGTTTGAGCAGGTTTTGACACTGCAACAAATGCCTAAATTGTCTGTTTTTTTTTTGTAAGTTGCTGTTTGACATAAATGACTGAAACAGGCAGAGGTAACCATGAATATCTGGATATCTGAAGATAATATCTTCTCCCCCTAATGGTGTTTCGGGCATATGCTGATATGTGAAAAAGTCAGCAAGACATTGAGAAAAATAAGAAAAAGAGAAACAATGATTTAGTGGTGAGAATAACAACTTGGACAAACCAAACAGGGTGAGGAGATGTCCTGGGGTCACCAAGGCTTCTTCAGGTGTGTTTTTAAACAACAAGAACATTCTAGGTTAAAGTCCCAGCAGGGATCTTTCTGTGTGGATTATATGTGTTCTACTGGTACATTTCTACTCCAGCCTGCTCCTCCTGTGAAAACATGGGTGTATGTTTACTTGGATATGTCCTCCTGTCTAGCTGCATGCAATAGTTGTTAGGATGAAGTAAGTATAAAATCACAGCAAGGATGTAAAACAAAGCAGAACCCTTCTAAATAATGGTTTTCTTTTTTTTTAAATTATAAAATATTGAAGTCAATTCCTATTATGGAAAAAGAAAGTGGTTTGGCATTTTGGAAGAATAATTTATACTTTTCTCTACCCACTTATATCTAGTTTACTCTGGCCCTTTTGCTGAGGAAGTCGGTATGGTGCTTCTTATTGGTTTCTGTTAGCCTCAAGCATCTTTTTTGAGGAAAGATTTCGCTACTTCTTACCAGAAGAAAGATGTTTGAGGGGTTTCTAGCAATTAAAGCCTGTTCCATGTAACCTTACAGCAATCGCTGAGAGTTTTCAGCGAGTCCTTGGTCAGACTTAAAACTGTTTTTGTGTATTATCATCTTCCAGCATGAGCTTCTGCCACAGCTTCATTATTTTAACAAATACATCCTGACCCCTTCAGCCTCTGATCTAAAGCAGGTTTTGCTGCAGCTAAGTGCTAACTCTCCATCTCTCTTTCTTTGATTGTAAGATTGGTACCTCAGTTTTTTTGGTTCCATTGAAGAAAATTATGCCGCCTTCACATGTTGATCTGTTCTAAGCATCTATCCAACACTGATTGGTTCATAGTCACCTGGTAACATTGTGATGTAAAGCTGTGTTTCATCTAAACAGTTATGGTAACTGATGTTGTTGTTTGCTATAATCTGAGCTAAGGGGGCAGGTAGATATTGAAGTGGAGGGGCCCCAGAATTGAGCCTTGAGGATCCCTGCATGTGATTTTTCTTGTGTCTGAGTTAAAGTTTCCTACTGATAAGATTGATCCCAGTCAAGTGCTGCACCAGAGAGGTCGATTTTATAGACTATTTTATAAAATTAAGTGATCAGCTCTGTGAAATGCTGCACTAAGGTCCAAACCAGTACCAGCACTGTTGCTCAGCCACAGTCTTGTGAAGTGCCACAAGGGTCCGTCCTCGTCTGACCGTTTTTACCATCAACTTACGACCCCTTAGACTGCACATTATTACAGTTGTTATGATTATGATGATGATTATTATTATTATTAATAATATTATTATTATTATTATTATCATCATTATTATTATGAATGAACAAACACAAAGGAGTAATAAGGGCTTGACTTTGTTCTCTGTACACAAATGCTGGATATAAATCCTGTTTGTCCTTTTTATAATTATTGTTTTTTTTTTAACTCCTATTTGACCAATGTTTCTTTAATCAATAGTTATTTACAATTTAATTCTTTATTTACACCAACCTTCTGGTCAATATGTAGCATTCATGACACTAAGAAATTAGGAACAGATAAACGTAAAATAAAAAATCCACAGATGAATGCAATACAAAATCTATACATATATATTGTGACATGTATTAAAAGAAAATACACACATCTTGTATTATTGATTACATGGTGTATACATAAAAGAAGAGAGGAAATAAATGTATCAAATTTTAGGGAATCCTGTAGGACCAAACACGGTACAGGTTTTACAAAAGAAGTGAGAAAAAATATCCTCTATTATGTGAATGCAAATGTGATGCAATGCCATTTATACAAAAAGGAATAGTGGCAAAGCCTAAAAACATAGAACATGATAATCTAGATTTAGTCAAAGACATTGTCTGGAGAATTTCTGTCACAAAGTCTAAAATATGTGTCAATTAATGATGTTCATCATGGTACATTTCTCCTCTTAACCTTTTTTTTTTGTAACATTCAAAAGTTTTAAATCATCAATTTACATACATGGAGAAAAGCAAGAGAAACCTGCAATGGCAAAGGGATGCAAACAGCGTGCAAATGCACATTAAGCAAAAATTTGAATAGAAAACTAAAAAATGCAGCAAAGGCAAAATGAAACTAATACAGAAAACACATGGAAAATAAAAAAAACACTCTTGCAAAGGAGAAATGTTGTAATCACAGTTAAGTGGAAATGCCTGGTAAACACAAAATGGACAAAAACAGAGATGTGAAAAAGATCTAAGAGCCTTGTCCAAATTCATCCCAACATCAAACACTCTTTTGATCTTTAACAGATTAGGGTTCAGGGGCTTTTTCAGCTGAATCATCTGTTTATTCAAATCTAACATTTATTTGCTGGCAGTAAAACCTTCTGCATAACTTCCCTCCACTGAGATATTGACTCATACATCAAACCGTACAGTTCTTCCATTAACAAACTTGTTTTTCAGATCCAGGTTAGCATTAGGATAAAGATTAGGCATCATGGGTTTAGTGGAATTTTCTATCCAGGGTCAGAATATCAGGTTGGCAACTCTTCATTTGGTAACACAAACAAACACAGTCTTCACCACCTACATTAAAACTATCTGCTTTCATTGCACTTTACACAAGCACACTGTGACCTTCTGCCTCACACCCATTACAGGAATTCTGCATCCTTCTCATTTTCCCATCGCCTGATACATCAAAGAGCTCCTCTGATTGGTCCTCTGCTCAGGCTCCCCTGCAGCTAATCAGCTTGCGCTGTGGTGGTGGGACGCAGTATCTTGCCATGTGTCTGACTGCCGGGAAGCGTAAGGGATATACGAGCATCATCTCCTCCTCCTCTCTGTTTCCGGGAAGTGTATATGTGTGTGTGTCTTCCCTGCAGCATCACGGTTCATCAGATTGTTTTTGCTGTCAGCTGCTGAGTCATATTCTCATGATGTTATTGTGACTCTTCTTCTGAATTATTTTTTTATTGCAATTGACCTTAAAGCAGATGAAGAGACAAACCCACATCAGGGCTGCAGCAGTTGACGAGAATATGATTGATTATTAGATGTGTCATGCTTTGGTGATTACATCTGCTAATTGGCAACACAGACTTAATAACCACATGCTTGCTGCCAAAGTTCTGTAGATTTCAGTTCCCATGTGCAAAGATGGATTTGTCAACTTTTGGAAGATGTTACAGTTCCACCATCCATCTTCAATATCTGCCCTAACCAGTGGTGAAAAGTAACAAAATACATTTATTTGATTACCTATAACCTGAGTATTTTGAGTATCTTTGCTTTACTTGAGTCTTCTTTTTTTTTTTTTTTTTTTTTTTTTGGGGGGGGGGGGGGGGGGGGGGGGTTGGGGAACCTAAAAAGTTTCACTTCATTACATTTCAAAGTCAAATTCTGTACTTTCTACTCGCCTGGTTACTTGTTACTTGAGTAAGATTTGAACACCAGTATCAATACTTTTACTGAAATACTACTGTTGAATACTTTTGAGAAGACCTGCCCTGCACATGCACGACCCGCTGCCAAGAGTGAACGTCTATTAAAAGCATGCAAGAGCGTGCACAAGCCCATTACTCCTCGTGCACGCTCTGTTAAAAGTTGCTGTTTGCATCGCTCATACAAGGTTACTTTCCAAAAGAAGATTTGCAGTTTTTCTACTGTGTCAGACTCACCACCAGTAAGTGAAAATAGGGACGGGCATGTAGGACGGCCTTACGTAAACATATCACCAGAATATTGACAATTAGGGGGACCCCTTATTTTGTTGATCCACCCAGAAAAAGAACATCCAAGGACTCAGTCCTCTCCTTTCCCTAAATTCTGACCAATTCCCTGCTTTTCTCCTTTTGGCAGAAACCATTGTATCATTTATCCCAAGGTTATGACCTCCTTTCTGATATTAGAGGTTTGGATCTTATTTCTCCCTCACCTGACTGTCCACCTTTCAAAATTTTCCTGTTCCTCAAACACAATCTCAGGGTCCACAGACTTGGATTTACTGACCTCTTTCTGGACCTCCTTCTTATCCATTTACTACTATATCTTTGCTTATTTCCTATCTTCTTATCTCTTCTCGTCATTACCAAACAGAGCAAGATCAGAAACGTAGATAAACCCATTAGCTATATTTGGATTTTTATAAAGCTTTATGCTATGCCCTGAATTTTTGCCACTTTCGAATCCATTTACAAATTCCTTCATAATAATATATACGTTATAATCATCTGATTAATAGATAAGGTGACTGTTTAACATATCAACATTACAATCCAGAATTCTCTATAATTTCATGAGTCTTTACAACGATAACGGGTAAACTTTGTTATGATGTAATTCAAGCGTGATTAACATAAAATAAATTAGACCAGTTCTTCCAGAAATTCCATGCCCATTTATACAAAAAATGACCCAGCTTAGTTTAGTTGAACCCAAAACAAAAAACTGTCCCATTTTACTAAATTTGATTGAGCTCGTTATTAATAGTCCATTAAAAAGTCCAGTTCAACTCAATTCATTCCCAAAATACAGAATAAGCTCATCAAGCCCAACTTATTCTTACTGAAGTGCAACCCCAGTTCAGTTAGGTTTACAAATAATTAATATAAATCAATACATTTACAGAATATTTATGATTAGGTTTGGTTTAGCACCAATTTGACTTTAATCAGATTAACAAAAAATTTTATTTTCACTTTCATCCAGGTATTGTTTAGTTCAACCAATATCTGACCCAGTTTGGTTCAATTTTTGATGAGAAATTGAAGAAATATGTGTCAAAAGAAATCTTTTTCTGTTGTATTCTCCAGATAATAAGGGTTTATAACAAACATTTGAAGAAAACAAGGCTGGCATAACATTGATTTTCCAATTTAAATGTAGACAGGTCTTCCCCAGCCAAAAAAAAAAAACAACAACAAATATCTTTACAACTAATTTAAAAAATCAATAAGGCAAGATTTTATTCAAAAATATTAATAAAAAAAGATTATATCAGAAACAAAATCAAGAAACAAATCTATTAGAAGATGATTTCTTGTAAGTGACCACCAGATAGCACCAAAGATCAACAAGATGGTGTGTTTCCTTAGAGCTGGAGGTGCAGCTGAGTGAGCAGCAGTTGTTTTGTAGACGTTACATGAGTCACAGACAGACAGCCAAACCCGACTCACGTGTCTGCTTCACTGACCTCCTCACTGTCTGTAAATCTCAGCCTTTCTCTCATCTTGTTTTTAGTCACAGCTCAGTTTTAGACCTTGATGTTTCCAAATGACACGCCTTGCTTTCCCCAAGACAATCCCTTGACTCATACAGTGTATTTTTAGAACTTTTGCACTATGTGGAGAACATTTATAGAAAATAGGGACTGTATATGCCACATCATTAAGAATATATACACTGCAGGCCTGGAAAGATTTTATTTTTTTAAATTTAAGATGGAAAACCTATGATGACTTATAGGAACAAGATAATTTGGTTTCAGTGTAGCAGTGTTTATGACTCAAATGTTTTTTTCTATATATAAAATGGGCTGGAAGCTGGCATTTGAGCCTCTTTCACCTGCAGTGAGTGCATAACATAGTGCACATTAAAGTCAAACCACTGTGATTATGTAGTGTGTAAGAAGGACTTTTTTTTTTTACAGTCTTCCAATCAGAGGATGTTTTATGCACATGTGTTGTCTGGGAGTGATAGATATATGCTGAGTCATGCTGTTGTCCTACTCTCTTTTTCCAGAACCACTTGCTGACTTTTACCCCATTTTTTTGCTCTCAGAGGCTTTTTGGTTTGTCATCTCCGTTGTTTTTCTCTGATTTCCCCGGTCTCAGCACCTTTTACTACTACTTTCTTCGAGTAAATCAGCAGTTCAGACGAATACTTATTTTACCACCTGTTATTTTGCTCTGTTAGCAGCAGATAAAACAACCTTTTTTTTGTCCAACTTGCAGTGATTCATCACATATAAAAAACAGGAATACTTCCTTCCGTTGCCTGGCTGGAGTAGAGTGTGCTCTGTTAACCTTGATGTTTGCCACTCTAGCTGCGTTTATGCTTATGCATATATCATGCAAGCATACCAGACAATCCAGCCTGTAAAAATGCATGAAGGGTGTGTGAGTCATACCAACATAGACTGTAGGTGTCAGTGCTGCAAAACTGGCACCTCTGCAATGCAGTTTAATGCTTTTAAAAACAGGTATTAAACTCCAGCCCCTTAGTCTCATAATTAGGTCATTAGAAGGATTCTTGTGAAATTTAGTGGATGGGGAGGTGATTCTGTCAATCTACCTCCAGTTTATGTACTCTGTATGTAAAAGCATAATCCCTGTTTACTTTCTAGATTAAAATCCCGGATCTTGAATGCCAGTGATGCAAAATGATTTTAGCATTAACTCTGGAGGCTCTGACTGTTGACACATTAAAATCCAGCTTAAATATGAATAGAGGCACATACGTCAGTGAGATTTGTAGATCAAAGGACACTAAACTGACTGTTAAACACGTTAGTGTCAGCATCATGCTGTGGAATTGTTTCATTACCACCGGTGCATTGCCCAGTTTCCCATCATATCAATAGCTAGATGGCTGAAACTTTAACCCAGTTAACTGATACCGAAAGAAAGTGCAAGCAAATTTCTCAAATGATAAAAGAAGCTAATGTTAAGCTTCTCAGATATTTTTCCTAAAGCACCAACAATACATGGGCTGAAAATTTGTGAACGTTGCTCAAAAGCTGTATTTTCGACAAGCAACCAGCTTCTTTAAATAAACTTATAATTGTGCAAAGAAATACATCCAACTACTTGAAACTTTCTAATGGCTACCAAAACTAACCAGAGAGGTTTTATCTTCCATGGACACTGCCAGGAAGGACGTTCTCATAACTATGTGCACCGAGTCATGGTTTTACCTAAAAACAATAACATTTTCTTTTTAATCTTAATCTGAATGACATAGTCCTGGAAGTACATTTAGATCCATTGGAACATCTCTGCAAAATATGAATCTAGCTGAGGAATGCAAATCAGGGCATTTCAGGAATTGTTTTTTGCCCCACAAAAGATGAATATTATTTGTTGTTCATCTGATTTTATAATAGATGATAAGTGTGGGACCAAGAAGACTGAATATTAAATTGAATAA
This sequence comes from Cyprinodon diabolis, assembly GCA_030533445.1. Classification (NCBI taxonomy): domain Eukaryota; kingdom Metazoa; phylum Chordata; class Actinopteri; order Cyprinodontiformes; family Cyprinodontidae; genus Cyprinodon; species Cyprinodon diabolis. The sequence continues at coordinate 16,073,666 of CM060070.1, read as the reverse complement.
AAAAGATTTTCAATTTTGCGACCAGATCTTTACACCTTTATTCTCTACATTTCATGCCTGAATGGTTGTTAGTTTGCTAGTTAAACTGAGCAGGAAATGGTACAGTAAAACCTAGAAAAGTTTAGAAATGATTCCAAATGATCTCTCTTCAACATGTAAGTTGCCTTATATTCAATCAGCACTGTTTACACCTTTGAAACTGTATTTCACCTTTTAATGTATTGTTCTAACTGTACATGGACAAAAGTAATCAACAAGTTTTTCAAATTGTAGACACAATTTTTATTTGTAAAAAAAACTCTAAGTTGTTGCTGAATCTAAGTTGTTCTCAGAAGATAGACTAAATAAACTAAATCTTTGCAAGAAGTGATATGAGTCAGATAAAAAAGGAATATCTGAGAACAACATGCCACATCAGGATTATAGTTTTTATACATAAAAGAACTTCCAGAAAGACAATGTGAAACTGCAATGAAGATATGAAAGAGAACAAAAAAAACTCCAGGAAAAAAGTTCTGAGCAGAACAAAAAAAGAAACAAGATTATGCATTTTTATATTTGGAATGAGTCACTTTAAGGGAAAATCAAAGAAAAAAATATGCAGGAAGACAACTCCAACAGACATCACTGTAACTGAATTTACAGTATGTGTTTATGATTTATTATCACATTTTTTATTTTGAGAAGATTGATCAGAAGCAGCACTGATCTCGTTGCTCCTGCTATTCTCTTGCAGGGGAACACTGATGCAGTCATGCTTCTCCTAAAAAAGGGCAGATTCAACTGCAGTAGTATTCTCTTTAGGCAGGGACATTTTGTGTTTCCTATGAAATTCAAGTGAAATCATGTTGTCATTCCTGTTGATCCGAAACACAAGCCTCACCATGTAACACCTCGAGACTGCCACACATTCCAGAGGGAGGCTTCAGGATAGGACAGAGAAGGAGGACAATGTGGAGGAAGAAGTGAAACCAGGAGTGCAAGAGTCACAGGAGGAAAACTGGGACAAATTATTTCTCAGAAGCTGCTTTCCAGTTGTCTTGGGAACAGTGAGTTAGATGTGATCTAATCTAGGATCATTCTGTGTGTGCATTAACAGAAACGGTTGGAACTGCAGTAGTTCACTGAGCATAGAGTCTCTGATGTATCTGAACAGACCCCGGCGCAGTTCATGGGAGTCAAACAGAGCAGCGAGAGTTTCCCAGAACCCTGTGAAAGGAAGAAACTCTGTTGCTGCAGGGCAAAAACTTTCTGTTCTTTGAGTTCAGCAGAAACAACAAGTCATACAACCTGAACGATCCCAGAAGTGGTTGAACCTGTAATGGTAAACCAATGAACCTGAAAAACCTTAGACAGGGAGGCTAAGGCAGGAATACAGAGAAAAATAAACTACAAAATAGTGGAAAAGTAAACATCATTTGCATATTCTATCCTGCATATGTAATTCATTCATTGTCCTACAGAATGTCTAAAGTGGGTTAATGAGCAGCTAAAGTTTATGATTTTATTGCCTGCACATTTTAACATCATACGTTCAAGCATGTATTTCCATCCCTTGTCCTCAGGATTCACTAAACTGCATGTTTGAGGTGTTTCCCTGCTTCCACACCTAAAGGAATGGATGACTAACAAGCTTTTGCATCACTTGATGTCATTCGGAGGTGTTTTACATTTGGAACCAAAAGGCCATCAGTTGTGTGGCTGAAAACAAGACATTCTTTTCAAGCTACTAGACATGTCACCTCTTTAAGTCCAGTTCTCGAGAAACAGAGTCCTGCTACTTTGAGATATCTCCTTGCCTTACCCTTCCTAATTCAAACATTGAGGTCATTAGAACTGGACTGCATAACAAGGAGGTTCCTTTTAGCCATTCGATCCAAGTGTCTGAACCCAGAGGAACATCCTAAAGGTGCAGCATAGCAGCTCTCAAGGAAAGAAAGAGATTCATCATAATTCATGAATTTTTAAAAGCTAAATAAACTTGACCAGAAGTCAGACAGAGGAACAGTAAAGTGGAACAAGAGCTTTCTGGATTGGCTCTTCATGGCATGGTGGGAATTACCAAACTGCCTACAAAGGTTTCTTTTTGCCAGTCTGTGTAACCTGCTTTTTTTTTTAGACCAGGGTTGTCTTATTGTAAGTCAGTCCTCTAGGACCACTGTCCTGCAAGTTTTAGATGATTCTCTGCTTTATCACACAGTGTTTATAACACACAATTCAAATGGTTGCAGTTAAGCAAAAGCTTTTGAATCTGCCATCAATGGAAATCATATGTGTCGAAGTGAAGAAACATATACAGGACACCGACTGTTGAGGACGGACCTTGAATACCTTTGCCCTTGAATACCTTTGCTTGATAAATCTATTCTCGGACACACCTGAATTAAATAAATACGTTGTTTTTAAATCTCTGTTGAGCTGAATGATCATTCAGGTGTGTTAGAGAAGGGATGCATAAAACAAGGATGAGCATCTCCAGGCCTCGAGGGCCAGTGTCCTCAAGCTTTAAGATGTGTCTTTGGTTTAACACACCTTGATCATACCTTCAGAGTTCTGATTATTATCTATTTGTGTGATTCAAGTGTCTTGGGGCAGAAACATCTTTAAACCTGTCCCTCGGGGAGAGCAATTGCCCATCTCTTATCTAAAGTAGTAGAAACTCTGTGCTACACAAGGGTTAAAGTTAGCCAACTACCTATAATCCTTCCTCTCTAAAATCCAGGAAGTCCATATGTAGGATAGCCACATTTCAATTAACTAGGACACTGCATGCTAAGAAATGTTGTATGTTTACACAAGACAGCTTGCAGATATTTTGTTAAGTAAAATTGGTTCACTTTCAGAATTTACATAATATTAAAGCTCTGATTTGAACCCTCAGATGATTTCTGAACTATTTATGTAAATTAAACTCAGTATTACCCTTCATGGTCTCCTGTTTTGCAGCTTTTTTATGAATAACAACATACATTTTCAGGTTTTCAGAGAGATGATTTATGTTGCAAACACACATGTCTTGTATAATTTGTAAGATTCATTTGAGCTGAAGAAAAAAGTAGAGCAAATTCTCTGCAGATGAAAGGCCAAAATTAAGGGTTAGTTCCTGAGAAAAATACAGATACATCCACTCTGAGGCTTTTATAGTTCTCTATCCCTGATGTTAATGGGAGTATGCTCTTTGCTGTATTACAAGGGTCTATCTAACAAAAGAACCTGTAATAACTGCTCCCTCACATAAAGTTAGTTTCATCATGCGCACTTTCATCTGGCTTGGTCTGCCGCAGTTTCCGTAGGCTCGTGAACTCGCAGGCGCGCGCTTTTAGGAAATCCTATACACTACTGTTTATGCTCTAAAAACATTCTAAATGACTTCGTTTCGAGTAAATTATGGACACTACCCACTCAGGACACTTGGAATACATTGGACGAGCAGTATGGAGGAATATTGACACGTTTTTTGTGGACTTTTATGGACCTTTCTGCCTCGGGCACCATAGACCTCCATTATTTGAATGTCAGCAGACAGCAAGAAGCCTCCCAGATCTCCAGATGCATTTGAGATATCAAAAAAGTACTCCAGAGTGTTGTTCAGCATGGGGGTGAGTAGAAAATGAAGGCTAATCATGTTTTGGGTGTACTATTCCTTTAAATTTTCAGCATAAAAAAAAAACAAACATACAGTCTGGGGGGAAAGAAACACAAATTCTCAAGAAAAATGCAAAATGAAGCCGAGATCGGTTGTTTAGTTTTTAACAGAAGTGTCTCTGTTCAGGATGTGAACGGTGGTGAAGAGTGGAGAAACCAGAAACATCTCGAGTGAAACCTCAGAGGGGAAGCCCCGCCTGGCCTCACACCACCACGTTCTCCTGCTGCTGTGGGAAAATAAAGACCACATGACTCAGAGAAACTGACACAGAAATATCTTGCCATGATGGTAAAGCTAAAGGTATTGCATATGAGTCAATGAGTCGATACAATCAACTGGTTTTCCTTAGATAGAAAACTTTGAATCAATTTGACTGTATGATCTGGGGAACTGTAAAGTGTCTTGAGGTGACACGTGTTGTGAATTGGAGCTATATAAATAAACTGAATTGAATTGAATTAAAGCTGATAAAATCAGTTTTGTACAATAAATCTTATTTTAACTGGCAGTGTAACATCAAAATCGGCTTTTTGATACTTTTATTTTAACCTTTAATGTTCATTTTGTTGTAGCTTTCTAATAAAATTGAAAAAAAAGCTTCAGATTTAGTGGAGGTTTTTCATTCACATTATGACACCAAAAAGCCGTTCGGCTTTCTTTAAGGTCATTGATATGTATAAATGTGACAACATTTCATTGCTTTTCAACAGCATTTTTGAGCTGAACACTAAAGGACCTTGGCTTATAGGTGATATCAAAAAGAGAGCATCGGGTATTTATCTTGTCAAAAGAATAAGACTGACTCAGTTCAGCAAAATCCTTAAGTGATTCTTGGAAAGAGCAAACTGTAGTGATGCAACTAAAGAAATGTCACCCACCTAAGATCTTAGATTAAAAAAACATAAAAAAACCCCACATCAAATCAACAGGAGTAACTGGAACATAGCAAATCAAAACAACAGTAAACAGAAAGCATTCATACCGACCCATACATTTTTAGGGCTGCACCAGAACCAGAATATATATGTGATATAGCACCCTTGGATTATGGGGAAAAAGGACATGTTTTATAATAACCATGCTGATGATAAAACGTTCATTGACAGAATTTCATTTGGTCTTAAGCAGTGATGGAGCCTAGGTGGAAGTTCAACTGAAGAAACTGATTGCTCCCCTATATCCACCTATAACAGCCAATCAGCTTTGAACCACACCTCCACGAAAGCCAATTGGAATCCAAAGTTCATCTTAAAAGGCCTCCGATGCGCACTGTCTGCTCCTGTGTGCAGGCGGCGGATGCGCAGTGTGACTTCATTCAGATGACACAAATTCAACTCACCTCTAGCCCCTCCTCCACCATCGTACCTAAGCTTAATTGGAGTGTCATTCCTCCATGTTCCCTGTCTCTTGTTAACAGGTCCGGCAGAAGGCCGCCATGTTGAGCCTGGTTTTGCCAGAGGTCTCTTCCCAACGGGGAGTTTTTCCTCTCCACTGTTGCTTCATGCTTGCTCATCATGGACAGGTTCTCTCAACCTGTGTTATCCAACTCTAGCATCAGCTCACGCAATCCACTGAATCTCCCCATAAAGCTCAGTATACCGACTCTCTAACCAGCAGTCTATAGACTGACCAACTTCATCTATCTCCACTCCACCACCAGATTCGGGCCTGGGGGGGAACAGCCCTATTCTTTGCTCCTGTTCATGCATATCTATTAAAATTAAGCGCTATGTTTCCTGCTGAGGTCTGAGCGCAAAAGACAAAATAATTGTATCAATAAATTTCTCCTAATTGTCTTTTCTCTTCGTGTGAGTTTTTCAGATTGAATTGTTTTAGTCAACAATGACGAAATGATTTTGTTGATGCTCTTTTTTTTCATGACGACAACGAAAACTGAGGAGCTATAACGACTCCTGGGTGTGAGTTTTTGTCAACGAGACGAGACTACATATCATTGTTAGCGGTCGGTTTGTCAGACATTTAAAATGCATCAAATATTTAATTGCATACTGTTGATTTTTGGATAAAGACCCAGATGAAAAGGTATATAAACCTTTGAGTATTTATCTCTCATTGTTCTTGTTTCTATCTATTTGAATATTTCAACATTTTAGTGACATATTGAAATTTAGGTCCAGATTGCCATGGCATTACAAAGCAATTCTGAGGTTCTCTGTGTAATTATAATTTTTTTTATATCAGTCTCCTGTGAATTTAAATCTACTTTGACCCCTCAGCAGTGGTAACCAAGTGACAAATTCTTAGAAATAAAGCCAAAATTACCAAAGAAGAAAGAAGAATGTTTATGTTCTTTGCTTTTTTGAAACAATGAAGATTTTATTGATCTGCATGAAATGCATAATTCATAATATCAGTAAGTGTTTGCTTTCGGATTTAAAACATGTTTGTCGAAAACCATTCCTTTATTGTACATTTTGTAAACTTGTCTGTCTGCTATATTAACAAATATGATGTGTTGAACTAGATAAGCTAATTTTCAAAACTTTCGTGAGACACTTTTTTATTTGAATTCTAAAAATTAAAGTTTTCTGTCCAACAGCAATGATGAACTGCATGGCAGCATTCTATACGTAGCAACTGTAGTATCTAGGCTAGAGCTGTCAGTCTGGTAAAGAACCTGGTTGTCATTCAAAATTATGAAGGTTAACTGTTTTATGAACTGCATTACAAAACTGACTAAAACTAATCTAAAACCTTTTTAAATTTAGTCGACTAAAACCCAACTAAAACTAATAATAATTTTGGTCCTGAAGACTAAACCTAAGATGAAATCTAAGATGGCTGCAAAAAATAACACTGGTCTTAAACTGGGTTTTGCTTGATTCAAGTACAATCCGAAAATGGGCCACCAATCACAACTTCAGCAGCTTTTATACTCTATGTGGCATTAGATGATCCTTCACCATCATGTAGCCTCCCGATGTCTTGTTATTCTGTTAGATTTTAAGCACTGCAAATCATGACAGGCTGTGGAAATGTAAAACTGGAATCTTCCCATTTATTTAAGGAACAGTTCATTGGTTGTTCCTGACTGTCTGAACATGTTTCCTTCTTTCTGAAGGTGGGAGTCAAAGTAAGATGGTTGAAACTTGAATAGAATTGACAGCTCCAGCAAAGCAAAATTCCCTTAAAACACATTAAATGCTATTGTGGTAGGGACAACTCTGAAAATGTTCCAGTGAGCCCAAATGGAAATTTTTATTCGAGCCCTACAAGTCGGGTGTGTGGCAGGAAACACCTGTTCTAAATAACTAACAATTCTGCCAAGAAGTCTGGTGTGATAATGAGCCAGAAATAAAGAATTTGCTCTTTGATGGCTCCTAAGGGGAAATGAACAAAAATACCACCACCATTAACACAGGGGTGGCTAATCCAGGCTCAGAAAGCAAAAAGAATACACATAGATTAGTTTCAACTGTTTGCATTTCCAGCTCCACATAGATGGGGACTAATGTTTAAACCAGTGGATCTCAAACTCCAGTCCACGAGGGCTGCTGTCCAAATTTTATACACCATTCTGCTTTGACAATCTTGAGTCAAATATGACTGCAAGTGACATAGTTTGGCAATTTGAATAAATGATGGAGGGCAAGGGATACATCTAAAGGGCTGCAGAACACGGAGCCTCCAGGATTTGAGTTGGAGGTGTCAGAATCACAGAGTTAGGTGACCAAATGTTATCTTTTTCGAGCTGGATTTACCAACTTCAGCATTCACATGTGTTTGTATGACAGTAAGCATGATATCAATTCTAAAAAAACTTGCATTACACGTTTTTATTTTTTTCCTTGTAATTCTGTCTCCAAAAAAACGTCTTCAGATAAACTTGTAAAAGTCCCAAACTGCTAATGCTGCATTTAAGTACAAGCTTAGGGAATGTTCCTTGAATGTTCCTACTTTATTAATTTAATGAAATGTAATTTTGTACGAAAGTCTGTTTAATGAGCTGATAGGTGATTGTGTCATTTTCAGCCATGTTGGAAATTATTCCCTTATTTGTTTGAAGGTGCTGGCAGCAAGTGATGTATTTACAAAACCTGAACCAAGTCTAAGAGACATAAAGATGCAGCTGATAGCAACATGATAAGATGCATATGAGCCACAAAGAGGGTTACAGCTTTCAGATTTTTGTTTCATATATTCTGCTTCTTTCCCACACGTTTTAGTAAGTCTCCCTCAGATCCTCCTCCTCCTCTGCGCGTGGGGATGTGACTCCCACACACTCCCTCTAAACATCTGAGTAAGGTTGTTCATATAAATCCCTTACCACACACTCTCTCTCTCACACACACAAACACACATAGGATAACCTCTGCACTGTCATAGTACACTGAGTCATCTGTCTCATAATGGAGCAGTCATCATATGATGACGTAACACAAGGAAACAAGACACTATAGTAATAGGAAAAAAGAGATATAATATAATAATGCAGCTAAGCACAACAAATACAGAGAGCAACCAGTGTGCAAGCAGGATGAAGAAAACATGGATCTCTGACAGAAATACAACACTAGCTGCCATAATTGTAATTAGGAAAATAGATTTGTTAAATGCTGAAAACGTTTTTAAACTTAGTCGGGATGGCTTTTTAGTCTTATCAACTTTATATTTTGCAAAACTGCAATGAAAACACTTGCCTTTGTGAGCAGATCATCTTAAATCGATGGATGCTCCCTTCAAACGTCCTTCTATATTTTCTCACTATAATTATCTTCATCTGCAACTCTTTTTTGTGTCTGAGCTTTGGACCAAACTGACTGCAGAATCAGATGCTGGACATTTTTAATTCATTTTCATGGTATTTTGTTGAGAGAGAACACATTTCAAACAAATTCTTTTTGAGTTGAGTTGCATGACAGATTGTGTTTGCAAAAAGATTTTGTTGACACATTTCTAAAACATGATAAAAGCTCTGAAGTTAAAACAAGTGCTGCTTTTTTTTTTTAAACAATGAGATTACCAAAGCCCTTGTATTATTTATCTATTGGGGAAAATGAGTGTTGAAGAAGATGGACGTCAGAGTAAGAAGGTGGGTCAAGGTTGAGGAAGAAATTTCAATATCTATCGAAATGCTGCTAGAACTTTTGTGCTTGGCAGAGTTTGTTAAAATACATTGTTCACTCCTTTTACAGTAATTACAGATAACTAGATAAGTGGTGTCAAAATTCAGTCTATCTCTAAAGACAGTTTACATTTAACATAACAACAGAACACTACCCTTGAGGACAAGAGTTTAATTCCTGCAGAGAAGATCGTTTGGTTTGATTCATCATCTTCTTTCCAAATCAGCACTTTATGCTTGCAATGTAGCACAAATATCCACCTGTTAGGAGTTCTTCAGCTCCTCACATCTAAGTTCTTCAGCCACCGTATCTGAGAAATTGCCTATTGATGCTTCATTATATAGTTGAATTTAGCAAAAAAATAAAAAAAATAAGGAAAGAGTTTCCAAAAGAATCACACTGTGGGGTAAAGAGGTTTGTCCTACACTGTGAGCATGTTGGATAGCAGGACTGTTACAAACGGGCGAGTTTCATTGTTCTGGAAGCCTAGAGTGGTAAATAATTTAGGCTACCCCATATTCTACTTTCTGTTGGATTATTTATTTATGCACCTGTAGCGGTCTTTAAAGTGCTGAATAAAAATTAAACTTTTACTGCTCGACGCGCCACATCAACCAAACGGAGAAGCTGATCTCTGAGCTGGCAGGGAGACAGACAGCACTGCTGATACAGATCAATATGATCACTCCCCTGAAATGGTTTATTAACACCTAAATTAACTTAAAAAAAAAAACATCTGGCAAAATATGTTCTATTTTATTATTCTGGTGCCTACAGTTTGAATTACGTATGTGAAAAACTCCTCCCAACCACCGCAAATGATAGTGGAAAACAGCAAATAGGCAACCGGGCCAGAGGCTACCTCTGTCTGAGCAGCTCTGACAGAGAGATAATATTTGAAGGCAAGATCATAATCTTGATGAACTCACTGCACATGTGAAGGTTTCAGGTCAGCTCCTTCCAACTCGCATCAGACAAATTTTTGACCTCGCAGCTAGAGCAGCAAAGATGCAGGAGAAAGCACGCTTCAGACGCGCATCACAACTAAACTTGAACAAGCATCAAAAACTAAAAAGCACTCGCGTTTTTGCTGCTCCTACTGCTTGCGGTCTGAACATAGCAGAAGATTTAACTTAGACTAGCTTTACACAGACTGTGTTTCATGTCCGATACATCACCTGTTGTAAAATTTACCAGATCCTCTTCTCTCACACACCCTTCCTGTCTGGCTTATCTGTTTGCTATTTTTAGAAATGTACGCATTTTTCTCGAACATCCATCAAACAAAGTCTTGATTCATATTTTTCAACAGAAGAGGGCTGTACATCATGCTATGGCATTGCATTGCATCTATTTGCAATAGATAAAAAAATGCAAAAATGATCTAGTCTATAAATGAGACTTTAGACCAACTTGAGCTTTTATTCTTCCTTTCTCATCCTTGAAATTAAGACAACTTTTGCGAGAAGAAAACCTGGATTCAACTTAAAAGGTTGAAAAAACAAAAACAGTTATCCTTAAAGCTAGTTTACTGCCCTAAGATGTGAATGTATTTGAACAATTTCTCACCGATGATAAATACTAATTGTTTTCTTAAACTAAATACGCCTGCCATTCATCTTGGTGAAAGTTTTTTTAATACAAACATTTAAACTCACAAAAGACATGTCTCGGATATCATTGAGAACCGTTCCTTCATCTTGTTTGCCACAGGATGATGCAAAACTATACAAGAAGCTGATCTCTGCAGAAACCACCTTAAAATCTTAAACCTTGTGATGTAGTGAAATGGTTTGTTTTATAAAGGATCTGGTTGGGACCAGAAACTCTGCACAGCTCAGATTACTTCAGGGTTCAGTCAGCATGTTAATATGAGGAGGAGAGGAGAAAGCCGCTGTGCTGCACAGCAGAGACATTAAAAACAAATAGAGTCCATTCATTTATGCAAGGGAAGCATCTGACCTGCTCAACTGGGTGCGTTTACAGTAGGTCAGAACAAAACCTGTGTCACTGTGTCCTCACCAAGTAGAAAAAAGATCATACTGATGTAAATACCATTTCCCTCCTGCAGTAAGTAGTTTGGAAAAATGTTTCACAGCGTCTAAGCTGCAAATAAAAAGTTGATCAGGCTTTACAAGTCCAGCTGGCCTGAACTGAGATAAATCGTTGCTGATGGTTTCTGTTTTGCAGATTCTGCACAGACATCTGATGGCTCAACAAAGAGAGCGTGACGTAAACAGGAATGTTAAGTATGGAGCGTCTGCAGAGAACAAACTGTTGCTGTTCCCAAATGACCTTCTTCCTGTCTGAGCTACCCGGCCTGCTGGGTAGAAACATGTTCTGCTTAGCGAGGCACGCCTTTGTAAAGAACAATGAGAACAAAGCTTAACATAGATCAATATGTTCCCTCCAATCTAACCCATTTATGCAGAGCTTTTTTGTATTCCTAATTTTAGCAGTTAAATAAGGTGATTCTCACTGAAGTGACTGGGTGATCATATACAAACTGCAGGCTTACTCTCATGCTTTGTACTTTAGATTCTTACATCTTTTAATTTCATCTCATATCCATTGCATTCATTGTTGTTTTGATTTTCTTATTATCTTATTGATTGATAGACATGATATCACCATTTAGATGATCTGATAGATGATTATTGCCTCCCTGGATGCAATCTTTGCAGTAGAAGCTAAAAGTTATCATTGAAACAAACTGCAGTTAAAGAGCCTGCAGGACAAAAATCATCAACCACTTAAGAAAACTGTGCACAGAGTCTAAGTGTCCTCAGAAAATGGGCTTGTTGAATTTAATTACAGGGGTTGGTGCTAATCAGGTGATCCAGATGTGAACTTCAGGACCCGGAATGACCTCTGCTGGATGAGCAGGAAAAGTGTCTCCATGTAAGGACACCAGGCAGCGCAGGACTGTGGCTCATGACTGCTATGTTCTGCATTGTTTGAATTCTGTAGTAGGACTCGTGTTTATTAGTGTGATGTCATCTTACTCTACCGTGTGATTGTCCACGTACATGCTGTTCTCTGACTGGTGGCCAGTAAGTGAACTAAATGGAGTAGAAGGAATCTTGAAAGGGAAAATAGACCAGCCAGTGCATGTGAAACAGCTTGGATTATTTCGATTTTCTGAACATTTATTTACAAATCATTACAGAATATCAGATGCAATTTAACAACAGGTATTCTTTGGGGAACTATATATGCAGGATTGTCAACTATATACTGATAGTGGAGTGGTGCTAAATACAAGATTTTAACTGCATTCATAAAGTGTTTTTGTCATATGAGTGCACATCTGACTTTTGAGCAGATTTCATATTTTGATGATAGGCTGCCTGTTAGTGAGACCCACAGGTTGATCACTGAGTCTAACCAGCTTCGAGGCCTTTCAGACTCTGAGGATGTGCAGCTGATGTGCTACAGTTAGTTGCTGCTGAACAACAATGGAAAATATTTCTGGCATTTGAATGTTTCCACACTACACTGACCTGACTGCACTCTGCTGTTTTCACTAGACTCGTAGTCATGCTGAGCGACCTTCGCTGGAAAAAGACAGAATCTGGAGTTGAACGCTGTCGGATGCCATGGAATTTTATTAACAAACATGTCCAACAGAAACTGTGGAAACTTTTAAGTTTCAGAGTTTTCAGTCAAAGAAAAACAAAACTCTAGCTGCAGGGAAGTGAGAGGTGCATAGAACCCTGTCCCTCTCTCTGGGTAACCCTCATGGGATGTTTGGATGTTTCCTTCCTTGAGCAGTCTAGAAAATAGAGAGGCCTTTTAAGTATAGAAACAGAAGGCAATAAAAACAAATAAAACAACAAAAAATAAAACTAATGAGCTATAAAAATGCACTTAAATTGGTGGTTATAGAGGTAATGCTGGGTTCAAGACACCATAATAACAAAAATAAACATGACACAGAAATATTACAAATAATATAAAAAATTAATTTGAAAATTAGGGGTTTGGCAGGTCTGGTGTCAGGTTTTATTTGTATGGTTGGTCAAACGCTAATCTAACGCTGGTGTTCATAGGCCTAATTTAGAAGACATATCCTTTACAGAAGTAAATATGAAATATTTACTTTTAGTTTGCAAAGTCATCACTTTCAATTACATAAAAGATTGACTACAAAATCACCCTTCAGAGTAGGTCACTTTGACAAATATCAAGGTTTATCAAGCTTTGTATCTTCAAAAGGGACCTGGGTCTGATTTGAAAAATTTGTCAAATTTTTGCTGCTTATTTGGCGATTAAAACAATGGATACAGTGAAGCAATGAGAAGAAAGTCAAATAATTGGTAGTTCCTCTTTTAAAAGCCTGTTAGTGTGAACAAAGCATTTGTGCAACCAACCAATTAATTAGTGAGTCAATCAATCAATCAATCAATCAATCAATCAATCAATCAATCAATCAATCAATCAATCAATCAATCAATCAATCAATCAATCAATCAATCAATCAATCAATCACATGACATGTGTGGAAACTGCACAGCATGACTAATCAGCTTAATGCAAAACAAAATATCACCCTTTATGAACTCCATCCGTTACCATTTAAGCTGATACATGCTAAAACATCACATGCTCTGTGTTGGGATCTGATCTTGGATCCAACAACTGCCTGATTTCATTCTAACCATAAAATATTTCCATTGTCTGTCTGCAAGTTTATCAAGATATATCCAATCAGATCGTGTCCTCTAGGTGCTTAACTTACACACAGGAGATTGACGTAAACATCCTCCAACAAAAACATAAGCTTGTGTCACTTTAGGGGGAAATTGTTTACAGATTTCAGTTGCAAGTAAAGATAAATGGCTTCAATACTGGGAAAACCGAGGGAGGGATTTGTTGTGGATGTTTTTCTCATGTATTTCACTGGAAAAACTCAATGGGAAAATATAACTTCCCCAGAGGTCCACAGACTCAAATCCTTTCCAAACCTTTGGACAACTCTCCATCCCCTCCTCCACCTCCTCCCATCTCCCCACACAAACACACCTCCCGTGCTGCATGTTGGTTTCTTTCATGGCGTTAGATTTATTCCCACTAACGTCAGCAGCAGGAGGAGGAGGTCATCACAGTGTTTGCACAAAAGAGGGAGGAGAGGACATAAATGAAGGAAGCTATTAGTGAGAGAAGTGGTGGGAAACAGGAGTATAATGAGGAAATAATAAATAAAAAAAGATAAAGCGTGACGATGAGGAGGAGGTGATAAAAGATCCAGGAGAGCATTCATAGAAAAAAACTCAATGAGAATAAAAGAGACAAACATAAAGAAAAGAGCCTAAGGAAAGTCTGATCAAAAAGCAAAAAATAAATAAAAAAAATAAAGAAACCTCACAAGTCTGTAAACAATAAAACCATTTTTTCTTGTTAATAAATCATCAGATGCAAATAATTCACCAAAACATTCATGTTTCATACTCAGATGGGTTATGATGGTGGCCTCTCCCTGTTAAAACAGAGCATTGCTTTGCACCTTCACTGCATGCATGCTAAGTCTGAGGGGTTTCTAGGCAGCATGGTTTTACCACTGTTAGCAAGAATCAAAATGATCTCTGTCCTCACATCTTCTCTAACGGGTAGCTGCAGAAAGCACATTCATGTCCCTATATCTAGTGTTATGGAATTATTTCACAAATGATGCAGATCACCACCAAAATTTAATTGGTTCTAAATTGGGCTAAGACATACAGTACCTGTGGTTTGAATTTTGGAGCAATCGGTCCATAACTTTTTCTGTAATCTTGGTAACCAATAAACCAACGCTATCAAAATAATTTCTTCCTTGGTAGAGGTAACCGAAATACACATTTTTCATAAAAGCCCCTTAAAATAGTTCACTGTCATTTTAAGTTTTTTTTTTCTAATTGGCATAGTACCTTTGTCCTTTTTTTTATCATCTTGTATCTTTCTCTTGTCAATCTGCTTTTCTGATAATTCTGCTTCATATGAAAAGGCAGTTTTAAAAAAAAAGTTGGTCTCATTTGCATATATTTCTTTATATGATACCAGATAACTATAAAAATTTTCTACTGTTGTTTTAGCACAACATAATCCAACAAAATCTCAGCTCAGTTAAGAGGATTGCATTGCCCGAAAGCTGTCTCCTTCACTCCCTCTGTGTCTGGGCTCTTGTTTGTGACACAAAGAACCAAACATGGCGGCACTCATAACACAGTGAGGTATGAGTCTTCTGATTTTGAAAAAAGTTACAAGACAAAAACAAGTCCAGTCTTTCAAGAGTGGAAATTACAGTTTTTCCATTTGTATGAAGCAGCCAAACAATTTAGAGCACCTGACCTATTGTGGAATTTCAGGCACCAAGCTGGTTTGCATCTGGCATCAGAGTAGACACGTTGCATACATGTATTATAAACCTGTGTTTGTTTGCCCTGCAACCTTTTGCATTATTTGTATGGGTGTAGGACTGTCAGAATGATTTTTTGTTGGTTTTGTGGGGGTGGGGGGGCTCTAAAATTCATTATGAATTTCACAGCTGTTGAGAATAGTAGAGTCCTGACTACTCACTGCTAAAAGGCAGTGAAGAGCAGATCTTCTCAGGTCCTGCAGGCTGCAGACAGATAGAATAGCCCAACATAAAAGACACAGTAAGAGAGTTGCAAAACAATTCCACCACCACCTCCCATTGCCAATATCCTGCCTGCAACCCTGTCACCACCATCCCACCCAATGTAGACATCCCACAGTAGACCAAGGGAGTGGGCAGTAGCATCAGGACAGTGACGTAGCCAGTGCTCCCTAACAAACACCAGCAATCTATGACAGGAACCTTACCAACTGGACCTCACCCTTATAACCTCAGCAAAACCCCAAACAGTTGTCACAGCTGTAGTTCCCACTGAAACAGTGCAGCAGGAACAAACGAAGTCCTCAGCTAGAAAAACAGGTCAGTCCTCCGAGGTGTGAAGTCAGTTATATGGCTGATTGAGCAGGTCAGTTTTCACACCTTTTTATGTCTGAAAGCGCTCATTCAACCACCGCTCCCACCACCTGCAGGTTACTGGTTGCACTACTAAACATGACTGCTGCTACCGTTTAACACTCCACTAATGCTTCTCCTCCTACTACCACTCCTACATGGGTTTTACTCACTGATTATGTTCACAGCTTGGGGTGAAAATGATTTTAAGACCTACTTCATGCCAACTGATGAAGAGGTAATGAGCTCGGTTGGGGTGCTGGTGAAGCTGATGTGATTCACCTTGAGGGAGCAGGAATTAACATCTTACTAACCGCAGGTCAGCACATTGACATAATAATCAATGCAGTCCTGGGACTTTACTGACATTTTCATATGCTGTGCAATAATTATTTTTCCTTTCCCTCCAATTATGATTAGAGACTAACTCATAACTGTAATGTTAATTTAAAAAAAATCATACCTCCAAAGAGATTATTGCATAAATAAGTATATTAAGGGGCAGGTATTCCATTAATTTGGCGACAAAAAATTACATTTGTCATTTTTCAAGTTAGGAAATCTTTAGTGAAATCCAAACTTTACTCTGAGTACTTATAAACTGGCACCAAAAGTCTGAATCAAGTAAAAATGGTCCCTGTGCCATAACATGTTCCTAACATACAGTATTTGTATTTGTTTGTTGGCAATTGTTATTACTTTAAAAGATGATAAAAAGCTGATAGGTATATATTTCTTGTCTCCCTGAGGTGTAAAGAGAGTAGTCCATCTAAATCTGAGGAAGACAAGAAAATATCAGAGCTATGATAATCTTGATATTTTAAAAAAAACCTCTGCTCCTAAAAACTTGATTTTATTTACATTCAGTGCAACACTGAGTACGCTAAAAACTACTGGAAGTGTGACAAAAGAGACCTTGGTGAAGTTTATTTTGCATCAACAGAGAGGAGGAAAGTAAAGGACGTTAAAAATAACTTCAAAACTCACTCTTATGCAATGAAAAGTGTCATCTTTAGATGACGGCATTTACATTGAAACCATGGTCACCATCTAGATCTTAACAATTTCTTTTATTTTTGTTGAAGGATACCAGGAAATAGCTGTTTCTGTCCTCCTAAGACAAACATAAGTAAACTCTCATGAGACTTGAACTTGATCATAAAAGATTTAGCTCATGGTACCAAAGCCTTCAGGTATGTTTGCTAAAGAAAATTATCTGAAAGGGATATAAATACCTGAAAGAACAAACATCTTGTTTACTAATAAAGAAGTATGAAAGATATGTAATGCTGTGGGCCTATTCTTCTTTCAAAAACCTTTCCAGAATACCTTTCATCTAAAATAGGTCTTTATGGATCTTTTAAAAGTTATTTAAAAGATGTAAATAATTGACATGGACTTGGTTCACCAGATTGAAATCTGATACAAAGCCTGGGTCTACAGAAAGATCAGTGTGTGAGTGTGTGCGTGAATGGGTGAATGAATGTAGTGTAAAGCGCTTTGGTCAAGTCTCTTGACTTGAATAAAAGCGCTATATAAGTACATGCCATTTACCATTTACAAAGAGTATATGAGAGAGCCTTTAGGCAAAGACAGTAATGACAAGTAATCAGTATACAGTGAGGTCACTGGATGTATGATTGTCAAAATGTTTCACACATTAAAACTATATTGTCTCACACTCAAACAAAGTGACGTCGAGACATGCAGTGGTTGTAAATTTTCCTTTTACTTTCCCGTTTCTTCTGGAAATACAAACAGCATTCATATATCCGACGTGCATCGCACTATGGCTGCTATGAACTACTGAGCTTCTTCAACAACAGAAAACTTTGGACCCAAGGCTGCCCTAAATGCCTGTTCAAAACAAATCCTTTTCTAAACTCATTTCACTCTCAGCCAGAACAGTTACCAATACACTCTTATGAATGTTCAGTGACATTCATAAGAGTATATTGGTATCCTAATAGGAATAATGAAATATTATTAGGAATGAAATTCTAATTTTTTAGATTGAATTTAATGGAGGGGGGGGGGGGGGGTCCCATCTGATCCCCCACAATATTATTTAATATATCTAGAAGAACTGTGATGGTTACATGAGTTGCAGTGTCTGCAGAAAGCAAGGACTGTAAGCGGTTTAGCAGAAACCCCACCTCCACTGTAATGTCGTCTGGATCTAATGAAACCCAAATGCCGAAGTGTGTCTGTTTGTCAGAGGCGTGAAGCCGCAGGAGGACAGTGTGAGAACTTCTTACCTGACCTGGTCCTCATCAGCGGGAGGGTCAGAAGTAACACTGCCTCGTTTTCATTCTTCACTTCGTCCAATCGCACAAACACACGCTGACCTGTGCTGAACCGTTCCCAGTCACACTTCAGGTGTTTGAATCAACATGTGGGCTAAAGTTCTCACACTCTCAGATATGGTGGCCCTGAGAACAAACTCTTCCTCAGACTTCAAACTGGTCGATTCAACAAAGAAAGAATCTGGAGCCTTTCAACATGAACCAGCTGAGAAAGCTCAACCTGAGTGATGCTGATTAGATCAAACAAATGAAGAACTGCAATCAAAATTATTTGAAACAGCTGAATCAACTTTTTAACTGAGGGGTTAAAGACCGGATAATTATTACAGCATTAATTAAAATGATTTATAGAGATTAATAGTGAAATGTCACTTTTCACAGCCTTTAAGTCTTTAGTGTTTATTTGAAAATTAATCTGATTATTCCTGCGCTCACAAATACATTTGCTGTGGATTATTTCTACATAACAATAAAGCATTAGTTAAAACGATACTTAAGTGCAGGTGGATTTTGTTAGGATGCACACTGTTTTTAATTTTTTTTTAGCAAATGAGTTTCAGGGATTCTCAGCTGGTCAGACGTGAAAGTTTGACTCTAACACACCCTAATCTCCCCCTTTTTGTGGAGGGGTAGAATTGGCCTGACCTCCCCCATGCTGATGCCTTTGAAACCACATCCAGTAACAACAGAAATCCCATATGCAACAGAGAAAATGATCCAGAATATTTGCAGAACAAAATATATGACTGATTTCTAGATCCTAGATGTCTTTAAAGACTCCTAAAAGTGGGATTTTAGATAAATAAAAAAGTAATTTAATTAATTTGATTTAACTACATGTTGTGTAATGTCATTTGATTTCTTTTCAAGAACTGAAAAATGAAAAATGAATGGCAAAGGAAAGCATTATGAACTTAAATAATTTCCTATTTGATGTATAAAATAAAAAGGAATGCAAGCTTGAAAAACATATTTTCATCCAAATTTACATTTAGATTATATATTTATAGAAGGTTTGTTTAAGATCTTTTTTAAGATTGTTTAAGTCTTTAAGATAAAAAGACAGGCAAATAAATAGATGAACAGAGTCAATTAAATGTAAATCCTTTTGGGTTCTAGATGGTGACTATCAAGCACTACATGAGTTCAGACCATCTACCAACCCATACGTTATTGATACATTGATATCAACTACATTTCAAATGTAACAAAAATGCATTAAAATATTGTACATGTAATGTACATTATTTTGGTTAAACCATTTTTCCCCCAAATACATCAGGACTAGGTAAAAAGATAACATTCTTAAATACTGTATAAAAAGGGAACAAACAAATAAAACATTTTGTTTTACCCTGATTCTGTTTGAGTGATTTTGGCTTTGCTGTGGCTGCTTGCCACTCTCTGCTCTGCTCACTTTGTTAATTATAGAAAGCAGATTGCCCTGAATCTCAGTCAATCTCATTTCTCCCAGCTGTAATCAATACCTGCCTCTCTGTCATTTTCTGCCAGAGTGTCTCTTTGCCTTCAATGAAAGCTTAATTTCAGTTTTTTTGTGATATTATGTTATCTGTTTCTGTTTTCTATGATCTTTGTGCCTACAATGGATTCTCATCGCCACCTGTCTGTGGTCACAATGTGGACCACTGCTTCTATCTGTCCTCAGCTTAATCAGCCATTATCTGCCTTTCCTGCCTTCTACCAGCTTGCTGAACTCACCCGCATGCAATAGACTTTTGAAGCACAAAACCGTGTGTTGGTTGAATATCAGGTTCTCAGAAGCCTCTCGTTATACATTCAATCTTAACAAAAACCTAATATTGCTTTTTACCCAAATAGATCCAAAGGTCCCTTTTTTATAAATAGTTTTCCTTCTTTGTCCTTCTTGATTATGACTGAAAGCATCTCTGCCGCTGCTAACGTGAATGTGGTCAAAAGTAACTTTGAACATAAACCATGCAGAGATTTTGACTGTAACAACAACCAAACTGTGGTTGAGGACCTTTGAAGGTCATTTTTGCTCAAGACTGAAAGGATATGGACATGAAATCTACAGTTTCCCGTAACTTTCTGTCTGTTTGTTTGACCTTTTAGTAATTTGTAGTCAGAGCAGTAGCTCAGTTTTGAAGACGGATGAATGTGGTCACTGCTGTGTGCACTGTTGTGGGCTGAAGTGGTCGTCTCCCTGCCTCGGAGCTGCTAGTTTCTTCCTTTTCCATCAGGGCTTCTGTAATTACTGATATGCAGCAGTTAAAATCTCCCCCCAGATTCCAGCTCCTTGTCTCTGCTTTTGATCAGAATGTCCAGCTCTTTCTGGGAACATCGAGCCTCCCACAGGGCTCCTCTGTCCCTTCAACTTAGCGCTAATGTGAAGCCTGAAGAAAGAAACAGAAAAAAACAGCAAAAGCCAAAAAAAGTCAATGTAGCATTTCTCTGAAGTCAGGGCAGAAGCTGTGCAGAAAAAATTAAAACATACAGATCTAAGAATTTATCTGACACTTGTATAACTTTTTCCTAAAACTGAAGAAATGACTGCAATGCCCTACTAATGTAGTTGAAGATAATTATTAGTAATAATTTCTTCAAAACAGGGAAAATGTTTTTCTTTTTTTTTTTTATAAATGTTTACTTCTATCCTTATTACTAGGAAATTTGCTATGTGTTTTACTTGTTACTTTTGGAGAAGAAAGGAAGGCAGACTTTCACCTCTGCTAAATATCACTGGATGGGTACTCCTTGACCTGATTACAATTTTTTGTTGCACTCAAATAAACCACAGTGCATCATAAACCCCTCCAGTAGTCAGCTTCAGCACTTGAACCTTTAGTTTGGTTCCCAGACCTCCGTACTGACTTCCAGCTGAGAACTTTGAGATAGTCTGCCCTGCTCAGAGGTCATGAACCAGGTAGTTAAATCTGATCTCTGGCCTATGAGTGTCTGCTTTAAGAGAAAGGAGGTTCTCACAGTCTGTGGCGTCACAGCTTCACACCTGCTGCACTGCAGTTCCTGAATGTTCTGACCTGCTGGAAATGCAGCTGCAAAGAGAAACAGACATGGACAAAACTTGACATAGGTCTAAATAATGAGGTGAATGGAAAGATTTTTCACTTATTATATGCATAATGTCATAGTAGCCAGTGGTTTCTTGGAACCTTTCTTTTTAATTAAAGTGAGGAATGGTTTTCAACCATGTTAGGAACATCCCTACTTCCACCAGGGTCTCATATATACATATATCTTCAGAAATTGGCATTTCGTATAACTATACTCCAACCAGATACTTTGCAGCCACAGAAAAGCCTCGTAATGAATATTTATTCTTGACAGAATGGCAAGAGCAGATTTAAAACCATTGGATTCTTGGTACAGGCCATGCTTGAAATCCTTTATCCCTCATTGAAACATGTCCCTAAAATGTAGGCATATTTTCATCATTCCACTAAATTTAAGGAATTGCGTTAGGGATCATTGTCCCATTGGAAACCCCAGCAGTGTTTAGGCCTCAACCAACAAATAGTCTTTAAGCTGAGGTAAAGTTAAGAAATTTTGAGTTAGTCTCTCTTTCCTCACTAATCCACGGCATGCACAGCTGAATAATCCTGTAATGTGATGCTGCAACCGCACTTGAAAAGTATTATAGTGTCTTTGGATTTAAAAGATTCCCCTTGACTGCCGCGCCTTGGTATTACAACCAAATAGCCCAATTTATTTACATTACATCTGGTCTTACCTCTTGATTAGCAACATTTAAGCCCTTATTGGTTATTAAATAAAACACAAGTAACAAATAAAACATTGGTTATCCTTGCTCCAGCAGCATTTATTTTAATTCTTGCAAGACTGAGAACAGTGTCTGAGCAACACATCCCTCTGTATAAAGATTGTTCTCTGTCTGTTTTAACCGAGACAGAGAAAAACCCTGCTCTTTGCTCTCATCACAAGAGTTGACTCATTCCTCACCTATCTGGGGCGCAAAGAAACAGGTTAGAACTGAGTCATCGGCTGTAGAAGACAGTGAATGTCTCTATCAGGTTACATTCCATCTGTTTTACTGTAGAACAAAACCTATTTAATGTATAAACATGATAAGATTGAACATAACCTAAAACTTAAAGGCAGCCATAGGATTATAGAAAGCAATGTTCAATTGGTCATGAGACTAAAGGACAAGAAAGGAAGAAATACATTTTACCCCGACATGGTGAAACTAGTGTCACTGTGGAAAGTGACACTTGTGATTTTTAGAAACACCTGAATCTGGATATATATAATTCTGGCTCAAACAATCCAATTAAATTGAGAATTTGCACAAATTCTTATTTGTTACAGTGGGTTCTATATGTTACAATTATCATGCATCATATTAATAACTTTACTCCTCAAAATAGTATAAAAGTTTTATTGCTGATTTATATTTCCTATTTGAACAGCCCCTAATATATTTCTAAGAAGATAAAAACAGTTTTAGTGCCAATGTACTTGCTTAGTTGTCTAGAGTTGTAAAAATCAGTTGCATTAACAGAATCCTACTATTTGTATTGCCCATGACCATCCCTGCTGCTACTGTATCTCAATGAAATCACAGATGAATCAAACTCCATCAAGATGAATAATGTTTTTCTCATTCATCCTTTTGGCCAGCATCCCACACGGTTACCTTGACAACAACTCATGAGTGAATTATCACAAATCCTTATAAACACACAGCCTCAGCTGTGGGAACAGTTTCTATGTTGTTGAGGCTCAGCAGTTCAGTAAATGTTTGCAGATCAGAAACCTGCAGGCAGATCATTATTATAAACAAATGATATGTTATTGTTACTTAAACTTTGCAAAGTGCAGACAAAATTTGGTCGTTAATCAATGGATGGCGAACCATGACAGCTAGGAGCAGCCGCAGGATGGAGCTGATGGCAAGCGGGGGATGATCTCTGTCTGCGGGTGCATTTTCTGAATGTGGGTGATGGTTTCTGTTTCAAGGGCTGTTAAAGAGGAAAAAAGACTGTCATGCATTCTCACCACAACAATCAAAACATCATGATAAAAATTAGCTCTTGTCTGACACCTTATTTGTCCACACTTTAACTATCTGATATGTGCATGCTAAAAATGAAAAAATGTCTGAAGATCATGAAATTAGGAGCAAATTTTCGATAAACTGATCAAAGTTTTCTGCTTTTTTAGAACAGAAAAAATATATGCAAAAAGCAGCATATATCCTACATACTGCAATATATTACTGTCATTTGCATACTTGTGTGACATAATTGTTTTTCAAAAAGAGAGGAAAAGAGTGATAAATCACAATTGAATGCGATTCATATGACATAATAATCCTCTGGATGGCGCTGCCTAAAACATGATTAATATCTAGGATATAAATCAAAACAGAAAATGCATCCGTTTAGTGTTGTACTCAGAGTTTCAGTTCCGGTTGTGGTTGGAGATGCAGCAGAGTCAGAGTGAAGCAGTGGAGAGTCAAAGTGAAGTGGAGTTCCTTCATTTACAACATGGCAGATCAAAGGTCGGAGTTTCCTGGTCTTATCTTATGCATCTCAATGGAGATGCAGGACTTCCAAACATGGTAATAGCGTTTAGAAATGCTTCTAAGATTCCACAAGGTTTGATTTAGGTTATTAAGTCTCTACAAAGTATGTATATGAAACATAAAAGATGATATGATTTGTACTTTTTGCTAATAGTTATTAATATCTGCATTAGAGATATTTTGAAATCAAGAATAGAACATTTTGCAATAGTCTGCATGAAAATAACTGTAACAAAAAGTAGTTTGGTGACTTTAAAGTGGAAAAGGAACTGAAAAATAGAGACAAATGACATGAAGCTTTGAGCATGTAGATATTTCATATCAATAAATATTAGATATCTGCTATGTTAAACAGCAGTAAAAAAGAAAAACAAACAGCAATGGGAGTGTGACTTTTTTCCCCTTTCAGGTTCAAGCAATATATAATAATCCTGTGTCTAAAACGAAAACAGAATTTCAAAACAATGAGGTTTCTGCATGTTGAAAGAGTTGAATTTGTGACATCATTCATGGTTTATCATAGTCAGGCCACGCCTAGCATTGGAGAAATCACCTTTGACAATAACCATGCTTTGTAACCGAATTAAAAACGGAACAGAAATAAAATGGGGAAGAAATGCAGCTGCTGCAAGAAACTGGAGCTTTATGGCAACAGACCTGAAAGTAAAGGGGAAAAGTAATAATGAAGTAAAAAGTAAATCGTGCAACTCATAAGGGAATCTCAAAACCACAATCTGGCGTTATCTTTCTTCTCCTTTAGGCTGATTTTTAAGGGAAACAACCATTTTCTCACAATATTTTACAAAAACTGAAGTAGATAATATCACTAGTGAAAATGTATCATCTTATACAGTGATGGCTGGACTATTCCCTACAGTTTAAAATACAATAATTTGGTCTCAACATCAGACAAATGACAGGAGATCTTAGATGGAAAGCAAACTATTGATGAGAACAATGCAAGAGAATAACACACTTAGCCTTCAATATCACAGTTTAAACTGAGCTGCAAAACCAGTTTTCTCTTCCAGCTGGGAATCACAGCAGCTTGTTCTGCACATTGCATGGGTAGAACTGTATTTTTGAGCAAAAATTTGAAAGGGACACCATTATTATCCACTTTTGCTCTTATAAATGTTGTCACTTGTTGGATCTCAGGTTTGTATAGAAAAACCCATCTGCTGCAGTAGGAGCTCCCAACAATGACTTTCCAGAAGGTTTGCATATTCGTTTCTCACTGTTCTAGCGATACATAGTTTTTGTTTGGTTCCTGGTGCTTTTGTTTAAGCCAGACGGCAGAAAAAAAGCAATTTATGCAATTCATGCCAATTACCAGCTCTGTTCTTATGATCAAGTGAAATAAAAGCTGATATTCTCTCGTCATTTTTGTTGCTATATTTGAAAACTGTGTTGCAAAGTATTGATCTGCTGCTCGATACATATAAACTAGAACAGAAAGCCTTAATTAGTATTTTCTAAAAGGAACAGTGTACGTTACCTTGATGGCAGATCAAGTAAAACCTTACTGCTTTGCCGGCAAAATCCATCCATCTATTTTCTATCATGCATAACCCAAGCAGGGTTGCAAGAAGTGCTGGTGCCCTATCTCCAGCTGTCTAAGGGCGAGAGGCGGTGTACACCCTGGACAGGTCGCCAGTCCATCACAGAGCAACACAGAGAGAGACAACCATTCACCCACACACCTACGGACAATTTAGAGAAACCAATAAACCTAAAAGTCATGACATGCAAACTCCATGCAGAGAGAGCCCGAAATCGAACCCGGATCTTCTTGCTACAAGGTGGCATTATTACCCACTGCCCCACTGAGCAGCCCACTTGTAAAATCAGCAAATAAAAAAAAAATACTAAAGGACTATTTGGCATTGTCTGCTTTCTTTTTGTTCTTAATTAAATTGACAGGAAGGGATGAGCTGTGTTATCCCCTTTTATTCCATCCATCACGGCTATTGGGTAACATTGTGATTCTTCAGGCAATGCATTATGCACCTGCTGCCAAAATCAGATTGTGTTTAGTTGCAGCTAAATGAGGCATGCTTGCATCATTCAATGTGCTCAGAAAGCAGTAAATATGACAGTAATTTATATCAAACAGATAAATAAACTGAGGCTGAAGATGACAAACAGATGCTCAGTGTTTAAAAGTTTTCAACACAAAATCCACAGATCAATCAGTTTTATGGATTGTAAGTGCAGAAAGAAGATCAAGTGTTATGTGGGACACTCTGTAAGTGTGTCTTTGTGTGTGTGCTTGTTTTCCGAGAGCGTCGCTCTAACTGGAAGTCACATGAATCTGTAGAGAATCCCCACTTCCTCCCTCTCTCTGTCCTTATATGGTCGCATTTCGTCTGACGGATGGTTACTCCCCCTGCAGGACAGATAATAATTGTGACTCCCCCTTCTTCTCTTCCTCCCGTCCCGTTCTTTCTTTTTCACGTGAAGTCTTTGCTCTGCAGCAGCATGCTCCTGCTATCAACTGACAAGGCAAAATAAAACTTCCTGTTTCGATTATGTGGAAAAACTATAAGAGAACAATCAGAAATGTGTTTGTTAAAACATTGTGCTGATTCTTCTGAATTAGACTAGCGAGGAAGCATGATCCAAAGCCTTCTTAAAAAATGCTGTTATCAAATTAAGGAACATCTGTGTCAGTTGCATCATCACAGCAGATTAAGGCTTCGTAGCTAAATTTGTGAGAACATGAGATTACAGATTAAAAAAAAAGAAAGTCAGGCAGCCAGTTGATATGGAGCTAAAGTATAACATCTCCAGAGAAATGAAACAATTAATTATTTTTTTTTTGTACTGAGTGTAAATAAATGAGTTGGTTGCATCAGTAGCAACCTTGACCCGCTGTACTGGAACTTCCCTAACCTCAGTGCTGGATGGTGATTCTTTTATTTTATGATCTTCTAATCATGATTTCCATGTATAGTCATAAAGAAGCTGAGGCCACTATATAAAGCAACTGCTTGTAAAGTTACCTTTAAACCGCAATATTTCAATAGCTGTCATCAGTATGACCTTTATCACTCTTTCAGATATCTGCTGAGGAGTTGGAGCCCAACTTTGTGTGTTTGTGTGTGTACACTGGTGTGTGTGCATGGTTAAATGTCTATGTGTTGCCCTGATCTAATGATCTGTCCAATGTGCACCCTGCCTTTTGCCCATAGACTGCTGGGAATAGCACCTGATAATTAATTGATTGACCCTGACAGATAAGTGGCAGAAGGTGGATGCATGAAGAAATCAGGAAAAGTCAATAACTGCATGATATCCAGGCTTCTAGGCTACACATAAGTCTAAATTGTTGTCCTTTCACCACTTTGCTCGACAGCTGGCATTAGCTCCAAAGATGTTGCCATGCATTATGTTCAAACCTGCCTACTTGAGTCTCATTTGTCTAAAGGACATTGTTGTAAAAGACTTGTAGTCAATGCAGATGTAACTTAACTTCTTTTGAAGCAGTGGAGCCATACTTTGCTCTACAAAGTAGTTGTCTGAACAAAAAGGAACTGTCCTATGTGCAGATGGTCCAAAATGCAGCAGCTATGGTGCTTAAACACACCAACAGAAGGGCCCATATTATATCGATTTTAAATCCTCTCCATTTTTGCCTTCATTTTAAATTTTTGGTGCTTACCTTCAAAGATCTCCATGGCCAGGTTCCCTCGTGCATTAGAGCTCTGTTGTGTCCCTATATCCCTTCTTGAAGGCTAAGGTGATTAGATAAGAATCATCTCATGTTCACTTTTACAAGTTTCAAGAACAGAAGTGATCGCTCCCTCTATTCTATTGCACCAAGGCTCTGGAATGATCTCCTGGTCTCTTTATGTTCCCTTGATTCTGTGAAAGGTTTAAGAAGTGAACTCAAAATCTCCCTTTTATATAATTACCGGTATGCATTTTATTGTTTTATCTTTGAATTTTGCAATGCACTTTGGTGCCCCAAATGTCTGTGAAATATGCTACAGTATATAAATAAACATTTACTTACTTACTTTAACCTCACTAATTAAGCCAATTAACTCTGCACTCTGAGGCCTGTAGAGTCTGACACGTTGTCTATTTTTACCATATCTGCTGAACCTTAACTCTGACTTACGAGAATAGAATATTCTTCAATATTTTCTACTTGAATATTTTTTCAAGTCTGTAGAATGTCCCTTAAAGACTGCTGTACAACATTATGTGCTAATCTAAAGTAGTTGATGATTTATTTCTAATTTGACATACATTATGTTGCATGCTTCAAATCACACTTGCTTTTAAGGAGGTAGTCAAATGCGGAGTATTCAATGTAATACCAAATCAAAGATATCCTGGTTAGATCTCGTTAAACAGTAGCAAGGGTGGCATTTCTTTTTTCAATTTCTGCATAAGTTGTTGTGTGAAATAAGCTAATCCTAACTGTGAAATTAAAATGATTAGCATCCATAAATGTATTGTTTCATTCATTGACATAATAATATATGAAATAATACATGACTTTCTACAAGTCAGTATCTGCTTGCAACATCTGAGATGTAGACCCACAAAGCTGTAGTTACTCCTCCGCCCCCCATTTGACGTCCTTTGAATTTTTTAACTCTTTTGCGTCAGACAGTATGTCAAAGCAAACTGTTAGATGGTGGTATATTTTGCGAAGAGTAGGGGGCTTTGTATTGAGCCTTGGGGAACCCCTTTAAGATGGACGTAGATCTCTGTTCTTCCATGACAAACTGAAACACGACTGCATCATGATGCTTGAAGCCTCATGCTGCACGCGTAACTTTCCTCCCACTCTGCAGATGCAGAGCTTCAGGCTGTGCTCACCAGCTTTCAGTTCCCTCTGTGGTTGGTGAGTCGGAGGGTGTGTGAAGCTTGGGGCGGAGAGTGGAGAGGGGGTGGGTGACGTCTGGGGAGGCTCCCCTGTGTGGGTCCGGACGTCAGTGGTCAGGCCCCTTTCTCATGGAGGTAGAAAAGTCATGTGTGTCTGTTTTTAAGTGAAATATTTTGCTTTTTGATATCATTTTAGAAAATTGTAAACATATTTTAAGTCTCATTACTTTCAGAAAATATCAAAGAAAGAAAGAAATATCAAAAAGCAAGTCTTTCCACTTGGAAATTAGGGGTAAACCTCTAAATGTTTATTATGAGCCTCACATAAGATTATAATGTGCAAAAGTTT
Organism: Cyprinodon diabolis; assembly: GCA_030533445.1. Taxonomy (NCBI): domain Eukaryota; kingdom Metazoa; phylum Chordata; class Actinopteri; order Cyprinodontiformes; family Cyprinodontidae; genus Cyprinodon; species Cyprinodon diabolis. The sequence continues at coordinate 16,044,918 of CM060070.1, read as the reverse complement.
TAATTTACACCTCTTTTCTTTATATTTTCCCACAGAGCACCAGTTCTTTCAAGGTCTCTAGATGTTTATATTTAAACATTGCTTTTTGTAATTTTAACCACAGTATTTTGAACTGACAGCTTGCTGTGTAGCGTGTGCTTTATAAATTCAGAGCATTTAGAGCACAAGAGGACACAAAAAAACACTGTCAACAGTAGATAAAAAGTGTAAAAATCAAGATATCTTAAAAATACAGAATAGTCTAGCTGCTTGGACGGACAACAACTAAAACAACAACAACAACAAAAAACGACTTACACAATAGTGCAGGTTAATATCTTTGGCATGTGGTCAAGTGTTGCAATCTGCAAAAATTTAAAACAGAAAAAGGAATAAAAGCTTCTTTCAGAGATAAAATAATATAAAAAAGACTGTTCTTGACAGTTACAACAAGTTCCTAAACAGGGACTTAGTGTCTCTCTGAAGCATGAAATGGTTGTAAAAACTACTAACCACTTTGCTTGAGTGTGCATAACTGCATTAAGCTTTGGATGATGAGCTGAGTTAATTCTATTTTTTCTGTGGGAAGCTTTCATCCTTCATAGTTAAACCTGACCACTTTAAAGCCCTGCTGCTGATTATTTAGTTTCCATATCTGGTTGAGTGATATTTATTGATGGGTGTGTCTTGTCTTGTGCCAATGATTTGCAAAACCTTTAAAAGAACACAAGGTGATGTTCTAAAAACAGAAATGCCAAGAATTCGTATATGCCTCTAAAACCAGCTGACCATGCCTATCCAATCATGTCCTCTGCTCCTGATTTTTGTGTTTGTTCTCATTAACCCAAAGCCTTCTGCCTTCTTTTCGTGGAAGTTCGCTTCCTCCTATGGCTGCAGCCACTGCAACACATTAACCAGCCAATAACAATCACACGCAGGAGTTAAGTGTGTGTTTCCAAGAGCTGTGTCAGCTGGGAGCTGTTAGTGTAGAGGCCTCAGTTACAGTTACCTCCACAGATAAGCAGCTCTGCAGAAACACTATTAGGCTGACATGCAGAAACATGATCGTACTCTGAAAGGAACCAAACAGTTTCTGCAGGCTGTGTTTACCTTGAATAAAGTTTCCTGTAACTCCAGAGGAGAGTCAAGGAGAAAATCAACATGTCAGTCATTTGACTATAAAGCAGTTAATGATACTTTACAAAGTTCCCTTCTGATCCAAGAGTGGCATGTTTCCACTTATATGCAACTGTTTATGCAAGCGGCACTTTCTAATCATCTCTGACCAAAAAAGGGAATAGTTGCAACACAAAACAATCAGATTAGGCAGCATCTACAGAGATACAATTTATGCAAACTGAAAAGAGGAAATCTGTTAACTTCTCTGTGTTTTGTGTGAATACAATAGAAAAAAATAGAATAGAATAATCCTCAACAGTCTAAAAGAGAGAGAAATTAGGTTTTTCAGATGAAAATAGGGAAAAAGTTTACAACAGAAAATAATTCTATACATTGATCAGAAACTGCGTAATCAAGTCAATTTCAATATAAAACTCAGCAGGATTGTTTAGAATTTAGCAAGCAAAATGATCTGATATTAATTGTGCATATAAATAGCAATGGATTATTGAAAAGGAAACTGGAGGTCATCATCTAATGATCAGCATGACTTTGCATAAAACAGATTTTTGACAGTTTGTGGCATGTTTTTTAAAAGGATGAAGTATTAAAATCAATGACCTCTGTGAAATGGAGCTACGAAAGGAAGCCCTTAAAAAAGCAGGCAATGGTATTCAACTATGCAGAACAATGTTCCACTAGTTAGGTATTAAAAGGTTTGGTTTTGCAAATCACGTTACACTGATATAAGGAAGATACCATAATGTTCACTATAAACATCCATCCATCCATTGTCCTTGTTGGATTGCTGACATCTTACAGAAGGACCTCCAGTTGGGATGGAAACCTATAGGATTGTCGTGCTGCAAAGTAATAATGCTACTCACTGCTCCATTTTGCAGTGATGCATCAAAAAAATTTTCAAAGGTGAACTACCGATAATGCTCCCTCGTGCTTTGCCCTTGCTTTCCTTTGTGAACTTGTCTTTTTTGCCTGCTTGTCTTGAGAGACTTCTGCACACTGACTGCACTAAGTTAAATGTGCTTTCCATGTGTCTTCCCCTTAAAGCAGATCAAAACAAGCTCTATCCTGCCAGAATGCTCATATCGTCTTGTAAGATTTAGAAATTCTTTATCTGTTTACAAGAAAAGCTTTTTTTTTTTTTTTACTAAGGGGATTGATTTTGAATTACAAGAAAGATCAGCAGTTGTGTAATGTGTTCTCATAAAAGGTTCCCTCCTCTTTCTTTCCCTACTCAATATGCAAAAAGGCTGCATGGTATCAGCAGCTTTAGAGTTTTTGCATGCAGCCCTGCAGGTTGTTTAGGTCGAGAGAAGAAAATGACCATTAATGTCACTTCGATCCAAATGCTTTCAACCAGCTGCAACTTGCTGCACGAATTGTGCAGCATCGCCTCCTCCATCTCCTCCTCCTCCTCCTCATCCTTCTGTTCCCTGCCTCCCTCTCCTCCTGCATCATCACCTTCCCACCCGTTCATGTTCTTCTCACCCTCCCTTTGTGTAGGTGATTGGTTTCTGTTCTCAGTCGAGGCTTCCAGCAGCTTCTCTGCTCTTTATCTTTGATTTCAATTTTGTGTTTTACCATCCCACTCACCTCCTTGACATTTTCAGCTTCTTCTCAGACCTCCGTTGACATAATTTTCACAGTTTCTTTCTGCTTATTGCTACAGTATTACTTTTAGGTCATTACAATCAGCTGAGAGCTTGGACATAGAAAAATAAATCCCTTTTTTGGTCAAAAAGAGGCGGAAGCACTGGCAAAATATATTAAAAAATTGGTTAAATAGAAGGAGGAGGAGCAAAAGTAACTGTGCTGTTGTACTGAATGTATTTAACTGATAATTTTATCTTAATTGTAAGCTGTGCAAATGTGTTCCAGCAGGAGGTACAAATCACTATGAATATATGTCAGTGTGTTTTAAAAGAATATAGCAACACTTGTTGAAAATGTATGTAATCCTAATATTACTGGTAAAAAAAAGGATTCCAGTCTTGAATGACAAAAATGCCCATATTTATTATCTTCTAAAATCACAATCATGTTAGTTGAGTTTAGACCTTTAAATATATAGCGGCAGTTTTGTAGTTCTTCCTGGAACATGTATAACTAAGAGCAAGTAAAAAGGCGAGTAAAAAAATAGTTTTGCAATCTAAAAATAAAACGTTAGATTTTATATTGTCTCCTGTATGTACGACAGCTCTGGCACTGTCTATGGTTTATACAAGAGCTGTTGAACAGTTATTTGAACAGATGATATTAGGATCTACAGTTTTGGTTTCCAAAAGCCTTTTCCTATGGTTATGTAATTCTGCAGACTTTTTTTTAAGATCTAAAACACCTTTCTGATTTTTTCAGTTCTTTAAACGTCCATTTTGTCACATTAGCCTGAACTTATCATGTGTTTCCTTGGATGAAGTAACTGAAAGGAAATTTCACTTTCGTTTCACACCATATCCCTTCAAAGTATTTCCCCAGTACTTGTGTGTTGGCAAAAAAAAAAAAAGTATTGCACCAAAAACAGTCATTCAAAAAAAAAGGGGACATTTATAATTTTTAATTCAGATAGTTCTTGTTTTGTGAATAGAATACAGATTTGGCTAAAGATATGAATAAATTTGTAGCTTCAGGGAGACAGAAATTGTTTGCAGAATTTATGATTAACTGACTCCTTCTCAGCATTCTTGGGCGTTTTTTTCCCCTGAGGCTTTCTGGATTCACAAGAACTTCCCAAGTGCCTCCAGTATCTGTAGGTATGTCTATGTTTGGTGGAGTCAAATTTGAGGTCCTTTTGTGGTAAACTGGGTGTTTAAACTGGTTGAACCTCTTCTGGTGCCTTAAATGGGTACTTTATGTCCCTACAGATGTCAATCCATTAAATCTGCTCTCAGACAACTTTTATTTCTTTCACTCTTTTCTTTCTGTATCTGAATTGGCTGCATTTCTATATAGTTGCAATGATTTCTTCCTTAGTTTATTCAACACTCTGCGAATCACTGTGGGAAAGGATCAAAGACATGAGATGAACCAACCAGATAGCCACAAATCAAGAGCCCATAATGCATGTTACTCCTCTGTAGTTGAAACCTTTTGTCGGCTGCAAGTAAAAACAGATCCCTTTAGGCTGCCGTACCCTCTCACACCATCCCATCATGTCTGCAGCAAGTGTTTCAGCGGGAAGCAGACCTCCTTTTCCTCTCTGTCCAACTGGTTTGTCTTGATTCTCAACTTGATCCACAGGTTTCCTGAAGCTCCAATCCCAAAGGAAAACCAACACCTTTTCCAGCACAAGCTGATCCCAATGAAGGAACAGAAAGTCTGTTCTTGTGTCAGTCTGAAAACACAAAAAACATAATACCATAGTAAGATGTACTGCGGTCTGTCATATAATCTTTGCTGTTTACAGAGGGTTTTTATTCTGTTTTGCTGCCTAAAGCTAGAAAAACTGCATTTAAATCCTTTAAAACTCCACAGCTCTGTAACCAAACTCCCCCAAATTGAGCAAAATCTCCCCATCCTGTTGCTTTTGTTTTCTGTGGGAAAACTATCATCAGGATTCTTGTCAACCTGTGTTAATTTGCTTCTTATAATCCGTTCAGCTCCTATCTCTAAAGCCTTGGAGGCAAATATCGATGCTTTCTTCCACATCAGATCAAGATGAACCACATCTGTGTGTTATGTTTTATTCAACTTTCCTGTATCATCTTTATGTACTGAAAAAAAGAAAACACTCAGTGATCAGGGATCTGATCAGACAGAAACAAGTTAAGGTAGAGCAGAATAAATAAGGTGCATGACATAGCATCTTTGGAAATCTGCAAAACTTGGTAGAAGGAAAACAAATTACAAAATTAGCCATTTATTCCTCTTGAATAAGAGGAAAAGGAAAACATTTAGAATAAATTACACAGCAGGCTAAAGAAATAGAATTGGTCAAGTAGAAGCAAAGGTGACAAAAAATACTTCTAGAAGTATGTTTTTTTATGTGAGTAAGTCAATGAAGTAAATGCAACTGAGTAAGAGTGACTAGTTGCTGCCCAGATTTTCTATCAGTGGGTCTTTACTATACAAAATACAGGAGTATTAAACTTTTCAAATGCAACTTTGCAAATCTAATTATACTCAGTTTCAGGACAGTTTCTGCCTTCCTGCACAAGACATGCTTGTTCACTCTTTTTCCAATTGAATCATCAGGAAACATACCTACAAGACCATTTGTAGTGCTTTGTGTCTGGGAAATTTGCTAAATCTTGACAAAATATGTTAAGACTTGTCTGCAATTAGAGTGCAACCCCTGTGTCTGCAGGATTCCTATGTGACCACACTGATTTACTGCAGTGACTCTTCCTGCTGCAGCAGAACTACAAATAATCCTCCATCCCATCGAGCTGCTTCCAGTTTCCCAGCAGTAAAGTGTCGCTGTGATCTTCACACAACAAACAATCAACTGCTGCAGAAACCCAACACCGCTGTAAGTGTGTATGTGTTAGAGTGCATGAGAGCCGGCTGAGTACCCAGCACCACATGACCGGACAGAGGCGGGGGGGGAGTGTGAGAAAGAAGGAAGAGAGGGCGAGAGACACCGACAGAGACAGTGGGAAAAAGTGGAGAGAGAGAGGCTTGGGAACAGAATGCGGGAACGTCCCTTCAACATAAAATTCCCACATCTGATTGCCTTTACAGCACAAAAATGATTTCTAAAAAGATAATCTGCATTTAGGAGCATTAACAGCTTTTATCATTGAGATTAGATCAATCTTTCCTAGACAGAGACACCTACCTGGTTTACTGCTTCCTTTTCTATGTAGAAAGTATTTATGAATTAGTGTTTTTATGCTTCTTTCTGTTTGCCTGCCTCTGTCTCCTCCCAGTCGGCCTCAACAGATAGCTGCACACACTGAGTCTGGTTCTGCTGGAGGTTTCTTCTTATTAAAAAGGAGTTTTTCCTCTTCACTAACACAGCATGCATGCTCATTGTAAGGGATTGCTAAAAAGTCAACAGCAAAATACGAACAGATATCTAATGTTACACATATTGATCTAGGAGGAGCCTGTTCTGCAAGTCAATGACTTGATGCAATCAGCAGTTTTTCCTTAAACTGAAAACTTTTTACCAACCTAACTGTTAATCCGATTGTATTGTCTCTTTAAAGTGCCTTGAGATAAATTGTGTTGTGTTTTGGGCATTATATAAATAAACTAAATGGTATTGAAATTGCATTGAATCAGCAGAAAATGTTAAAAATGTTCATTTTGCTGCAAAATATCTCACACCTTGGGGCTTTTTCTAAGAGAACAATAGCTTAAATTGTTGTCTATATACCATGTCATTATTCCTTCACTTATTCATAACCTTTAACTAACTGTAAGACTTTGCAAGCTTTAGCATACGTGTTGAACCTCTCTAGATCCCGTGCTGTCAGATGAGCATACCTTGTCAGACCAGCATACCCATAGTCAATACGCATGTGCAAGACGTCAGATTTGTGTTTAACCCTTTAGTTTTGTACGTAAAATACACTTTAAACCACCTCAACGGGCGTGTATCCCTTTAGTCATGTCCCAAAAAAACTATTTAAGGTCAGATCGCCATACACTTCAAAAATAACCAAAAAGTAAGTAATTAAATAGTTTTTTTTGTACACGACTATAGGAATAAACGCTAGTTGAGGTACCCCACTTCTGTCCTGGGCTGCCCTCTGGACTCGGTGGAGGAAGTGGCTGAGAGGAGGATGCTGTCCAAACTCACACCCATCATGTACAACAGTGTTTTTCAACCCTGGTACTCAAAGCACACTGCCCTGCATGTTTTAGATGTTTCCCAGCTTTCACACACCTGTTATCAATTGATAGCTGTTTATCAGGCTTTGCTGAACTGCAATCATCTGAATCAGGTGTGCTGAAGCTCAGAAACATCCAAAACATGCAGAGCAGTGTGCCTTGAGGACCAGGGTTGAAAAACACTGATGTACAACACCCCTCACCCTCTGCACCAGATTGTAGAGGATCTGAGCAGCTCCTTTAGTCAAAGACTTAGACACCCTGTCTGTAAGAAGGAGCGCTATCGCAGGTCATTCATTCCTGCTGCCACCAGACTCTATAATAATGCACTATAACCACAATAACTCCTGTAAAAACCACTGTGCAGCTATATTATTGTTTTTTATTTATTGACTGTGCAATATTCTGTGCAATATGCTGACTGTGCAAAATATGTGAATAGAATAGTCATACCACTACCTCACCGTTGCTCCTCACCTACTACACATTAATGTAAAAGTCAATCCACCTGTCCGGATTGTACATATGACACCTCAAATCAATGTGCTAGTCCCTTGTATTTTTTATTTTTTTATTTCTTTTTTTATTTTGTTTTTCATTGTGTGTGATACATGTACACTTGCACCTTAATCCTTATTTATCTTGATATACTGTATATACTGTATATATATATTGTTAATTTTTAATGCACCTTTTTCCACCTTGTTTGGACCTTCTTTAATTACTATGCCAATATGTGACCAGTGAATTTCTCCGCTGTGAGATCAATAAAGCTCATCTAATCTAATCTAAATCTAATCTAACTTTAAAGTATTTTTCGTACATTACTAAAGTGATAAACTAAAAGGATAAACGGGGATAAACTAAAGGGATAAACGGGTTTTGACTATGGGTATGCTACTGTGACCGGGTATGCTCATCTGACAGAACACTGGTCCCTCATAGTGCTCTCTTCTCGTCAATTCAGCCCACAGGTATTCTGGAGGACTTGGTTGTTGTGACTTGCTAAACTAAGAATCAGAAAATTACATTTGTATCAGGTGAAATGTCTTTGTGTTTATTTGTATGCAGCTGTTGGTCCATTTCCCAAATGAAATACCCAATGATGACACTATTATACATGTTTGAGTATCGATATAATAGATTACTTTCCACAGACTTATATAAGTAATACATTTTGGAGAAATATTTTTTTAAGTGAATTCTTTTGAAAGCAAGTTTATAAACAACAAGGTCTTCCTAAAGTACTGAAAAAAATAAAAAATAAATTCATATTACAGCATTAAGGAGAACTTAATCCGAAACATAGGACAATAAAATGCCATTTGGTCAAATGCTAGGGAAAACAGATTAGCAATTTAAAAGACGCTTAAGAAATGAAAGGAATCCCAAAGCAATTGAAGTGAATACAAACCTGCCTAATATTGATAGGGGAGGATGTCAAGGTTCTGGAGCCACAACAGAAAAACCCTGATCATCAAGCTGTATTTGTTGCTTATTCATTTTGGGACAAAATGATCCGATGATATTTGTCCCCTTGAAGCAAAATAAGGCTGAAGTAGGTCAGAGAGATATAGGTGTGTAAGTTCATTAAGGTACGGGTCAGCAGAAATTCAGAATCCATTATTTGAATCACTCCAGGGAAGAATGATAAAACTGACACTGGTTAAGAGTTGAGATGCATCATTCTGAACAAGCTGACTTAACACAGCATAAAGTGATATACATTCAACAGAGTGCATAATGGTTGACGGTGGTGGTCTTAAAAAACAAAACACAAACAATATTGTGTTCATCAGTTTAAATCTTACTGGAATGTCTGAAGATCTTATCTTTCTAGAAACACAAGTAACTAAAATAAAGATGAAATATTTAGCTTTCCATGGAATGACCTGATTTATTTTCCAACATTGCTAAACAGGACTTTACAGTAAAGGTGACTTTTTAAAGCAGCTTAACTCAGAATGACCACAATCATAAGTCTTTCTTCTGTGTCTGCAGGGCATAAACAAGGTTTAGTAACTTGAGTGCATTGTTTTCTAACACAACCAGCTGACAGTGACGTCATGTGAGCCCTTTCTCTTTCCCCGTCTGAGCTGGACTCACCCGCCTTCTCACTCCACCTTCTTGGATTGGCTGGCTGAGCCCGGCTCAGTTTGACTGGTCCAATCACTGCAGCTACGTGAGAGAGGAGGTGAAGTCACCCCCAGCTGCTGACTCACTGATCACATGAGATCAGCTTCCATCCCACCCGCCTCAATCAGACCCATGATCTCTTCCCGTAAACACATCATCTGACCAAAATTTTCTGTTTGAGTGCTGTAACACACTTAATCTCAGCTGATGTCAGACTACATTTTAAAACATGACCTCATCCTGCAAAAAATCAGGGGAAAGAAGAAAGTGAAAACAACATCATCATGCAGGTGCTTGTTTATGAGTTTGTGCATCACATGCAGAATGTAAAAAAAAAAAAAAACAGCATTCACAGATTATTAATTGAAGTGATCTTACCATGAGTTTAGTTTAAACAATGAGACTTTTCTTAAATTTTAAAGTGTTTTTTATCAAACGTTTTCCAGGTTCTCTGATTCTTTGAATCATTTTTATTTAATTTTTCCTCCGCCCTGTTCTGTTTTTTTTTTTTTTTTTATTATTATTATGACAATATATTGTGCCATTTTTTTTACATTGGAATACAATCAGAAAACATATATTGCAAAGGAACAAAAATTATACGATTAATAAAAAGCTTAAATCATTCTGTTGCATTTTGGACTATTGCAGGAAGAACCTCAGAAGTCTTGGATAGAAATAAAGTTAAATACAAAAAGGTTTATTGTTGCAAAAAAAAAGTTTTAAAATATAATGCAGGGCAGATGTTTTTCTTAACTACAAAAGGCCAAGATCATACAGTTATTCCAGGAAAAGCTTATTTAAATAAGCTTATAAGTTTATTTTGTCATGAGTCGCATTCATTCTGTTTTTATATTCCATAAAGCTTCTTTTCATCTCAAATTAATGTAAGTTTAATTGTCTGTCCATCGATTGCTGCCACCCTGCTTCCCTCTGAGTCCTATAAGTCTTATACTAATCGTAACATCTATTTGACATACTCCTGTGATTTAGTTAGGTCCTTCACAGCAAACTATAACATATTCATCTGCTAAAATCCTGATTTACCCTGTCATAATATTTTGTTGCACATTTAACAGACTTTTTTAAATAAATGAACCAATAACATTAGATGCAATGAGAACTCTTTACGAATGGTAATCTCTTTTTGTAGAGCCTGAACTGAATGAAAGATATGTGTTTTGTGCCTGATAAGTATGTTTTGTGTAAGGGTGTCAGAGGCAGCAGAGATACAATCCATGTCAGTGGTCTTGCTATCTCTGTGAGGACCCTTTTTTGTTGTGTTGTCATGATCTTGGCACTGATGACTGGTTTAATTGCTCATTCGATTCATCTGTCTAACGCTGCCTGGTTGCTCACTGCCTCTCGTCTGATCCACCTGCTTCTGTCTCTATTTAAGGGGCTTGGTTCCAGTAATAAGGGCCAGATTATTCTTGTTCTCTCTAGTCAGTGTTTAGAGTGTTTTATAGAGTTCCTTGGTGTTTCTTATTTCCTGATCCTGACCTGTTTTGCCTCTCAACCACTGAGCCTGCAAGTTCCTGCCTGATCTCAGTGATGAGAGGGTTTTTAGCATTGCCTTTGTGTTTCTGATTACCTGCTCCTGTTTTACCTCTAAACCTCTGACCCCGCCTGTTCCCGTCTGAACGGTTTGCCTGACCAGACTTCGGACTCCTGGACCTCTGAACCTGCCTGTTCCTGTTCTGATCGGTTTGCCTGACCTGGCTTTGTACTCTTGCATGATCATCAGGGATGAAGCATCTGGGACACTATGGGTGGCACCCTCCGCATCTTGTTGGCAGCCCACTGGATGGATCCTATCTCGTTCTCAGGCTTTGGACTGAACTTGTAAACCAGGTTAGTCACTCATGTCGGCAATCTCACTCTATTACATTTACATGGTAACTAACCTGTGTTTTCCTCTCTCCAGAGTTTCCTACCTCAGACACCCTAGCCTCTGCTACAGAAGATCTGCAGGAGAGTGTTGGCCTAGTGTTTTAGAGCAGTGCACTTGTGCTCTGAGAAGGTTGCAAGATTCCCACAGCCTCCACTTTGGCTTCCTGAGGAAAACTGTTAACCCCACACTGCCCCTGGGCACCACACAATGGCAGCCCACTGGTCCAGAGGGAGATGGGTCAAAATGCAGAGAGTGAATCCCTTTATTTAGCCTTTTTTCATATATACATATAATCATGTAGGTAAGTTTAACCTATGAAAGGCACAGATGTGGTCTTTAATGACTGAGGATCTTGTCAGTGTCTTTGAACAAAAATTAGAATGTTTAGGCAAAGAGGAACAATGAGTGCTCTGCAGGTAAAAGTTCATTCTGCAACTGGCCACCCCTCACCCTTCGGTTGTGTTCTGGTACACCTATCAACCATGTGATAATGTGTAATCACCTTGAGGATGTCCATGCAAACTTTAACAGAATATGGACAACTATACTAGAAGAATTACCATATGGCTTCCCTTAAATATTGGCTTTCTTTTTCCCCGTTGTTCATATTTGACAGGTTTTGTTTAACAAAGAGATCTCTTATCAAAAGAGGGCCAGACCTATGTCTGGATATTTTTCCAACATTATAAAAACTATCAGGGGACCCTAAACCTTTGGGATAAATGTAAGCAGGTCAGGAGTCATAAAAAAATGATTTGCCAAAACCTTGAAGATATGAAGCCACAGGTTATTGTCTATACAAAGAAGAAGAAGATAAGACAGAAATAGATACCAGGTGTCTCTGACTGTGTGAATGTGGGTTTTACAAACTAATCAATGCCATTCAAGTCTCAAAACAGAATTTGTTCAGATCAGATTAACTGTGCAAAACACAGCAGTTACAATGCTGACATGTGTTTGTATTTAACAGGCCTGGATGGGCGGTTAGAGGGATTCCATGGAAAAGAATGGCAGCTGAAGCTATTCAAATTGACCAGGGAAGTCTAGGCTGAGTCAGAGACGAGACCAGAGTGTAGAAACAGCCAGAGATGGAAAACAAGGTAGGGAGGGTGTACCCGTAACCGGGGGTCAGATAGTGACAGTGGTGCAGCATGACCCACACACTGACCTTAGTGGACAGCAACTCCACTACACCAGTCAGGAAACAGTGGGAGGAGGCTGCTGAGTAATGGTCCTGGGAGGAAACACACCAAGATTTCAGCTTCTTTCTGGTTAGGAAGCTCCCTCAAGGCTCTGCTTTGAGATTGTAAATTAGTTTGATTGGTGGTGGTGGTGATGAATGATTGTGTTCACATAAAAAAAAAAAAAAAAAAAAAAAAACATAAATTACTTCAAGTAATTATTCATACACTCACAGGTCATTTTATCGGCTAAACTCATTAATTTGCTTGTTTGCACAGATTATTAATTTGCCAATTGGATGCTGGATAGAACATATACGGTATTTAAATTTGATGAAGACTTTTGGGAGGTAAGAGCAACTCTCATAATAGAGGAAAAAGTGAGGATTTCAGTCACTTTGAATCCAACAAATTTCTTCATCTCTCACTTTCAGCTGAAATATTCAGACGGTGGGATAACAACAATCTCCATGCTGTGAGCAGCTTTGACTGGTGGTGGTGATATATTTACTGTATGTGGGGGGAATCTAAATCGAACCCTTCTGGTTCATTAAAAAAACAAACAAACTAAGCATATGCCACAGCAGACTAGAGAACTGTTGCTGACCACATTATATTCCAGCCGGATGATGCACCTTCTCACCAAGTTTAAATACCTTCAGACTCAACCTTAGGATGCATTCATCTCATCCCCTGGCCTCCTCTGTCATAATATCTCAGCTCATTTGGGATGTGTTCAAATTGGAGATTCACTTGATAAATGTGCAGTTTAGAAAGCAGCTGCTGTCTGATGCTATCGTGTCAACACAAACCAACACCTGGCTTTCTTGCTCTGTGCTAACATGTTATTCCTAATAAAGTGCCCAGTGAATATATAGGTAGGTTTATTAGAATTGCGTTCATTTAATCAAGCATCTAGCTGTATCTCTTTTTTTTTTTATCATCATCATGTAGTACATCTTTATCATCTCTGGCTCTGTAAATAAACAGAGCTTGTGAACTCAATGAACCCTTTCCAGCCAGTGTATTTAGTAACTCTGCGGGAGAAGTCTGACCTCATTTATTCGATTTGTTCACAAGAAAGGGAAAAAAATGCACACTTGTTCATACTGCTATGATGCTATTTGTATTTTTTTTTATATTTTATTTTATTATTTATAACATTATTTATTATTCCTGTCATTATCTCGTTATTTGTGCTTTTGACACTGTGTGTTTTAGTTTTGGTGAATATGATCTGAAAAAAAGGAAAACCGCAGACAAGGTCCTGGTTTTGCACACGAACCTGGCCATTAAAGTTGATTCTGATTCTAATTAACTCCCCATGAGTCCCTACAGTAGGTTCTGAACTTGCCCTACTTTATCAAATATGACATAAAAAGCTCATGAGAGAAAGATTGCAAAAGGTTTCCTGATCAAATTCTGACACCTGAGGGAATTTTAGCCCCAAGATCAGATTTAAATCCTTTGATCATTGAAAATAAAACTACATGTTTTCTTTATATTTAAAACCTCAAACATCAGGAATATATATTAAAAAAAAAACATTACATATTTGAGCAAGCATGCTGCCTAAGTAAAGTGTGTAAAGTGTGTTACACAAACCACAACTTAATCGCTTTGCCCTTCTATCAAGACATCATTAAGTATGCTAAAGTGGACATCAATGCAAAAATGTTTTTTAAATAAATGTATTTATTAATTTAAAGTTTTTAGTGTGAAAATATGAAAATGTCAATGAAAAGATCTGTTTAAAATTGGAAAAAAAAAGTATCTTATTTCCAGCGCAAAATATATAATTACTTTATTTTGATAGCAAAATACAAATTCTAATGGCAGATAATATATTTTAACTACTCAATCTTAATACAAATACACTTATTTTAAGAACTAAAGCATCCACAGAACCTTGTCTCTATCTTGTTGGCTTTTGTATTTCATGCTTGCTGGATACAATTCATAGTAAAGACTGGTTGGTGAGAATTTACAGATGGACAGTGGAAAGGAAACCTCAGGATGTCCTGGAAACATAAAACGTAATGCATAATGTAATTAGTTCCAATGATCTGACAGTCTGCCCAGGGATTAATGCCCTGTATTTTCTCATTTAAGTGAGAGAAGAGATTTTTATCCCGGATGGATGAGTCATATTCCAAGGTGAGAACTGTGTCAGCCACACCTTCCGTGTAACAGCAGTTAGGAGAGGTGTTTACATGTACGCCAAAGTACCAGTACAGAGCTGTAGAGTTGTGATTTCAGAATTTGATATATTGCATTTTGCTGTTTATATGATCACATTAAAAATTTAATTTGCAGAAAATAAAATACAACTGTATTTCTGTGTGCATGTAACATTGTTCATCCATTTTTTTTGACAGTATTGAAAATCAATAGCTGATTTATTTCAGGAATGGGGGGCTGAATAGTATTAACATTATTTTTGTTGGTATTTCATACATTTTTTTTATATTAACCTGCAGTCCTGTGGAAGCAGCTTTTCTCCTTAAACCCAGAAAATCCTGTTTCCTGTTTCTTATGCAGCCAGCTGGCCATCAGACATCTTGATCAGCTGACTCTGCAGCGTTTAACTGTTTCACGTGGACGTAATGTAGATGATCTCTTCACTGTTGCTTTGTGTCTGCATATGGAGCTAGATTCATTCTGGTCTGATGGGAGAAACTCCTTTCTTTCTGCATCCAATTGGCTCTTTAAGCTCTGATTTAGAGTAGCAGCTTGTGTTCACATTGTAAAATGAAAGCAAACATATCCAATTCACATTAAGATTATATTTGTGTCTTTGTGGAGTTTGCGTATAGAGCAATGTGGAAAATTGTGTCCAAAGCAAAGTTCATACTGTAGATGTGCCTTACAGCAAAAGTCTTACTATTTTATGATTAAGACAACAAAGCAAAAACGGGATGCATTATTGATAATGTTTTTTTAGGGCACCAGAGGGAAATTTTCTGCATATTTTGTTGTACTCTGAGTTTGACCTAATAGTTTTGACACTTTACAGGCACTAAAAGTTGCATCATGAGCTCTGTGCTACATTAATTAACTGTGTTGTTTTGCTTGTTTTGATCTCTTCTTTTAATGTAAAAAAAAAAAGTCAGACTTGTAAAACAATATTAACATAACTTTTCATTTTCTGCGGAGGTCAAATTGATCTCAGTCTGATAACAAATCTTAGAGATGCAGTAAATATTAAAGTCTGACTATATTAAACTGACTAAAGTCTGTTTATATAGTGTGTTTTTCCAACTTTGACTGTCGCTTCATGTTTGCTGGAAGGACGTCACCCCTCTTCTCCCTACCTGGAAGAGCTCAGGTGTGGTCAGGATATGTTCCCCTGTTTCTGGAAAGCAGACAGGCATGTTTTGTGTTTTGTAAGGAGGAAGAAGCTGCTAGTCCTTTGTCAGCTTCCTATATATACACAATAGACAATACCACATGTTGGATTGTGTCCTCATTTATTATCTCTAACTATTGATGGTTTCTAGTTATGTAACATCAAAGTAACTGGAGAGTTTACAGGAATTCACATTATTCCAAGTTACCCTGCTGCAATTTATATTTACAAACTTCCTCCTTTCTGCTAATATTTCTTTAAATGTTATGAGAGCAGCTCGAATTTGAATGTTTTTGACTATATAGAAAATGGAAAGCATCAATCTATACTGTAGCTGCGCCAAAATAGTCAGTTACTTTGTATTCATAAGAGTCTCTCATATCTGTGACTATTTTAATCAGCAGCTTATGTGGCCACAAATGTCTAAAGCTGGCTTCTTCTTTTGTTTCAATTTTTGGTTAATGCTCCACTTCTGCACTCAGGCCAGGACTGCAATTAGGCTCGTGCAGGAGTCGTGCCCTCCTTTTCCTCAGACGTGCTTTTGAAATGTTTTTTCCGTTGTCCTGGAACACATTTGGTTATGAAGGCAGCAGATATTTCTCTAAAATCTCTGCTGGTATTTTCTGCATTAATGGTACCTTCACACTAGTGGATATAACACAAGCCCATACTGTGATAAAACCTCCGACCACTACAGGGTCATACAGATTCACCATTCATTGATGCTGCTTTTCTTTCCTCTCAAGACAGGTTTATTTGTCCATCATATTTAAATACCAAGGTTGTTGAAAGTGCTGTACTGTAAATGGACAGGATATAAATAAAGAAGAACTAATAGAGAAAAGGATATTGATGTGGTATTATAAAGGAAAAAAACTGAAGTTGGACTATAATTAACAGAAACAGATGGAGTTTTTAGATTATGTTCAAACACTACTGTCAAATGCAGCTCTAAATAAATATGAAATGACCTCTATATAACCAACTTTTACAATCATCAGGGAGTTTGTTTCAGATAAGGGAAGCATTAACTAAATATTGTTTCTGCATTTTCATAATTTCTTCTTCTTGGTTAAATTTCTTCCAAATCTCTATGAGGATATTGACCCGTTCATCCTTTGCTCGTCTTCCTACTGAACGGTCCGTCTCAAGCCTGCAGATGCAGAGAAGTGTAGAGGTAGCACTGTCAAGATGGGTGCTTCCTAGATGGGGTGGCTCATGGGGATGAAATGACACTTTGTGCATAGTATTCATGAATTAATCGTTTTATGACAGAGTTAAAAGCTTGAATAGTTGATTTTGCATGATATAGGCGTTTTTAATAACAACTGCTTTTGTTGTAAGCATCACAAAATCATCTGTTTAAAGCTCCAGTTTGAAGCACTTCCTTATATGGGTATTTCCTGTCCTTAAGATGACTCATCCTAGAGAAAGCTCCCAGACGATGACACCATCTGTCACATCTGGATCTGTGAGTAAAAGTGTTGGTTTGCCAAGTTCATCACTCCACATCTACAAACCTTCGGCTGTTTTGATTTCCCTATGTTCTTACCTTATGACATTCACGTCATTAGTTACAGGTTGAGACACAGAGTTGGATAATAATACTATTCTTTCTGAGCAGAAAGTTTTACATACTGCAATGCATCCTGTGCTCTGTAAAGATAGATACCTTTATTAGGCCAAACAGGAAGAAACATGGACCCTACAGTCCAAGAGGGATGCAGGGCTGCAATACTCAGGCCTTCCTGTTGTCTCCCACCAACCAGCAGGTGCAATATGGAGATGTTTGCTCTACAGACATAAGCATGCTTGGACCACTATGTTTTTTTTTTAGAATTTTAGAATGAGGACTCCTCATTATGAAGAACCCCTTTCTCATCTTGATGTCTCTTAGGGATCAATGTCTGATTCTCTGAACCTGACGTGTGGTATTGGAGAATTACTGTACAACAGCTTTTAGATGGTCTGCTTCTCCAGCACACTGTTGAAATCCTTTAACAGCAATGATTTAACTCCTGACAACTCTAGTTAAGAACTATTCATTTGATTCTTATTTTTTGGAGAAATAATGCATCCAAATGCTGTAGGATTGTACAACTAAAGTACTGGAGCTGGCAACCTCTACTCTGAAGTGATTGTTCTGACTACTGAAGGAAAGATAGAGGAAACAGAACTACTCCAGGCAGCCTTAGTCTGGCAAGAACAGGTTGTTCATTTGAAAGTTAAACAAACCAGTATGAATTTTGAAGTTAGTTACATGGTTTCAACACCACAGAAGATTTGAAAAGAGAGAAATTGAAATTTACTGATCTCACAATGGAGAAATTCACCTCTGTATTTAACCCATCTCCTTGAGGAGCAGTGGGCTGCCATTCAGCAGTGCCCGAGGAGCAGTGTGGGGGTTAAGGGTCTTGCTCAGAGACCCAGAGTGCCAGCGGTGGGGATCAAACCGGGGATGTGCAACCTTCTCAAAGCAAAAGCGCACTGCTCTAACCACTTGGCCAAGACTCCCATGCTATTGACAAAGCATGTTATTTTCTGTATCTTCAACTACATAGAAATCTGTATCTAAACATCTTTGTTCGTACCATATCTTCAAATTTAAACAGCATGTAGCTTTGTGAACAGTGATGTGCTGCAGATGAGGCAAAATTCTGAACCCTTACCCATGCGGTTTTCCTAGAAATCCCTCAGCTGAGCCCCAACGCATAAACCAAAGCACACACTCACTGTATGCCTTCCTCCTGCCTCCCTGCAAGCTGAAAGCCTGGGCTTTATTCTAAACAGAAAACCTCACTCCATGCACAAACTTCTAGGAACCAAATCTGAGGTTTTGACTCTGGAGTTTTAGGGAGGACTGGTACTCCTCCCAGCTACAGCAGCCTCATTATGGGTCTAAATACACTACAGCCTCAAAAATCACAGAAACAGACAAAAGACACCTTTACAGTTGTTCCCCTGGGATTGCTTTTTCAAACACATTCCACACATGCTTAATCAGGCTGAGATATGAGAATTCTGCAGGGTAGGCCCAGTTTCAACTATAGACTGTTCATTCGTAGAAAGTTCTCTGTTATACCTAAAGAGGTTGATTTTCCTTATAAATAGCTTTATGTCTTTCAAATTCCCATTTATTTAAATTCACCTAATTTATAGCGCCTACCCATAGCACATTGAATCCGTGCATTGATGCAATTTCCCCATCCTAAACCACTAAAAGGAAGCAGAGGGTGAAAACAGTTGCTTTTAAATAGACTGAGGGTCGGGCTGTCCTGTGCATAAATCTGTGGCAAAATGGACAAATCAAAGAAAAAAAGGGCTACTATGGAACCCAAAAGCTCTGCACCACATCGGTATCAAAAACTAGGATTCAGCAAAGAAAAACTGCAAGGATGCATCAGCATCAAGATCATTTGCAGGATTTAAAATTCTGCTTTGCTTTTATAGCTCAGAGTCAAGTGAGTGGAATGAGAAAAGAAGACAAATTTTGGCTTGATAGATGCTACTTTTAAAAGTTGTCAGAATGCCTACTTTGCCTCTCAGAAAACAGGTTTCTGCACAGCGTCGCTGACTGAGACAATTTTACCTGCATCCATCTTATCACTATAGCCACCTTATCCCTCTGTGGCTATAGTGATAACGTTTAAGGCTTTGTATTGGTGATAAAGTTGCCAAGGTAATAGTGGCATCAGTAGTAAAAAAAGCACCCTGAAGTTTTCCACAATCAGTAACTAAAAGTTTCTTGTTGGATACCCTCTGTGTGAGGCCTGTGTTAAGGTTTTTTTTGTCATGAAACAGGAGAGGAAAAAGAAAATTATGAAAAGCAGTTTAATTCTGCAGAAAACAGGAGAAATGACTCATGGAAACTAAACTGTACTTCTGCACTGTTGATGTTAACAGCAGCACAGTTGGTTTGTGCTCTTAGATAACCCATTTGATTAGCTGAGCTGGGTGCTGTGTGGGATGGCGTTGCCTAACAACGGGACTCCCTCCACCTCTGTTTGTTTTAAGAGGGAAGCAGCTCAGCACGGGCGCTGTTACGGCTGACCTGGGAGTAGCTCCATAAGGTGGGGATCTGCAGGATAAAGGCAGCTCTGTGGGGGCGTCGCTCTGCTGAACAGCCTCATTGAGACTGAAACAGTGACCAACTGTTGTTGGCATCGAAATGAAGGGGGCGTCATGTGATCCCAGAACATGCATGTTATCCTCCGTGTGAACACAGAGCTGTGTGTTACAGTAATGAGGCTAATGGATTGGGAGTCACATGGTCTCGTGACTCTGACTGAGACTGAGGACTCTGTCTTTGTTCCCAAGATTGAGATGTGTGATGTGGGATATTTCTCACTGGCCAAACTACTCCTTGGCCTTACTTTTATCTCAAAGGTCAAAAAATAACACGTCCACTCACCACGGGTCATAAACACTCGAGACACACTTAGTAAAGAGGGTTTGTTTTAGATCCAAATTGAACTTAAGGGACTTTTAATAGACTTTTGTCAGGCTTATTGCCTTGATTTTGTGTCTTAAGAGTTTCAGGGGTGAATAAATCTCTAAGTGACATGATGTGAATATTAATAAAATAAAATAAAAAACACCACTACTACTACTTTCTCTGAATAAATATATGTAAATTAAGCCTAGTGGTTATAACTCTCTGTTTTTATTTTGACAATTATACTCTGTGCAAAAGAAATCCGTACAAAATATTTCAGGGAAAAGAAACTAGTAATTTCCTGCCTCCTGTATTAAAAAACATCAGAAATTTTCTTTTTCTCTTTCAAAGTTTATGGTCGAATAAAATTCGCTCACCATAAAATATAACATTTTAATTATTTTGCAAATGCTGTAAAAGAGAATTAACATTAACTTACTAAGTTAGATATTTGCACTTTTCCTCACTTGTTAGCTTTAGCAAGCTTGATTTTTCCAAATGAAAGATGGACAACTTTGAAGTAGCCCTTCAAATGTTGAAGTGATCAAGCGATGATGATACTCTGCTTCTGAATAAAAGAAAGTTTTTGCAAGACCGCTGCACAGAGTCATGGCTCATTTCTAGTTTTGTTACATCTGAAATATTTTTCATTTAGTTAGATGACATGCTTTTTCTGTTTAGTTCCATTCAGGTCTTAGGTTGACTTCATACTTCATACCGCTCAGATAAACATCATCCAATGCAAAACATGAGGTGCAGTAATGCATGCTGGATGCATATGGGATCTGCTCACGCATTCACACAGCCTATCCTCTTATTTTGAAATGTACCGGGCATTTAGACATCTGTGCACCATGGAATTCAGCAAACAGCACCTTCAAACCATATTTTCAGTGAATGTACAGATCATATTTGAGGTGGAGGATGTAAAACTGTTAACATCTACCATGTGCAAAATTATATTTTTTTTAATCTGAAACTCAACTGCAGCTGAAGGTTAGTCATCTTTTTGAAAACTGATGAAGGGCAGGCGCAAACTAACATGAAAAACTTTTCGCGGCTTTTGTGGCCACAAAGAAGACAATGAAACAGTGGCAGACGGTGGAGAGAGTAAACATATTTGGATCACCAGAAATAACAATAGTAGATTAATAATTTTAAAAAAGACCTCTAAGGAGGCTGGCACAAATTTATGCGCCTGGATGGCTCCAAAATGAATAAAAGAAAAAGAAGAGACCTTTGAAGATCGCTGGCAACACGGCAATGTATTACATGTGCAAAAAAATATTTTTCATGTCATTTAGTGACAGTTATTTGGAGTCTTTGCGATTAGGCCAATAGTGTACTTAGACACAGTAGGAGCTAAAAAAAATAAATAAATTTTAAATGAAAGAGCCATATTTTAAGCCAAATGTTTAAAAAATCTGATTTTTATTTTTTAGATTGTCATTACACTGTTACAAGTGCAGATAAACAAAATGAACTCTCGGTATTTAACCCATCCCCTTGTGGAGCAGTGGGCTGCCATTGTGTGGCACCTGGAGAGCAGTGTGGGGTTAAGGGTCATGCTCAGGAACCCAGAGTGTCAGTAGGAGTGAGTGGGCCTTGAACTCAGAACATATGGATGCCAAGCACAATGCCCTAACCACACTGCCAAACTTCCCTATATTCAAGTAGCCTACTGTGTTTTAGCCTTTAGCTGGCAGTAAGTTAGCAATAAACACATCTAAATTTAATTTTCACAAACAAACTTGATAAACCAAAGTCATAGAAAAAGGATAGTAGACAAATAAAAAGTGGCCGTTGGATCAACATTAGGAGTAGAGTATATTTTCTCTTTAAAGCCACCAAAGGGTAATTTCTACCCATTTCCTCACCTGTTCCCAAATTGTGTCTACTGTACATGCCTTGATCAATGATTAATTAGGCTTTAGGTGAAACTCCAACAAAAAATATTTTCAGAATGGTGCAGCTGAAAGCAAATGACTAACACATTTCTTTCTGAATGAAATCCTAATATATGCAAGAAGAATTTATTTGAAGTCAAGAAGTCAATAATTTGTAGAAACAACTTTAGATGCTGATACACCTGCGGGACCTTTGTTTCTACCCCTTTTTGCCTTTTTACCCCAGACAGCTGAATTATGGTTATAATGGTTGGAGTCCTTATATTTACACTAAAGAGTATTTAGGTTTGGACTTTGACTGAGCAGTTTTTCTTGAGCAGTTGTTTAGATGTATAGATTACCTGTCCTGCTGGAAGGTGGACCTCCACCCCAGTTTTAAGTCTGTTGTAGCCTTTAACATGAGTTTTGACCCGGTCTGTGCTCCATCAATATTTCCTTCAACTCTCAAAAGCTTCTCTGTCCCTGCTGAACATAAGCATCCCCACTGCATGATGTTATCACAAACATGCTTTACTGTCTGTTAATGTTTTACTGCTTAAGTGTTCAAAGCTTCAGGGTGTTATGACGAACTGTTATTTTTCCAGATAACACAAATGCAGGAATGCTCATCTGAAGGAACCCTGTTGATTAAAAAGGCATGTTTTCTTTTATAAAAATAATCAACAGTCGCTTTTAGTAATTTTCTGTTGACATTGGTCAGTACACAGACATCTGTAGTCTGGCCAAATTCTTCAGGTAAACATTTACCGGCAACATTATTCAGATTGAAAGTGAGGGGAGTTTACTGGATCTAGGTGTCAAAGTAATTTCTGTTTTTCATCTCTGTCACTCCGAAAACAAACCGTCAGAATGATTCGTGAAAAATTTGGTTGTTTTCTCATTTTTACGTGTGATGGGGACATTTGAAGTTAAAGTGGTGAAAGTCATCTGACTGGACCTTCAGTGGGTTGAATGTTAAGATCTGATGACCCCATCATGAAATTGTGACACATGCACGTTGGCGGACAGTTGGGGTTTCTGCAGCAGCTCTGAGTCAGGAGGCGATGGGTCGTCGGAATAGGACACAGAGCTGGTATTACGTAATGCATGTGATTGGTTAGTCACGGTGTCACATGCAGCATCATCAATGTCGTCCTCTGTGTGTCTCTGTGTCTGTGAAAGTAGACAAAGGGCTGTCTGGACCAATTAACCCCTGCTTCTCCCCCCTGTGGCTGTTTTTAGGACCATGGAGTTTCAGATTCAGCTCCAATTCTCTATTCAGAGCTAAAAATGGAGGCAAATTGGTCACGGATTATAAACAAAAAATCACTCAGAGAATACAAGTGAAACAAATAGCTTTAATGAATGCTCTCTTGGACGGCAGAACTACAAAAGAATGAAGCTTTGTCAAATTCTATATGTACAGATCCAACATCATAAAAACAATGTTCTCTTAAATAAACCAAAGGACAAAAATGTATTTATATTATTACAGAGAGAAAAACATAAAAAAGGGAAACAGCTTGTTTTAAAAAGAGGAACTTGTCTGATTGTAAAAACTGCTTTTAAAAAACACATTAAATGACAGGAAAAGAAAAAAAAACATCCCAGCTTCAAACTTAGAAATATTTTTCTCTGTTAAAGTTCAGTACAAATAAATGTTTTCTTTATAACCTGTAACTTGAAATTGAATTGATGACCCAAAACAGAAAGTTGTGCAGAGAAGCGTCTTTTTAAACTGACTCTAACAATCTCTCTAATTCATTGAGAAACTCATTAAGGGGATTAACGAGTGGCGTCCCTCAGAGGGTGTATGAGTGTGTTAATCAGCTCCAACATCTGCTCTGTGTGTATCTTTGTGTGTGTTTGGCTTGTTTCAGTGTTTGCTTTTAAACATATTAAATCTGAATTTATTGTCTCCGTGTGTCAAAGACCTTATAATGGCTTGATTAAGATGTTTTAAAATAATGTTCAAGAGAAATAAGGGAGAATGGCTTTTCTTTTTGAATAAATGTATTACTAAATAAAGTTGTTTTTGTTATTATTGTTAGAGTCTGATGGGGGGTTGATGTCTTTTTCTTGAGTTTGTATTTTGATTTCTGTGTTTCATACGGGGCTGTACGTTGGAGTAGTGGGTAGCACTGTCGCCTTGCAGCAAGGAGGTTCTGGGTTCAAATCGTGGCCCCTGGGTTTCTCTGCATGGAGGTAAAACTTTCTCCTCTTACATGCGTGGGTTCTTTCTGGGTACTTTGCCTTCCTCCCATTTTCCAAAAACATGACTCTTAGGTTAATTGGGGTCTCTAAATTATCCTACGGTGCAACAGACTGGTGACCTGTCCAAGGTGTACTCCGCCTCTTGCCCATAGTCTGCCAGAAATAGGCACTTGCCCCACTGTGACCCTGGCAGGAGTAAACTGGAGAACAAGGATGGATGGATTTTGCATACATTCAACACCTTTTTCTAATTGTTTTTCTTGCACTTATCATTATTGTTCATGTTTTGGTTATCTAATTAGTCTCCTTATCATCTTAGCTTTGTTCTCCACACAGCTACCATGGATTTTGATGGCTGTTCTCATCTGCTTTGCATGTCACAGGTCTCACCTCAAAGCTCCATGGTGTGTATATAGTATTATAGTTAAGTATCTGGGAAAAGCCCAAAGTAAAGTTCTGAAATTAAATTAAGGAAAGTACCATTACAATTAATCTAATCTGAACTTTGAAGCAAAAGTTCTAGATAAAAGCATTGAAATCCTTTTAGGATGAAAAATCTAAAAGAAATGTCCAGCTTAAGCCTTTTCAGGAGAAAAACTGTACCAGTCCAGTTTTGTCTGTCGCTGTGGTAAAAAAAATGGAGTAGATAGAAATAGAGGAAAATGTTGAACCGGGGCCTCTCACCTTCATAACTTAAAAGGGTTAATCAGCTGTTAATATTGTTGTGGTTGTTTTTCTTTTTTAACAAAAAAGCTAATTTTCTTCTAGATCTAAATTAAATGGCTTATCACCAAGCCTGTTTTACCAGAACTTTGTTTTGGATTTTTATTGGTACTTAGAGGTTTGTGTGACAGACTTGGGTGGAGTTTATTTTGGAATCACACCCTGGAAAATATTTCATTGTGACTCAAACAGTCAAAAGTGCCCCTTTTAGCCTCACGGCATCCAGAATGAGCAGAATAACAACTGCGCTCAGAACCAGAAACACTTTTTTCTGTATTTGACTAAGTCAGAGACCACTAAGCATTCTTCCACTAGACGGACCCATTCCTACCCTCCCACACAGCAGACCAGGGAATCCCAAATAACTCTCTGTTGCCATGGGAGATGCCTCCCTGCTGCTGCTGCTGCTGCTGCTGCTGCTGTGGTAACCCTAAGGTGAGTGTTTTCAAACATGTGTAGTATGTTGAGAGTTTTTCCTCTGGCAGTTATAAACAGAAACCAATTCTTTGTGGCCTGTAACTGACAACTTCAACCTTAATTTGAATTTGACTGAGTTAATTGCTTTTAAGCAGGAGAGCCAGTGCTCTAAAACTGGGCCTAATTAAACTGGCTGGACATAAACAAACACCTCTGGTTGCTGCAGTGACCCCAGTGGTCTGTTCCATGAGCTGATCCTTCCAGAGTTACTGTTGCTAAGCCTGTCAAACACACCACTGCATCCTGGGAGCATAGCAGTTCAAAATAACAGGAGAAACCTTTCTAATCCTAAATCCTTGTAAAAAAAAAAAATACAAATAAAAGGAGAGAGAGTCTCCAATATGCATTACTCATAAGCTGCTGCTTTCTTTGGAAACTATTGTTTCTATTGAATAGAAGGTCATCAAAGCAGAAAACGGGAGACTAACGTCACCTCTGTGCAGCTGAGAGGGGGGCTTTCCTTTGTTTTTTGGCCTGTTCTCCCAGCAAGGAACCATAAAAGGAAAGACGTTTCTGGCATCGAGGCCGCTGTGCTTCTGGAAAGTGTGCCTCAGATAACATGGTGTTTTACTGGAACTATCCACAGTGAGGAGAAAGAGAGAGAAAGATACTGAAACCAATAGGGAGCAGATGAGCTCAAACACTCCAGGAATGTTAGGAATGTCAGGAACGATTCAGAGGGCTCAGAATTCCCCTTAGTCACCATTCAAATAGGAAAAAAAACTTCTATAATAGGTGAATGCATGTTTTAACAGGGATGGATTTGTCTTCAACCTGCTCATATGTAAAAGTTTTAAAAAAGAGAGACGATTGTTTACATTACGTGACTCCAAAATAGGAACTGAGTCAGTAAAGGATTGCGTATTAGCAGGTAAGGTTTACCTGCAAACAAAAAAAAAACAACAACAAATAACATCCTTACAATGAATAGTACTGCCCTTAACTACTGAAATAAAAAAGGCCCTGATGGATAACTAATTCATTTCAAATGTTGATGTTGCACAGCTTGCAAGGAAACGTATTGAGTGAAATTGGTTTTCAGAACTTCCTTATTTATGGATGACATATATTTGCAAATATTTCTAAGAGATTTTGGTTCATATGTATATAAAAAGGAACATAACATTAGTCAGTAATTGTTGCATTTCCCATTATGGCTATACGGCAAAGAGACTAGTCATTGCGGGAGACACTGGAGTAAACTAACCTTAATGTAATGTTCAAAACTCCAATGTGATATGATTAGTGCTTCAGAGGATGGGTGGACTGTGGTCATAAGAGGCAGAACATGGTCAGCAACGGGAACCCGTTGCAGCATTTATAAAAAATGTAACTGTTACCAGGGCCCTTACCACTTGTCTAGAAAATGTCGCACACAGCATTATACCACCACAAGGGGAAAAAAATTTCTGTACAGTTTTGGTGAGCCTAAGTGAAATGTAGCCTCAGTTTCATTGCCTAAAGTGATACCTTGGATGGTCTCCTGCTTCTGTAGCACATCCTCTTCTAGGTTTTATGCATTTTGGATTCAGTGTTATTCAGGATAACTTGGCTGTGACAAGATATGATTTACTACTGCTACTACTGTTTTCTTTGTATAATGCAAGTCTATCCAACTCTCTACTGACCTCTGACTTTAACAAGAAATTCTCAGTTTATTAAATTTTACTCATTGAATAGATACAGTATTTATTTGGCACTATTCTGATAGATCATCTTTATCGTGCCTAGATATTAAAATATGCTGAATTTCTGCCATGCAACTGAAAATGTATTACTTGTGTTAACAAGCAATTGAAACATGAATCGAATGGATGTAAAAATATATTTTCATGAAAACCTGCCTGATATCAGCTTTTATAGCTTTTTTTTTCTTTAAACATGATATACATGCAGTGAGTGTTAGCTTAGTGTTTAGAGCAGTGCGTTTGTGCTCTGAGAAGGTTACAAGTACCTGGTTCGATCCCCACAGCGTCCACTCTGGGTTTCTGAGCAAGACCCTTAACTCCACACTGCTGCTGGCGCCACACAATGGCAGCCCACTGCTGACCAAGAGGATGGATTAAGCGCAGAGATACATTTCTCCAATCTGAGATCAATACATTTCAATTATTATTATTGAAATAAGATAACTGTTAAGCATTAATAACTGGCGGAAGAAGAATGAAATCTAAGCAGTTTCAAGATTTTTTTAATTATCTGTACTTTTAAACAAAAAGAAAAATGAGTACCTATAATATTGTAGACTGCTGTATGAAAGACAGCCATGCTGTTTTATAGTTAACCTGTGCTAAAACCTTTTTTCATGTCTGGAAAGCTCAATCATCAGGATTCTTCTGCTATGTTTATTATTGAGAAGAGCAATGGCCTAATCCTGAATAAAAGCATCAGTTATTGTTTCAGGAAAAAAGCTTGGCTTTTTCTTCAGTTATTGATGTTTTATCTGTGATTTATTATTGTTTCCTTTTAAAGGCTTGGCCAGATTATCTTAATGTTTGTTATTATTTCTTCATTATTGTCTGATGAGAAATAATGATTTTTTTTGTTATTTTAGTGAATAATAAAGTATTCCATGTCATTCTGCACATATAAACTATGACAAATGTGTATACTGTACAGTCATTATACCGGGATTTAATGATTTACCTTATTGAACATTGTGTTTTGTTCCTGAGTATCTTAAAACATATTTTTGATTCCAAAACTTTAATATACTTGCACAGGTACGGCAAAAATGACATAACATGCTGGGACAGAACATTAACTGGATTCGGTTCAAACAAAACCAACAGGCCTGAAGGAAACAATGCAAGAACACGAACGAAAGTCAAAGTCTCCTCCTGGCTTCATGAACTTTCCTCCACTTTCCCTCCCTGTGCCGCTGCCTCTCTGTGTTCTACTGAAACACTAACCTGAGGACGGGTTGTCCCGGAAAACCGTCACATGTCATCTCACAGGAATCCAGGTCTGCAAGCTGATCTGAGAGCAGCTGGCAGGACGCCCAACTACAGCTATCAGGTCCCACAGGAAGAGGCAAGGACACCAGCAGATGCCATCAAGTATCTTCCCCTGACACCAGGCTTTTAGCAGTCATTCCACTACATACCAGAGCTTTCCTCTTATAAAACGCATCTACTCATAAGCTTACTTTTTTTGGGAATTTCAGCTTTAAGGACACTGTTGCTTTCTTATAACTATTGAACCATTTCAGAATAGTCTAAAACCTGTTAACCTCAAATGATTGGTTATTTGATCTTATTAAAAGTGTTGTTTACCCAAGTAAATTGCAATGGCGTTTTGCAGACGATGCTTGTTCATAATGTTCTCCAAATAATTCTTCTTTGTGAAATCATTTACAGAGGTCCGAACACTGAAGGACTTAATCTTCCTTAGGAAGTACAATCTGTTCTGTTCATTCTTGTATATGGCTTCACAGTGAACTGTTCACCATGTGAACTGAGTACCTGTCCCTCGGGATGATACTGTGCTGCTGAATAGCATGTTATACCTCTTTCTCTCTGGTAGAAAAACCTGTTTAAACCTGGGAAGAATTGGCTGATTTGGTGGCATTGGGAAAAGCTCACTGACCCATGTTTACGGGGGTCAAACGACTCGGCAAGCAACCCACGTTAAAATTGCCTTGACTTTGATCGGCATGCTGTGGGAACACTAGAGCCGGGTTAACATGCTGAATTCTGTGATGACTTTGGGCGCAACATACGGACGTCAAAACAACGCACCAGTCTTGTCTAATCTAACAAGCCGAAAGAACTCTGCCGAAACAACTGTGTACATTCGATAAACATGGTGCAGTGCTGGTAAGAGGGATTCAGAAAGATAACACACGTTGCACTCCATTGTTTATTTTCCTTATTTCTGTCAAACTGGTCACAGTGTCACACAGTATCAACGCCTTCCCAGCGTGACCAGACACACAGCCGCAGGGCGACAGAGAGACCCAGCAGGGTCAGACCCAGCTTTTTTGCCAACGGGACGAAAGCCAAATGCCGATTGTATGCAGGTTGAAAAAGATGAGTAAACCCAGTATTTTCAGGTTGAAAAAGGCTTTAGAGACTCGAGCCTTGTTTCACAAACTGTGACTGTTTGTCAGATAGTCTTTGATCCAGGTGATTGTTGTTTCCTGAGTTTTCTGGAGTTTCTCACAAAGTTATTTAGGCTAAATTGTGATAAATGCACTGGGGTTTTCCAAGAACATGGTGCTGTCTGCCTTGCCTAAATTACAGTGGATTTGTGGAGGTGTATATTAGCATTTTTAACTCCAACTCCACAACGACATGCAAACTGCAGAGGATGTAGAGATGAAAACAAATCTGCTGCAACTTGGATCTTCATAGCACTCAGAAAGGTAGTGCTTCTGCCAAGGCTTAACCACTGTCCTCTTTCACTAGAGTTTAAAAAAAACATGCATTAATGCATACAAATAATTTGAAAGAATAACTCTGAAATGGTATCACTTTTGTTTGTTTCTTTTTAGCTTCTTCTTTCTAAAATCCTCTTTACATGTAAATAACAGCTCCAGCAGCCTTACACGGTGTTGCATCAGAG
Source organism: Cyprinodon diabolis (assembly GCA_030533445.1). Classification (NCBI taxonomy): domain Eukaryota; kingdom Metazoa; phylum Chordata; class Actinopteri; order Cyprinodontiformes; family Cyprinodontidae; genus Cyprinodon; species Cyprinodon diabolis. The sequence continues at coordinate 16,015,160 of CM060070.1, read as the reverse complement.
TAGGAATTTTTCCACAGAAACCCTCCACCCTCTCTTTAGAATTAGTAACCGTTAAGATTAAGCCCACTCCCAGTCAGTGTGGGATTTTTTCCCGCCTCTCTGTCTATAGTCCGTTATTTTCTCTCTCACTAGTCAACAGACTATTCTCTCTGCAGCTCAGAGCTGCCTGTTACTCTCTGAAGAAAAAAAAAAAACAGTTTTCTCTGGAGCTGGGCAGTTTTCCTGCATACTCCTGTTTCATCACTAGCAGGGAGGAGTTGCTCTCACCTCTTACATGAGATCAGTGTGGAGCCAAAACATGTGATCCTGCGGGCCTCTCTGTTCTGACAAACAACAACCAGTCTGTACAGATTTTGTACTTCTCAGGTCAGAGAGAGTGGAACATTAAAGTTGAAACCAGGCTGCATTTTGGACATACTCCTAAGCAGCCAGAGGGTGTTTTTGTTAGCAAATGTGCTGCCTCGGACAAAATGCTAAACAAAAATTGCATAACAATGTTTTGCAGGTGCAGCACAACTATATATATCAAATATGCAACAATATATCTCCAGCAGTCTATAGCTGAATGGAAGGTTACACCCTGGATCACCAGTGCATTGCAGATAATGTGCAAACCTGATTTTTAGCGTTCTGCAGTGAAGTAAAAAATATAGGGTTTAAAAAGGGTTTCATAAGGGTTAACCCCTTGGCTTCCTTCTGGTATGCAATTACATATTTCCTTTTCATCAGCTCATTGGAGTTTAGGAGAAAATATGGTGTGATTAATTATTGCACTAATAATGATTGTCTAATATGCTCATCTGATTTTTGGCAGCAATTTAACACAATAATAAAACCTCTATCTTTATGCAGATTGCATAAATCTCTTCATCTGAATGAAAGCTACAGATCCAAGTACTTTTGCCAGTTTTGCAGCATTCTTTTTTAACCCTTAATTTCTTAGCTTATTTTTTCCCTGAACTCAACAAAATTGGTTCAGATATGTTTTTGGTATCTAAAATTCTTTGCAAAAATCTCGCATTCACTCCTAGTTGTAAATGAAAAAAAAAATCAACCAATTATAAAACTCAGACATGTATTAAGAAGTTTTGATTATAAAATTAAACAGCATCAAAATGTGTCAACCCTTTTTTCTTTTCACGTTTATTGTCCATCTAGTTAATATTTTCCATCTAGTTAATATTAATGGGATCATCATCAGATAATCATTTTACTATAATTGGCTTCTTGTATATAACATTCTGATTTGGCAAAACATGCAACATAAAATGAAAGAAAAAAAGGTAGGAAAACTGAAGTGGACAAAGTGGGGCCCTTCTTTCTTTGCTGGAGGAGAATAAAGGTGTGTTGAAAAGTCATTTTGTTCAGAGTGGGAATACAAGGAGATGATATCTACATCACCATGTAAATCAGCACCTCTTTTACATCTGCAGCTCCAATATAAATTAAATGTAATTGAATTAAGTTTGTCCAACTATTTGTTACCAGTTGAAACAATTAATTTATGCTGGATCTGCATTCTCTTTTTAGAGTGTATGTAGCCTCTATTATATGTATAATATTGTTCTTTAGCTTGACTGTATTTAAGTATATATTTTATTGGCTTTCCCAAAGTTTCTTAATCTTTATCCTTGAGAATATTTAAAAGTGTGCAATACTATTATAATTTGTCAGTAAGATATTGTGCTTTGTGAATAACTTTTGTGATATCAAAGCTAAAATTCTAACCTCCGATTTGCTCTTACTCCATCTCTGCTCCAACCAGCTTCACTTTGCACTCCTCCACCGTCTCAGTTTTTATATTATGTCAGCTCCACTCCTCCCATGGATTTTAAAAATGCTTAAAACCTCACATTTTCTCTTTGGGGCATCCAGGTATGTAGAGTTGTAAATCAATTTCCTGCAGAGATGCTATTTGTTGCTTATATTAATGCGCTGAGTGTTTAGTCATTAGGGTTTGATTATCCACGTTAATATGCTGCCCAATAATTTATATATTGTGGGGTTTTGATAAATTCCACTATAGTGAGGAGTTTCAGTCAAAATAACCATCTTAGTAAATCATTTGGAAAATCTGGATGATGTCATCATTCAGTTTCCTGTTGGAGCTATGTGATTTCAGGAAATTTACTGCACTCTTGCTGCAGCATGAAAAAAAATAAAAAATTATCATTTTGTTGTGCAGCGTAAATCACAGCCGGGCAGAACAAAGCACATTTTTATTTTTATTTTTTTATTAGTAAGAGCTGTTTTTAGTCTCAGGATTTATGAATGAGGACAGTAATACTGTAATTTGTGTTTTATTTGATATTTTTGGTCAGCTAGTTCCCTGAATTACCTCCAAATCTAATCACCAGCCTTTCCCTCATCTATCCCAAACTCCAAATATACTAATGTCTAATCCAGAGTATTTAGGAAATCACAAATAATATCACAGAAATCTTGAAATATGTCTGCTCCAGTTCCATCTCCCATGATTTTGTGCCACCATTTCCATACCATCCATGATAGCAGGTCTCATTACCATCTTATAAACCACCTCTTCACCTCCATCCACCATCTGCCTTGCCTCTTTTACCTGTCTCCTGCAATATTCATTAATTTGGTGACAGCCCATCAGCTCTGTTTCTAACCTGCTAGTTTTGTGCTTTATATTAGAAAAAAGAAACAATGGCCTCTGTGTAATTTAACCTCAACTCTTTTTAACCTGCTCAATCTCATCAAATATCATAATTTCATCTGCAAACATCATATCTGCAGGAACTTCTCCCAGACCTATTCTGCATGTATTCCTGCTGTAAAAGGGAAGGTTTACAGAGAGGGATGAAGAAAAAAGGACTGATGCCTGATGGGATCAAACCTTAAACACATCTGTCACTAATACTTCACACCTCAAGTTTTATACATGTTGTATAGCACTTCGTTATATGAGGACAAACAATTTTGCTTCAATTTGAAGAAAATCAGTGAAGATAATGGAAATATTTGAAATAATGATTTTGTCTTTATTTGGTTTAAGGTTGTGCATTTCTAGTTTGTTGTGTGTGTGTTTGTGGTTGTGTATGTCTTGCTGAAAAAAAATATTTCAATGATATTGAAGGAGGCCCAAGAAAGAGGAACTTCCGTGTCCACTCTCAATGAGCAGGAGCCTCACATACTTCTCTTCCACACCGATTTCCTCTGTTCTGCAGCTTTTTTCTTATCTCCCTAACATATAAGCTTTTTAGATCAACCCAAGTGAAATGCATCTGTTTCACCTGACAAAATTTGAAAACAAGATGACATAATTTGACATAAAGCTGCTCATTTGTAGTGATTTTGTAGTACATATGTCATTGTTCCACAGGTAATCCTTCATACGTTATTATAAACTGCAAATTAATCACCTGGCATTCTGATAAAAGAGAACTTTTACACACGTATGTTTCAAGGACAGAATCACATTCTTCTGTAATGTGTTCTTTTGTTTCTTACAACTTAAATTGTGTTCCCATAGAACACACAGTGCTTTCATTTGTAAATGATAATGCCCTGCGGCACCCACATGTGCATGCACGTCATGTGTCTGGTGAAGGCACTGGGTGTTCTGTGCAGTTTATCAGAAGCTAAGTTATACAAGTACTTTAGACCGCAAAATTAAACTGCAATAAATTCATGATGGACTCATCTAGAGGTGGTTCAATACTTTGGAAACTTATGAACATAGACAAAATGTTCTCTGTGGACCAAAGTCAGAAAACATGAAAAGTTAAAAAAAAATTAACAAAGTGCAGCAAGTTCAATCCTGCTTCCTTATAACTGAGGATAACAACCCTATGGTAAGAATTACAGAAACCCTGAGAAAAAGATGAGCTGGACAGGCACAGTTATAATCTTGTCCTTTTCATTTATAAATTTATATATATATATATATATATATAAAATAAATAAAGTGTGATTATGAAATAAGTAGTAGAAAACCAAAGATAAATTATTTGTATGTGCACAATAAACAAATTAATCTACTTTGGAAAGCAATGCATCTGAAGATTTATTCTTTAATGTAGTTGGGATTTAATGATTTTGACGAATATAAGTTCACATTTATCCTGATTCTGTTCCCTTGAGAAGCATCACTGCTGCTGACTTAGTCTGTGTGTGCAGAGATTTGCAGACACGCGGCAGCTGGCGAACCGAGGACCAGCTAGCAGACTCTGATAGGACATTGGAGGGGCGAAGGGTGGGAGTCTTAATTTGGGGACGCCCAATTAGGAACCAATCATGTGTTTTTAATTAAGCTGTCTGCATCAGTGTGCAGAAGACAGCTTGCAGAGCGAAGAGTGGATTCTATAGATTGTTTGTGCTCATGCTTCATTGTGTTGGTGCCACCTTTCTCTCCAGCTCTGAGCAACAACTCCAACTTACAGAGGAAGATGCTCTAGTGCTTTTTTTTGTTTTTAGCCTTTCACTCGTTTTACCATCTGCTACCAACAGTAGCTCAGCTGTAAATTACCTTCCCCCTAGATGATTTGTTATCCTAAAGACAAAACAAGATTAAAGAGGTAAAAGACCTCATATTAACAATATTTGCACATGCTTTAAACAGTTAATCATGTAATTTATTATCCTTTAAAGTTTTACTCACTTTACTTGATTGATACATACCGGGAGACTGTGTTTTTCTTTTTGTAATGGAAAACAGTCTTCCATATAAAGATTCATATAACTGTTTTTGATCATTAACAGCAGCTGTGTTTTCATTATAATGGGAGAAAAACTATGTCAATATTCTGCTAATTGCGAAAATGCAAATTTTTTTCATTATGGTTTTTCCATCAAAAAAATAAATACTATTAAAAGTCACAAGTCTACATTTGTTCGGACGATAGCTCTTGAAAACAACATTGAGGCAGCGGGAGTAAACACGAGATATATCCATATTTCAGCCATGGTTCTAGTGCTCATTGTCACAAACTAAATATATCAAATTCTCCTCATAAACCCAGATGTGCCAACCATCATCCTACAACGTCTTTGTCTTTTTAACAGGCATTAAGGTTCAGCTGCAGGTCAAGTGACTTGTGTGATGTGAAAACTGTGTTTCCATTGCAGAGCCAGTAAGACCAAGACGTGACTGAGGAGAAATTACTGTTAAGCGCAAACAGGTTCATCAGAAACTATGGAGTCACAAATCCAAGTGATTTAAACATTATGTAGATTATGGCTTAAAATGTCAAAGCTTAACAGTATTATTAGTGTGTCAACTTGTCACCTCTAAGGTTATTGAAGAACAGGCTTGAAGCAATGCATAGGAACGCTGCAGAATTTCCAACTAAACACTGATACCATAATTTCGGTTAGCACCAGGATGTTCCTGAGAAGATCTAATAGGTTTCTGCTTGTTTTTACTTCCACTGACAAGGATCTCACACTCTAGTTTCAGAGAATACCACGGTTATCTTTTTTTGCGTGTCTTGATTGAGTTGCATACAATTTTTTCCCAAGGGAAAGCTTCCAGGCGAAGATCTAAATAGAAGATCTTCAGCAAGTAAATGTTTTGTTATTTCTGTTGTCGTATAACACATGTTCAACTATGCTTCTGTATAATTTTCTTCATTTTGTTTCAGTCTGCTTTAATTTTTTATATATTTTTTACACTGCCTGCAAACTCAACTTAATGTTTTGGTTGTTTTTTTAATGTTTTTCTCTATTAGTTTACTTTACTAAATTCTTAGTAAATTCTTAGTTTTAGAAAAGTCATAATGTCAACATTTTTCTTGATGTATGCATAACACATTATAACATATTGGTAATGGAGTAAGAAAGTTGTTTAATATGGGGGAGCTGTTATTCCAGCCACTAACAGCCATTATTCTAGCTAAAATAAAAACAGAAACAGGAAGTATAAAAAGAGGAGTCATACCCAAACACACAGTATTAACCTATTTGGCTGTGATTCACATTAAACGTGAAGTAGTATTCAAAGTGACATCATTTCAGTATTTTAATATCTCACATAAAAAATTTGGGATAAGATTATCTTTTCAACAAAGAAAGTGAAATCAGAATATCTTAAAGCTACGGTAAAGGATCATTAAAATGTTTATCTTTGCAGAGAAAAAAAATGCTAAAATGTTGTATACTTTCGAGCTCTACTAATGGATATTTTACAAGATAATTAAAGAGAAACAGGAAGCACTTTGTTGGAATGAGCTTGTGAAGATTCCCAGTCATCCAGGTCATAGTCATTCCAGTGGATTGTTTTTTAAACTTTTACGGAATTTGTTGGAATGACTGTCCAACTTCCCTGAAAAACAAGGATTGTTGTGCAAATGTGGATATGTGGAACTGAACCCGTATGTAACCTCTGCTCAACCCAGCCATGGTATCTGATGAAACCATCCCCCTCCTCGTCCACGACGTCGTGACATCCAGAGGTCGATGTTTAGGCTGCCGACAGCTTCCTTTTTACTCTTCCTGAGCAAACAAGAAGTGATTACTCCCTTCATGAAGACAGAAACTAAAGACCCTCATCACCTAAAGCTAAGAAACTCTGCATTTATCATCAGTTTGTTGACTTAAGTTCCTTTATTGATTGTTTCTAAGTATTAATGTAGGGCAAAACAGTTTTTTCTAAATCCCGTGAGACATCAAACGTCTTCCAGCTCTGTCTCATGTCTTTATTTCTTCCCGTCTTTGTCCTGATAAGAACTGAGCTCCATGATCTTTGCTCACACTCCTTCCAAACATTTATTGTTATCCTGATGTGAAGCGAGACAACATTAGCCTGTAGCCTTCCTCACACTGAATCAGCTCATACAATAGTCTTTTGTCCAAGAAACAGTAGACATTTCCTCTCCTCCTTCATCGTTTGCACTCTGCAGGACAAATGTGCTTATAGAACAGGACTCAGTGGAACAAAAGTTGAAAATCCTCAAGGGACACAATGTCCCGCTGCATTATTGAATCATTTTAGCCTAAAACAATTTAATTCATTAACATTTACAACAATGTTTTATCCCTATATTAACTCATAGGATGGATTGGTTCTTCTGACATATCACAGGTACATGGAGAGGGTGTTTATATGCACCAAGCATTAATAGCAATATTGTGAGCAGAAACAATCATTGGAAGGACTGGATCGAATATTCAAAGCGAAAACATGGACAAAAGAAATGTTTTCATTGTTCTAGGGTTTTTACTGGTTCTCATTTTAAAGATTTTTTGGGGTAACTGGTCAATTGCAGCCAAATTTTGCCTAAGGACACTAAACTGAAAACGCATGCAAAGAAAAAACAGAGAATCTTCCTTGTTTAATGTTACTTGCAAATCTGCAGGAGCGTTATGTCCTCTTACCTCAGTTTCCGATTTGGTTTTCTTCTCCATGACAAAATTATCCTGAGAAAGACCTGTGTTTGCATTTATTTGCATGGAAACCACAGGTTGTGGGCATCTGGGTAGTTCCTGTAAAATCAAGTGCGAGAGTAGAAACACCTATGGTTAAAATGAAGCAGATTAAGGAAGCTGTATATGATCAAGGATTCTTTTTTCTTTCTGTGTATCCTCTGGGTTTTGTAATCTCTTTTTTTTGTGTTTGACATTTTAAGCATTCTAGCACACAAACCCTGTGAGGCCTTGTTCCCGAATACTCTTGGAAGACTCCAGCGTCTGGGAATAAATGCTTGCATGTGACATTCTCCAGGATCTGGATCAGTGTCTGTTTACAGCTAGACCGGTTCAGACTGTCCGTTTACGTCTGTGCAAGCCCCAGAGCGAGTTCTGATGCTGGTTTCTGGAAGGTCAGACCGACTAACAAGGACTGGCAAAGTCATGACAAACATTTCCACACACAAAACAAGTCAGACCGTCACCAGGCTTCTGCTGATGTCACACCTCCATCCCTGCTGAGGTCATCACACCTATGGAGGTGATCACTTACACATGTGCTGCAGGCAGTGCTCTGCTTCTTTCTTTTTCTTTACAAGTTTTATTTTAAGTAGAATAAATGAGTACTTTTTCTGAATTATGTTGTTACTTATTAAACAGAATTTTATTTTATGTTTATTCCAGTATTAATCAGAATAGCAGACAAAATGTCCAAAGAAACTTTGTGGGATCTGCAAACATCCAAAGCTCCGGTTGGATGATAATGTAAAGATTTTGCTATTGTTTCACAGAAGCCACCACATTTCTGTTTGAGTTGATCTCATGTGGTCAAGTGGCATAAAACATAGATGATGTGCTCAGAAACTGGCACATGGTTGGTTAAAGGCCTCCTATGACACAGTTGCTTTTTCTGTAAAATATCAAGAGGAATGAAAATGAATAGAGAAAAAAGCCTGAGTATAATGTGCAGTAGAAGACTCTGAGTCTTCATCTGAATTTGCTAATTTACGCCACTCTTACAAATGCAGCCCCTGTAAAAGAATGTCAAGAATAAAGCCAGTGTTTTCTTTTGCATGAACAGAAAGCCTGATAAGATTTGAAGATGGATTGTGCTGAAAAGAGGCAACATTGTGGAAGAAAACACACAAAAGACTGAAAATGACTTTAGACTGGATCGAAGTTTACCTTTTATTAGGATAACACGTCTACATTAGCAGCCAGAGCTACAACGCTTTATATCTAAGCATATCTATGTATATGTCCAAATAAGCCAATCAAAGTCTAGTTAGACTTGAGAATGGATGGATGGATCCTCCCGAACTTAGAATCAGTAGCAATTCTTTTCATCCAGTCTAACTAAGATCTTTACAAAGAAAAGTGTAAAATTGTCTGCATGTACAGACCTAGTAGAGACATTCACTAAAACATTTGCAGCTGTTGGTCCTAGAGCAAATGGTGGCTCTAAAAACTATTGACTCAGGAGGACTGAACACAGATGCATGGGACCTTTTTTATTCATTCATGCAAACGTTTCACATTTCTGTGCCAACTAATAGATATAAACAGTTTTCTGTAGCAACTCTATGTCTTATTCTGCCCTCTTTATTGATCAAGATGAACTATAATATCATTTGGCTTTTATGACAGCCTGCAGACCACAAGCTCCAGAAAGCCTTGAAAACTGTGCTCAAACATACAAAGGACAATAAAACACAAGAAACACTAACTCATTAAATGATGAATTGTGGTGTGAAACTTTTGCACACGCCTGTCCTTACATATGTTTTTTTAATCAAAAAAAGAGTATTGTAAGTCCTTGTACGTGGAGCAGCTGCTACAGATAATAACAGCCTGTTGCTGACGCCGTGGAAAGTTAAAAATAGAAACAAACGTCTGTTCCGTCTGTGTGGCTAAAAATAAGACTGCAAATATTTGTCAAGCCTGAGGATGTAGAGTACTGAGCTAACGTGCTACTGATGGGAGGGAGCCCTTTAGGACCTCTGACTCATGAATGCCTTCATACTGCCATGTCTTACGGAGCCCAGCCTGCGTGCTGCTGACAGACAATACAAAAGAAGATTGCAAGTGAGGACATCTGAAAGGTCAGAAGTTAGGAAAAGGTACATGAAAAGGGTTGGTAATTCTGTTGAGGCTTCCCTGAATTTTAAAGCTGAATTTGGATGGAGGTGTTAAAAACCTATAATAACCCAAAGTTCATATAGAAATATATGATCAATATGTAGTGCATAAATACAAATGAGGGGAAAGGAAAATTTCTAATCATATCTACAGTCATGGCTTTGCTTCTGGGTATTTCTGGGTGGGGATCAAACCACTTTATTAACCTTATTAATCCTTATCAGCCATCCTGCAAAAATTGAGGATTTCTACACTTTACTGCTATGTGTGTTAACACAACGCTGAACTGAAAAGAAATAAGCAATACCATCATTATAATAGCAAGGTTTGAGAATTTCTATTTTATTGTCATTACTGTCATGAGTACAGAGCCACGAAATTCATTCTCTTCATTTAACCCATCCCCTTGAGGAGCAGACGGCTGCCATTGTGTAGTACCAGGGGAGCAGAGTGGGGTTAAGGGTCTTGCTCAGGGATTGCTTGGATTCCAAGTGCAATGTCCCAACCACTATGCCACCACCCCAGGATTTTCCAAGCTGATGTCCAAGGCAGTAGTGCCTGGTTAATTTGTTTCAAAACAAATGGAAACACCCCAAACACACATTTCCTTTTTTTTTTTTTTATTTCATAAGTTTGCTTAAAATTAGAATTTTAGTTTAATGGAAACAGAAAGTGAGAAAAACATGGTGATAGGTAGCTGACTGCTCAGAGTTTTCAAAAGCTGCTCAGAACAGCAAAACAGAAGAGCACCACAACTCAAAGATCTGCAGGGGTGTAAAGGGCATTATGCTTGACGCATATACAAACTGCATGGAAATTTATATTCTGTTCGGCTTTCCCCTTATTCTACCAGGCCCTTTTGGAGAGGGGTGTATGATTATATTCAGCATACACAGCAACCTGACAACACCACACTACAAGAGGAAGTAGAAAACACAATTCTTTTCAAAACCTCTTCATGATATTCAAGAGAGACAGTCATTTTTTTTCCACTTATCCTTCCACATAGTGGTGAAATGTATGGGCTAAACCATGGGATGTCTATAGATGCTCATATTTACGAACCCTCACCAGTAGGAGCTGCTGCTCACTTGTCATGTTTTCTGCTCATAGTTACACATTTTCCTAGGTGCACGGTAAGGAAATTCTGACTGCACGGATGCCTCGGGGGTGTAAGCTGAAAACTACGAAATTTATGACCTTATGGACATGTCAAGCATAAACCAAGCTTAAGGACAATCAACTATCTCAGTCACTATTTACATAAATTACAGTAAAATGAGCCCTTTGAATTTACCAATTCTGTCAGGTAGCAGTCAGCTTGGAGTGCCGGGTATTAAACTGAAGCTAAGGGTCTTGTTCAGGGACCCAGAATGGCAGGCTGTGGCGATTGAATCAGCTACTTGCAGCATTCTCAAAAATAAGGCAGTCTGTCTTGGCAGGCTATAGGCACTTACAGTAATAATAAGTATGCTGGACTAACTTTCCAATATACAGCGGTGGCTGGTCAAAAGAGGGCGCTAGGGCACTGCCCCACCCACCCAATGACCTTGATTAAGAAATTCTATTATAGAATAAAAATATTTCTAAATATATTGATATATATTTTTTAGATGTGCAAGATTGATATTTAATCTGTAATAACGAGTAAAGCTGTTTTATTCGTTGTCATATTGGAGATGTATTTCCGGCCTGGGGCGCAAAAAAGTTTGACGATAGACTCTCGTTACAAGTTGTACATATACTGTAGCTCCTTTGCAATACAGAAGTATAGAAGAGCTCGGGGCACAACTGAGCCGCGCTCTGAGTTGACAGAAACTGACTTCACAGTCGTAGAGCGGCTGATTGATAGGTTGAGTCGCGGAAGTGACGTCCCTTAAAGCAAACTTACCAAGAGAAGCTGGAGGTAAAAGCCTTTGGACCTGATCAGTCGAACATCAAAATTGAAACACACACACTTTTTCTTTCTCCAGGACCTGGTTTAGTTACAAAGCTTGGTTCAGTGCATGCAGCGAGGCTAACGCTTTATTCTGTTTTCCCTACCTCCTTTTTTGAAACATCAGGATCTGACCCAGCATGGCTAACGACTGGTAAGACTGATTTAAATCACTTTTTAGAAAAGGCTAAGAAGCATGAAAAATCTAGGATTCACATGGAAAATAATATAATATAGTGTATGGTTTTAGGTGTTTTTTAATCTGCATAGTTGCTCTTAAGTAAACACATTCTCAGAAAATCAATAGTTTTTATATATTAAAAAGATTATATAAAGCTGACTAATAGCCATTATTAAACTGGTACATTATTTCTTTTATGTTTGCGACACAATATCTAAGCAAAAACAATCCGTTGTTTTGGGCTACTTTATAAAAAACTTGAACTTAATACTAATTGTGACATTTTAATTTGAAAAAGCTTCCAGGATGGACTGTGACATCAAAAGGACAACCACCTGACTTCTAATGATCCAGCCTCGTTGACAAAGTTAGTCACAAGAACCTCCAAACTGTTTGTGCATGCAGTATTTTATGTAAATGTACCTTAAGTCATGTAACTTTGTGACAGCCAGGTGCATGTGATTCTATCACTGTAAAAGTAATAGGGGTAAAAGTAATAGGGGAGTGTGTTGGTTTCAGGTATATTTACTAAATCAAAGGTCTTGTTTAGAATCGTGGTTTGAATTAATTTTACGTTATGGTAATGAATACACTGGTAATGATCAGGATTAGTGTTAATGCACTCACTATAAAGTCCCATTATTGGTAGAAATCCAAACTTGTGTAAACATGTGAGGTTACTTGTGTGTGAGGTAGTTCTTGTTGTCATTTCGCTTGAGTTGTCAGATCAGGTGTAAGAATTTCCTGCTAACCTTTGACCTCCAATTAAACATTTACTATCAGACCACCACCACCACCGGTGACCTCAGCTCCAGCCTGGCATGTAGGGAGATCAACAGGATGTCATGAGGAGCGCAGAGGTCACATGCCAGAGAATTGAGAGCATTTTTTCTTGTTGTGCTGTCTCTTTGTGTTTAACTGATAACATTTCAATCAGAGCAAGAAAATGTTTGTGTGAATAATTGTTTTGAATACACATATAATTTAAATCAAAGTTTAAATATTTGTTACATTAAAATAAAAGAAATAAAAAGTTTTTTTTTTTTATGAGTGGACATCCTAGAAAAGTGGAAACATGCAATTAGGGTCACCAGTACAATAAGGATAGGTCCTTTAATTTGCAAATAAAAGTTTAGTAAAATATTGAACCAATAAAATACACAATTATTTTCACAACTGACTGATACCATGTCTGTCACACACACACATCACAGAAAATGAATCATAGAAGCCAAGTTTTCTTTGCGGGATCTAAACAGGACTTGCTCAGCTCCTTGTCTGCTGCTGTTATGGTTGCCTAGATGGACTCCACTCACTTGCACTGCTCTCTGTCACCAGCATAATACTTAATCACATACTCAGAAGGTAAGCTGATGGACTAGAGTGAGAAAAATTAAAGAATTTGTCAGACTGTTGGCTGGTGTTTAATAGCACACATTGAGCTCACCATGGTAAAGGTGTTGACGGGACAAAAATACTGCAGACACAAAAGAAAGGAGAATCCAAAGCATCAGTCATTTTTACCCCACAAACTCCTGAGATTAATATGTTCTGAAATATTATGACCAATGTGGTGCTATTGATTGTGCACATGGAATTAATGATAATTCATTTCACATTCTGTAGAAATAACCCATATAAATGACAATTTAAATAGTAAATAATGCCAACAAGCTAGGAGTAAATAATACAAACAAACAAGATTGGCTAAGATAGGTAAGTTTTTAAACATTTGCAAGTTTTAAATTATTTTTTGTGTCTTTTGTGTATTTTAAGTCTGACTAATGATCTTTTAGAGAAATCCGTTTTCATAAATCACTTCATAAAAATAAAAGGAATTACCAACAAATTTTTATACCATGGAGGAGAAAGATGAGTTCACTGTTTTTTGTAGTTCTCGCTGACCGGTTAGTTCACAGCATATTGTGCAGAGAAGTTTAATATTCAGAATATATATTAAATATTCTTTATTACACACATATATATCACTTTAAACAGCTAGTGCTACAGTCATGTTGTCATACAATATGTCTTTAAGTAGTTAATTATGCAATGACTAATTTATGCGCATATGGGAGTTTATTAGAATGTTCTAATTTTTTGCTATATTACTTTATATCCAGCTATGTTTTACAACAGATTTTCCTTTGCTAATGAAGAATTCTTGGCTTTATTTGGACAAACGGATTTCTTGATCGCCCGTTTCCTGTAAACCGTTGCATAAAATATAACGCAGACTCCTTAAATAACATTAAGTAGAAAGATGAGTTTCATACTGTTTGAAGAAAACTTTTTATTTTGTTTTGTTTCAAATCATGAGAGGCACTGTTGCACTGCTTAGCTTAACTACATGTATTAATTAGATTACCAATAGGGGAGCACTATATCTCTCTTAGACTTCACCTATATACTATCTCATGAACCCAGCCTTCTGCAGCTCAGCCTTTGCTTAATGACAGCAGCCACACAGCAAGCTTCTGTTTCTTCAAGTTTTCCTGGTTGAACATTAAAGTGAGCAAAAACTAAAAATAACCTCTTAGAGACCACCAAGCACCACCACATGAGCCCCCACCCGTCACAGTAGACCTCCCCTCCCCACACACCACTACAGCTCCCTGAACTCAACTCAAAAAACTCACTTCAGCCCCTTTAAGTTAAGCCAGGCCCACCACAGACAACTCCCTGCATGCTGCTACCATGCTACAGGGTGGGTATCATACCGCAACATATCACAGCAGACCCATTCCCTCAAGGAAACCTCAGAGCATGAAAATAAACAGTTTTAACACTTGATAATCCAGTTACAACTCAGCCATTAAACTCACTCAATGCACAAGAGCATCAATTTATTCAACTTCACTGCATTTAGTACTAAGCTGCTGTTACATTTCATGTCCTGGATAGATTTTAATAGTATCCATGATGGCACAATGTAAAGCTGTGTTTTATTAACATTTGTAATCAAGTAAAAAGGTTGAAAAAGTTCTTCTGAAAGAAAGACAATTTCAAAAACGACTTCCATCTTGGATATTGTGGTATCTTTTAACATTCTGTCCCCTGCTTCCCAGTTATTTTCATAGTTTTTTATTTGCATTCAGGCTCCTTCATTTGTAAAGCGCATTATGTGCATTTCAATTCTCCTTACCTTACAGGGCTCACATGGCAACCTACCAACGCTTACTGCACATAGAGAGCTCAATGGTGATGGCTTCTTGTTCCTCCATTTATTTATTTTCTACACCAAGGATGGGCAACCACAGCCCTTATTGGCCTTTGTCCTACAACCTTTATATACGTCCTTGATTTAACACACTGAACCAAACGGATGAATTACCCCCTCAGTACTTTGCCAAGTTTTAATGAGCTAATCATTTATTTCTCCGATCTGCAGGACTAATCAAATAATTACTTAAGGCGTTGCGTGGGAAGGGGGCTAGAATGTTAGCTTAAGGCTGGGCTCACTTTAGCAATCGAAGAGTTGCAATTGATTTGTCTATAAGTTAAAATTATGTTCCTATCTCACATTAAGGGTGGAGAATATATAAGCCTCAATTTTGACATGAAAGTAACAAGAGGTTGAAAACAGTGTCATTTTTATATGCAATGCCATCAGAACACTAAAACATAAGGCAAGTTGAGCTATGAGATTTTCCCCTTTTTAAGTCAAGTTTGGTGGACAGATCAGATGAAAGCAGCAGGCTGCTGGATTGCGTGTAAACGACTGCAACGATTTTGCATGCAGAGGAGTTATGCAGCCCCGCGGTTCATTAGAACTAAAACATACACAGAGCGTGTTGTGAAAGCACACATGATGAGGCGTGTTAGAGCATTGAAAAAAAAAATGTGCAGATAGCGTGCAAAAATGAGCAGCTCATTAGAAAGGAGAAGCCACAATAAGCTACGGCTGCAGGATCCTGAGCCCACGACTGTTCCCTGGTCCCTTAAACCAGAGAATGTTCCTGCCTTAACCTTAAAAGCACGTCTCATCTTACAACCATCCCACAGGAGGTCAGACCATATCTCTTCCTCCTCTTAAGGTTATATAGGTACATAAGTCCTAACAGAGATATAGATACACATGCACAGGCCTAGAGTGACTCATTTATGTTTCATCAATCAGTCTGCAGAGCAAAGAGAAACTCTCCATTCAAAAGTTTAATCCAAAAGCTCCCACTGTGGATTTCAAACTTCGCCCTGCAGCCAACAGACGTAAATACCCCACCACACTGAACCACCGACCCACACATTCACGCAAACACACAATCATAACCGAATCCTGACTCAGGACCAATCCGCACTGCTCTAAATAGCCCCAGTCTAAATGTCAGACCAGTCTGACGCCAACTGCTGAGCTGAGAGACCGTCAGGGAAAAAAACAGGACCAGAACGGAGGATGCTGCATCTTCACGCCTGCAGGCTGTAAGAGCCAGGAAACAGATAATGTCAGAGAAGAGCTGCTCAAATAAGCTGAAGTTCACATGAATCATGCAAATATATTATGCTTTAATCCATTTTGTGTCTTTATGCACTCCTTCTGAAAATATTGAAGATCTCCAAATGAATAAACTACTTCTGTTAATTCCCGTGACACATGCAGCACAGCCAAGGTGTTTTTACAGCATTTTCTCAAAATCTTGTGCTATGAATCTGTGCAAAGGTTATTATAATCACTTGTGTTGCTACTAAGAAATTATACTTTATCAGATTGATTTCAGGCTTAAATTTGATGGGTGACAAATATGACGATGAGATGGACTTCCTGCTTTGTGTTTAATTTTTCCATGATTCTTTAGCAATACAGACCCTAAAACAATCTGTTGTAGTTATAGGGTGTTGTTTACATTTTACCTAATTGATCGATTATTTTAGAAATGCAATTAGCCATGTAGAAACATGACACCCGTGATTCATGTAAGAATTAATTCTAAAACATCCATCTCCTTTATTGCCCTCCACATTATACCTAAACATAAACCACCAAATATGAATATTCATCCTCATTACATCTATTGTCTCAATCAGGGGTCACTGTTAGTTAACTTTTAGTGGGTGAATAACAATGTAGGTAAAAAAAAAATTGCAATCCACATTTCCTATTGGATAAATGGCCATAGTATTTGGATTTGATCCAGTAAGGAAGTAATATTAAATTATTCACATTTGTTGAACTTTATCACAAACCTTTCACTTCACAGCTAGTAGCTTTATTGTTTTTATGGGACTGATCAACTTAAGAAAGTACATGATTTTAACTGGGAGTAAAACTATGCATATTTACAAGAAAAAATCTAAAATATATATTAAATTTACCGTTTTTCTCTGTACACCTTAATAAAATTAAAAGCCACTGATTGTCTTCAGAATTAGTATTATTACCTCATATTTGCCTAATTATTAAACAAGGGAGGAAGATGTAGAGTAGTTAGGTTCTAAAACAATATCCCAATGTTTAACGCCCCACATAGCTCTGTTGACAGGCCGGATGACTCCCAGCCATGTACGCCTCTAACATTAGCTCTATAGAATACCAGAACAATGATAGTGTTTAAAGTAAGCCATCAAAAGTCCTATTTGCACAAACTATGAAAGGATACCTCAAACATCTTAAAGAAGCTGATCTGGACAGATGACAGTAAGATGCAAAACACAATTTTTTTGAAAAATAAAGTTGCATATTATTTGGAACATACCCCTAATGGTGAAAAATAATGGTGGCACTTTCATGTGTGGGGGATGCTCTTCTTTAGGAGGGATGGGGAAGCAATCCTAGAGTTTATGGGAAGACTGATGAAAAAAAGACTGAAAGATTGGAAGAGGTTCAGCATCAACCAAATAATGCATTCATTGTGAGGAACTAGAGTCCAGATGCAAGACAGCTACAAACATATACCTGAAGATGCATGCTGTTGCAGCTGCTTAAAAAGGAAGTTTAACACCCTTAATTTCTTAGAAAAAAAACTAGAAGGAATGATTCACATTTAAACTTCCTCATATGGGGGTAAATAAATGAACTCCCAAACCCTTTTTTTTGGCTGTACTTTAAAGTTAAGAGAGTAGGTGAACATTATGTGTTCAACAGAACATTTTAAAACCATCATTAGGAAATTATAATGTTCTAATATTATGTAGGTTTTGTTGAGAGAAAAAGTTGTGTTGTGTTCAGGTAGCCTTCGCCTAAGCTGCAGGTGAAGACTGCACTAATGACTGTCTTCTTCATGAGCTGCAGTCTGGCGCTGAGTCAGACCTTCGTTTCCCACATGGGCCCACCCAACAATGTCTGCAACAAAACACATGTCTGAGTTGCTGAGAGGCTTCACGCACCCAGAGCTGCAAAACAGCTATTAAGAGGTTTTTGGTTTTACTGCAAATTAGCCAGAATAGGAGTAGTAACAACAAAGTGATGTCCATTGACTGAAAGATGTTTTAGCAGATCCCTTCATTTGTAGTACATATCATTGGTCACTAAGCAAAAGAAAAGATGATGCAAGGTCAGGCTCCTGACAGGTCCACTGACTTTTTTAAATTCTTTGTCTTTTTTATGTGCTAATTGATCATTAGAAACTAAAAATAACGTTTTTTGTTAATTTAATGTTAATTTATTTGCTTTAATTGGCAAGCTGCCAGCTTGATCTGTGTGTATCTGGCTGCTGTGTTAAACGAAGACAGCTGATGATGGGTGTACATTCAGCAGACAGGGAGTTCTGGGAGGTCGGGACCTCTGCAGCCTCTCTGTTGTATATGACTGTTTCACACCTCTTCAGGTAAACGATCCACAATTGTGGGTCCAAACAGAGGTCAGAACCCCTGAAAACAGGCCCTCCATGGGTCCTGAGGACATGGAGATTTGCTATGGCCCCCCGTAAGCCCCACACACAGACTCCTCCAGATCTGCACAAATATCTCAACTCAAAGATGAATCAAAACAATCCAAGCTCATGGTGAAAGAGTCGAATAAAAGCAGTTTTTGTCTTAATTTGCACAAGTTCATGAGTTTAACAACTTCATGAAAGCAATATTTTACCTACATTTTTATTCAATAATGTTTAATTATATTAGATTTAAAAGGTGTTTTTGAGACTTTTAAATCTGTCCTGCTTTAAGTAACTTTCTTTTGTACAATAGGCATTTAGTGTGTTAACAAATATCAATAAAAACTCCACAAATGTTTAAAAATGTCATTATTCATGGGGTTATTGGGAGGTAAAGTGTGTCCCAGGGTCGACACCTCTGTGTTTGCAGTTTCTCAGGCACTTGAGGTGTGAATTTTTCCAGTCTCCAGATGGAGAGAGAGATCAGCTGGGTCAGCTGGAAGACCCATTATCCAGGATCAGGGGTTTGCCTTCTGCAAAACATAAGAACAGTCCGATGTCTGTCCTGAGAACTATTCAGCTGACAACGTGGAGGATGCAGATATAAAACACCAGCATACAGCAGACATGTGAAGTCGGGTAAAAAGACTCAGCAGCAGGCACCAGTGGAAACAGACATTGGCTCAGACGTCAGATTTTCATGGGAACAAGTGAAAAACGTCCATAATTACAGCAAACCGCTGCAGGAGAGACTAAACACAGTTCAAATAAAAGCCTGAGTTTGGTGCTGCTGAAGGTTCTCGACAGTCTGAGCGTGCAGACTCTCACACAAACACAAAGACAACAAATATAGAAAACCTGCAGGAACGCTGTGAGACAGAGACAGGAGGTTTAGGGACGCTTCACCAGCTGCTGCTTTCTGCTGGGAGGAGGGGTCAGACATCTCAGCCCGTGTCCCCCATGACCCCCCTCTGGAAACCTCACTTGCTCTGACCTCTTCTAAAACACATGCAGGAGAAACACATCTATTTCTATAAGTTTACAAAGTTTTTCTAATCTAATTTCCCTCCCTGTGATTGAACAAAATAGTTTTCATGGGAGGAGACCAGGTTTTCCTTACGAATGTGGCCCTTATTCTAAAATTGGTATATTAAATATTTAGGAAAAAAGTTTATTGACAGATAAAAAAGTTTTTTCCCTTGGGCATCAATAGTTTGACAAGGAATTGATGTTTAATGTCTGCTGAAGAGAAGGAAGCTTGTGAATCATTTCCTGTATTTTTCAACATGCAGATAACTGGTGGCCATGCAGGACGTAGGAAATTACTTCATCTTCAACCCTTAAAACCTTATCTAGTCAGATAAACTATGGGCTCAAGGGAAGGTTCTCTACCAAGAGTGGACTTTACCAAAACTCAGCCAAAGTGAGAGCCTTGTCTGCCATCAAGCATGAACTTAATTATCTTAGGGGTAGTTTATCTAAGATTGGAAACAGTTAATTTTTTTGCAAACAAATCACTCAACATGTCTCCAGTGGACTCAAAAAATGACCTATCATTGCCCTATCATCTTCAGTCAACGCATAATAAATATTTATACATTTTCAAAAATATTTTGACCCCTTAAATGCTGACTTTAGGGATTAGTGTTTAAATAAAGGTATTTTTTTTCCCAGTCTAAAATATAATTAAAATTATGACTGGTTCTGATCAGTTTGTTAGTCTTTTTTATGCAAAATTATTTCTTTCAAAAGTCATGTAAAAATCCAACTTAAAAATGTAAGAGAGAGGCTTAGGCTGAAAAAGAGCAAACAAAGAAGGAATGTAAATATAGATTGTATTTAAGTAACCCAAAATGAAGAAGAGAAACAAATCCACAGAAAAGCTAAAGTGAGCATATATGCTCCTAAAAAAAGCAAAAAGCATGCAGTGAAGAAAATAACTGCAACTAATGAATAAACTAATACAGATGTGAGGGTGTGTTGCATGATCAACACAATAATAAACAATATTTACCTTTTTAAATAGTTGCAAATTAAAAAAAATACATAAATGCAAAAATATAACTTCATTAAAAAGGAGTAAAAGATTGAAGTTTTAAACTGCTGCTGTTCTGACTTCCTGAGTTACCAAGCTGTGCTGTGGCTCTGATTCCCATTGTTGACTCATATTCTTTTATGTTTTATCACTGTGCTACAGCTAATAACATTTTATCTACCTCTAACCCTAAACCTCAAACATAAAAAGTATGTTCCTGGGGGTATTTCTTATTTGTTATATCTTTTAGCAGCATGAAGGAGCTTTGTAATATGGCTAATCCATCAGGATGGATGGATGGATGGATGGATGGATGGATGGATGGATGGATGGATGGATGGATGGATGGATGGATGGATGGATGGATGGATGGATGGATGGATGGATGGATGGATGGATGGATAGATATATTTGTGCATGCAAAGCTTCCATGTAAGACTTTACTAATTTAATCTTCAACAACACCAAAGAGGGTTTCCGTCCCAAATAAAAAAAAAATCTTACTTCGCTTTCTGTAGAAGTCTTTATCTTAGTATCTTTTCAGACTAGGGGAGCGTTGGCCTAGTGGTTAAAGCAGTGCGCTTGTGCTCTGAGAAGGTTGCAAGTACCTAGTTTGATCCCCACAGCCTGCACTCTGGGTCCCTTAGCAAAGACCCTTAAGCCAACACTGCTCCCTGGTCGCCGCACAGTGGCAGCCCGCTGCTCCCCAAGGGGATGGGTCAAATGCAGAGGTAAGATTAATAAAGTTCAATTATTATTATTAGACTTCCTTGTCTTTATTCTTTTAAACATCTTTCAGTAAGATTTTGTAGCAATCAGTGGCACCCTGACCCTTACTTTTGTCAACATCTGTATTCAGGCATATAGTCTGATTTTCACGTATGCACTGATGCAGACCGTCCTGAGCTGTCAGTGTTGTCACATGTCTTGTGCATTCCTCTCATACCTCTCCAGCTACTCCGGACACAGGAATGCACTGCAGGGCCGACACCCAGAAAGCCATGAGGCAGAAGGCGGGAGCAGCAGATCTGTGTCCTGCCAGGAACAGAGAATCCATTTATGGAGAAGGTCTGATGCTTGATGAGCCATGCAGACTAAGATGTGGAAAGTGTGTTTGACATTTGGTTTGCTACAGCAGCCTGAGAGGAGACACAGTTTAACAGCTCTGCAGGGAGACGTAAGGAAATCTGCTGACAGACACATAGACCGAGTCTAAGACAGAAAAAACTAGAGGGAAAACTCTGCAGACTAGAGATTAAAATATCTGCAAAAGCAAATGATTCCTGGGAGAAGTCTGCTGGTGGAGACACCTCTCAGACGCCTGAATCACTGTCTGTAAATGCAGTGTAGGAGTCAGACTGTGTGAATCCGGTCTGCAGAGTCTGTGTGGTCCCCCTCCGGTTTCTGCAGAGACGGATTAAGTCTGGAGTTTGGGTTTACCACACGTCTGGAGCCAGAGAAGCTTGATTTAAGCACAGATGGGCGGAGTCATTGTGGAGCTGAGCTGGAACAAACGACCGCATCTCTGTGCGATAGGCTCAGAGCTTAATAAAACTGTTTCTTTTTCCATCAGAGGTAGTTGATTCATTTCAGCTCTTATTGGTTTAAGGGGCACCCCTAGCATTTTCACTCAAACCGAAAACTTTGAGAGAGAAAACCTTTAGAAAAGAAATTCCCCTGGGCTTTCATAGGTCAGTAAACCTTACCGGCATATTCTTTGAAAAAATAATATTTATACAAACACCCTCCTAAATATGAAATTATTACAATAAAAGTAAGAATATTTCACTTTTTAAAAAATACTTAATTTATGCAGGCTTACATGGCAAGGGTTATTCATCACTCCTCACCAAGCAGTTAATTCCTAGCTCTTTTGCGTTGAGTTTTGCCTCTGATTTGCATAAAGAATTACATCAAACCATCTGATGTGGTGCAATACTGGGGAGGCCAGCACACTATCACTCCACCTCTTGTGTAAACTTTCTGCACTGACTGACCTTTACCTTTAAAAGGAAATATTTGTTTTTCCCCTCAGATGGAAGTTTCTTGGTGAATTATTCCAGGGCTTATTTAAGAACTGTTATTTTACACAGACACTTTGTTAATATAATCCAACTGAATGTACCAGGAACAACAATTGATGATAAATTGAACTTTATTGATAGTAAAACTAAATCTTGCATTTAAGTATTGCAGAGTTGTTTCTATTGGGTAAAAAAGTTATAGTACAAGTAAACTTCTTGACATGTCCTCTGTTGAAGCATTTCGTCTTCTCCAAGAAACTTCTTCAGTCTGGGGAGTTTGTGGTAAAGCGGTGCTTTAGTCTAGTGGATCAAGTATTAATGGTATAGTACAACCATTTTTATATGGGATTTGTCTACCCTGCTTTCATTGAACAATTCCCCAGTCCATCACAGTGCTGCACAGAAAAATTATGTTAATTAAATCCAAACGTCACGTATTGCATTACCAAATGTTGAAACACATAAAACTAATTTCTTTTTTTTCTTTTTTTTTTCTCACAGTGTCCTGTCTGGCATTGTGGCAATAAGAATAATTGTCTTGATGTCAAAAGGAGCCCAATGCATATAAATTGCTTTATTATAATTAGGGAGTTTTACAGTTTATATGGACACTGCAATGTAAGTAGAGCAGAAAAACAGAAGAAGAAAAAGAAAAACAGAAGAAAAAATAGGAGAAAAGATGAAAGAAAGAGGAGATAGAAAGGAGACAATGACAAAACATTTTCAGTCTGCTTCATCACCTGTAACGAGATGAAAAAAGAACAGCACAACCAAAAGACATGGTACGAGATACACAATAAAGCAACACCTTGGTGAAAAAAACTGTTGTTAAGAGCTCTGAAATAATTAACTCCACATGACTGTTCTGACTAAATTATAATTTTTCCTCTCTCGTGTTAGTCTCATAAGGACAACCTCTCCTCTGTCTGCCAACTGTCAGTCAAACATCTTTTAGCGTGTGTCCAGGAAACACACAGCCAGGCAGACGAGCTCTGAATCAGCTCCCATGTCAGAGGATGAGAGAGCACAATAGTTTATATCCCTTCTTATAATGTGTTTGTAAACTTCTAATTTTGACTGCATCAATTTCAGTTATTACGTATTGCAATACTTGGCACGCTACCAGTCTGATGTGGGATTTTTGAGCCACCCAGGTATTTCATGTTGCATTAAGAACAATGAAATGCTGTCACTACCTGTTCATTTGGAATTGTGGTACTATGATTCTCAAACACAAATGACCAAAGAGAATTCAGCCCTTGATGCACTTCAAAAGACCTCTCAAAAGCCTGCAAAGATCATCCATGATCATGTTTTTGTTTGTTTTTAACAAACACCTCTCTATAGCATCACACACACCTTGTATGCTGCAGTCATCATTGTATTCTTTTTATTCCTGTAAGCATTTTTAAAAAGGAAATTGATTTTGATTCAGATGTGTTTTTATTCTGGTGTTCAAAACACTTCAAAGTTACAACAGTAACGCCTTCTTGAAAAGGTGCAGGGTAACTTTGTAGGTCCCAATCCATTCTGTAAATATAAAGGAAGAAAAAAGATAATAAATGTCAAAGATGAAAGAAAAAAAAAAGCTCAAGAAGCAAAAGCAGAAAAAAAGGTTTGGTTTCCTTGTTTTCATGTTTGTTCTACAAAAATGAAGAAAAGGTGGAAACATTGACTCATTCTCTCTGTTGTTGTTTCTGCACTGACATACAGCTGCTAAAAATGAAAACTGAATGCAAATTTTGTCACCGCCTTCCATTTTACATATTGATGACACAGAAGCCCGAAATATTCAGATAAACAGCAGACATGTGCACAAAAAAGGACTTCCCTTTTACCCTTCCCAGAGTGATTTATAATAAATCAGGATTTCCTGAAAACAACCCAGTCAGAAAGTTTTTCTCTGACTCAGGTTTATAGTGAGAGTTCAGCAAGAACCAATGAGTCAGAGGGGGTGGAGGTGGGGGGACAGCACAGAAACAACAGAGAGAGGAACAGCACAGAAACAACACAGAACCAGACAGGATCTCTGCTTTAATCATACACACCGTCTTCCTTTGCCGTCTGGACAACAGAACAACACGAGACCCAAAGGAGGACGTGACTCTCAGCAGTCGATGTAAACAGCTCATTTCTAACATCTGGCCAGACGGCAGATGTTGTCTGCCAGACGCTTACACAACTACTCAAATTTTCTTCGACAGAAAAAGTTATTTAATGATTCCAGAAGACAAATCATTGCTAAGATTTGAAGCCGGAGTTTTGTTGAAAACAGAAAAATAAAGCACAGTCCATGACTTAGAGGAAGGGAAGTCAGACATTGCGGACAACAGTGTATAACTGAACATAACATAAAATCTGCTCTCCAAGATTTTTAAGCATGAAACATTTTTTTCATGCAACTTGAAAAAGTCTGTTAAACACTACCTCTGTAACAATCTGTACACTACAGCTTTCTCCAACAGCAATGTAGTAAACACATATCTCTCATTAGCCAATACAAAGACGCCCTGCAGCTAGAGTCAGGATTGCTGAAAGTAGGTTTCATGACGTTAGAATTAGAATGCTCTGATATGTTCAGATGATTAAACTGAAAAAAATTATTATCTTATTGGTTTGCAATATTAAAGCTGAAGTTACCCTCTTAAGAAAGAGCTTTGACAGTCATCAGATAAATGCATATAGCAGAACTGAATAAGTTTGAAAACCACCTAACATCCTTTAGTGGAAAAGCGGTTCATGCAAAGAATTGTTTTTTTTAAGTAATGCCCAAGTCTAGCACCATATTTAAAAAGGGAAATGCCTTACCTCTGCAGAATCTAACCTCATTTTTTTGTTTTTAAGCATTCTGCAATCTGAGTGCAGGTTGATATATATCCTTGCATTTTGAAGATGATGTGCTTCTCAAGCCACGACTAAATAAGTGTACTAAAACAGTTTGCAGCAATTAGGGAAAAACATAGGAAAGGGAGTCAGCCCCTCTCTCTAAGGGCATTGGTTCTCAACCAGGGTAACTGTTGGATTTTCTTTTCACAAAAGATCATGACATTATCTTGCAACCATGCAGGCAATATTTCAATCTGTCAATTGAAGAAATAGCAGTGCCACAAAAGTAAAGATGTTAATTTACCAGAGATGGGGGATCTGGAGTCAACAAGTCATCTCTATGTCATGAATTTATTCTACCCAGCCACTGAACCAGGTGAGTCCAATCTGCACAGGTTAATTCACTCTGCAGATTGGACTCACTTGGTTCAGTGGCTGGGTAGAACAAATACATGATATAGAGATGACTTGATGGCTCCACATCTCCCATCTCTATAATTTACTAATTTAACACTAACTGGAGATGAGATAAGAACAAGGGAGTAGATTCTGGATTCAAGCAGCTGAAGCAAGCAGTTTGCCACTCTATTGAGTTTGCTGGACTATGACTCACAGCAAAGATGAAGAACTCAGGTACAAATGCTGGTACTTTGCATAGCCGGTCGAAATTGCATTGCTGCTCCCAATATATTCTGCCCCCTACAAGTCTCTCTGTTTGGGTTTTCTAGGCAAGTCCCACAGACGCGCCCCAGGTCAGACTCAGAACTTGATGGATGCTATATATGATAGTACTAGTCCAGGCATATACTGTGGTCCAAAAAAATAACCCAGAGAATGCCTTTTGGGAATGTGTAGTATTCCCTCCTGCACCCGTTGAACCTTAAACCTGATCTCAGGTCACCTAAAGACAATGATAGATGGATGAATAGTGTATTGCTGATTCAAAGTCATGGCATCTCTAGTACTACAGCATTGCTTTAGCACTAGAGAAATCATGGAAATACATCAGGTGGAGGAACGCTGCAGTATTTTGTATAAGGAGTGCATATTATTGTGCTGGACAGCTAAGTTTCTATTGTTGATTAAATGGAGAGAAGGCTTCATTCTGTATCTCCAATCTTTTTTTTTTTCTATTAGCGTCACATCATGTCACATTTGCAGAGACTTTATTAGAAGTATTACATTTATAATAATGCTTTCACTGTTTTTTTACACATTTTCTGTTCATTTCTAAAATAAACATGGAGTAATGCACCACAATAAACCAGATATATCAGTAAAAAGAAAAAAAAAATAGAATAGAAATATTTTATCATTCTTTTCTTCAAATGTTTCATAAAAGAAATTTAAGCGACAATGACTGCATCATTTTTTAATCAATCAGTGTTTCTTCAACCAAGACATTTTAACTCCATTAAATAGTTCGAGCATTAATGTCTCATGTTACTTCCCATAATTCTCCTGGAGCTGAGCTTAAAAACAAAATCATGGCAATCACAATATTTCACAGTAGAAATAATTAAAAACCCACTGGAGCAGTTGACTTCTTGTGACATTTCATTCCTGCATCACTCATTTGTCTCTTAAAAGTTACTGAAAAATAAAGCAGAGAATAATTCAGAGCAGAGAGATGTAAATCCATCAGTCAACACTCTGAGTAAGCGTCCGTGTGAGAAAGTGATATATTTTGTCTGCTCAGCTCAAACACGCCGCCCTGACTCAGTCTTAACCTGCCTTCTCTCACTATAGACTTCATAAAAGGTTTGCTTACAAGTTTAAAGGGTGTGAAGTGATGGTAGGGGGTGGATGAGCTGGTACAGGTGGCGGGAAATGAGTCTTTGATCTTCACTTTTAAGAGACAAAAGGAGGAGACACAAGTACAAGAAATGGACGTGATGTTGCTGCTCTAAGAAGTTGCACTGTGCTTAAGTTCTAATGTAAAATCCACTAATTAGAAATATCATGTTAAAGAGCTTCAAGTATAAAGAAATCTTGTGTTCAAGATTTCCAGCAGCATCACGTGGATGATCTTTCAGGCATTTTAGGAGTGTCAAGGTTTGTGTGGAGATTTTAGAGGACCCAAATGCAGAAATAAGGAGGCAGGGGTGAGTTTTGCAGATTTAATTGGATTCCCAAAGACAACAGAAGCAGAGCCCAAAAAACAAAAATACTGAAAAATCCAAGAAAAGCCAGAGAAAAACACATGCAGGAAGCCAAGTAACAACAAAGCAAGTAAACAACAAGAAACCAGCAATGAGGAACTGCAGAAGTGGTGCATATATGGGGAACAGAACAAAGAATGGACTAATGAGCTGATATGGAGCAAGTGTGGATGGAACTAACTTGAAGGAATCCAATAAGTGGAAAGGAAACAGGCACAAGGGGTAAACAGAGAGTAACTCAAAAATAAAACACTGCCAAAAAACAACTACAATGACACAAAATCACAAAGAAACTAAAAATAAACAGAGGGTGATCAGGTTAAATCAAAGGAAAACATGCAATCATTGGGTTTGCTTTGGTCAGAAGCAACTAAGATTGATCGTTTCATCATTACAAATATATGTTTAGAACGCAATGCATGGGAAAAGGACTTTTTCTGTCCAATCATCTCCAAAGTAAAACAGTCTTTTTTCAAGACTACTGTAATTTAAAGAAAACTGTTTCTGTTTGGTTAATTTAAATAAAGTTTCTCAACAACAAACACCCCTGGGTATATTTTAAAGCAAATGGTGGATCCAATATATCAAAAAGGTGGATAGATACTGATCTTGTTTTAAATATTTCTTAAATGGCTATTAATCTAAAGGATTTCCTGAGATATGAATTTGACAAATTTTTACTTATCTTACTGTAAGGTTTTAGAGGTATTTTCGGCTTGCTATGATTTTGACTTTTTTACATAGAGTTTCAAATAAATACAAGTCAGGTGAGTGACAAGGCCCTTGGTTTCTTTTAAAACTTTTCAGGATATTAGTGGTTTTATCTCTGGGAATTTGATGCAATTTCATCGCATTCATCCTAGAATTAAAAATCTCTCAGTATATTCATTATTACAATTGATCTTTCTTACAGATTTATATTTATATATAATCCCAATCAGTATTGGCACTGGTTGGAGACCTCACACCATGATTTTGTCAGCTGCAAATTTCCTATTTAACGTTATTCTTTTTGGATGTCAACATGAAATGTACTCGTATGAGCAGACCTGGTTGTCTACCTGACATTACCGAGGCTTTCCAATCATTTCTTTTATTTCTTCTCGAATCTCGTTCAAGTACTTTTTAATAACCTCTGTGATGAGGTTGTTTCATGGTGAATCATGTTCTATCCTCTTACACAGTATGGTTCTACTGGCACTCCCTTGAACCTTTAAAGGTTTAGCAATGTAGCTGTAACAATTACCATAAGCATGTTTTGCAACACCTAGAGCTTTTTTGTGAACATTTTTTTTTATACTTTGTGCAATACTTTGGTAATAAAAAATCCGTTTAAAACCATTACTTCACTTTAATTGTAGTCTTTTTATGTATTAAGTACCCTATAAATATAATCTATATAAATCCAGTTGTTTTACCAAAAACTTCATTTTTGTGTGCATTACTTTGGTTGATTATGACAAGTTCTGTGTGTTTATATCAGTGACTCCAATAAAAAATATCTAAGCAAAGGAAAACTGTCAGGGATTGGTGGAGGTTTTGGAGGTCCGCTGGTTGCAGCGGTCCTCTCAACTTCGGAAATAGTTTTTTTAATTAAACATTAAATAGGTAAATGGACCATAGAGTGATGCTTTAGAGTATATCAAATGATCTTAAAACGTACTTTTATTGAACAACAGCAACAGAAAAGAGAACTTTTAACTTTCAACGGAGCGCTTCATGGAAAGCTGCTTCTGCCGCAGTGCATGACACTGTTCAATAGTTGTTGCCATCTTCCTTGTTGTGCTTTCTCCAGCGTCGCACAGCTTTGTCGTCATGCCCTCAAGACCCCGCCTGCTTTGCATCCAAAAATTCAAAGCACATCTCTGTGTTGTGATCTGCCCGCCAGTTCTAGGGCCTGGGGCATTGATTGAGGCTAGACCAAACTCGCAGGCAAAAATGATTTTGGCTGCTGGTGGGTGGGGCTAGTTTAGGCTATTAAACCGGTGTATTATTTTTTTTTAGGTTTGTGACACAAAATTGTACTGTGTTTCTGGATAAGGCAGGAGCGGGTGAGGGATGGAAAAGACCCATCAGAGTGTTAGCTGGAGGCAAAACAAACCAACTACTGGAGGTGGCCAATACAAACCTGCACAGAGTCAGCTATACAAGGAGCTAAAATTAGTTTTGTTGTTAATAAGATAGTTGCGACCAGTTTGACCATCAAGTAAACACTGCTGCACTCACAACCTTAAGTATGCAACAGCCCAATTATCAAATCACCTGTAGGTGTGCAGGCTGCTCCCTCCAGCACTGATTCTCTGAAGAGATAGATCACACACTGGGACTCAAACTCACATTCACAGGCCAGGATATGTTAGGATGTACAGGGAGATCTAGGTCACTAACCCTTGCACCAGCCCTTGATGGCTCCCTCTCTGTGTGTCAGTATGTAAATGCAGGATTTTTACTGTGCATAGATGTTTAAATGACTGACTGGAAAAGAATGAGCAATACAACTTCATTCTTTTTACTGTTTTCTATGTGACTTGAAGATCAAGTTCAATCCCTTTTTGTAAAACTGAATTGACACCCAGATTTATGCTAAGTGTTCCTCTTTGTGGTGAACATTAAAAGGGAGACTTTGCTTGCATTTGTCTGGTCTCTCCAGGAGCATTTACACAGAAAGGGGGCAGGGTATTTTGGGGAGTCTGGAGATGGTACCAGTTTGGGAATTGGACTGCAACAGAGTAATTTAGGTGAGTCTAAGTTTGGCAAATGCAGACAACATGAAGAAAAAACTCAGCTATTTAAACACAGCACATGTGTCTCTGGAGAGACACTTGGCCCAAAATAAAAGGCTAATATGGATTTTACTCATCAAGCTCCCCTTCACTGAGGTGCAGCTCCACTTTGTTCTCACTTCCATCCAAACCACAGGCTTTGATGTGAGTCCTCACAGTCTCAAACATCACAGGAAGTCTTTCCTGGTCGGCCTCTTTCTGTTTCCTCCTCTCATTTCCTTCCAGCAGCCCGTCCCTCTGCCTGCAGCTGGCTGAGCAGAGTCACGCAGGGGTTTGAAAAAGACGCTGAAGGCTGACGGTGAGTCAGCTGCAGATTCAAAGTGATGAAAGAAGCATTAAGAGTTTGCTAAAAGCTCAGAGGCTCATCAGAGAGGAGACAGAGGGATGAGGGGGACTTTTATTGTGGCGGTATGAACATCAGTAAGTAATTCCTGCCACGCGCCCCGCCACTAAATGCTGATCGACTCACACACATGGTTAGTCAAGTCACAGAAATCACTGCTCCCTGATGAGACCTGCTGACTGATGTGGCACCAGCCAAAACCACATCCATGGCATCTACAAACAAAGAGGTACAATCTGAAGGCTACAACCATCTGTAAACCACTACTCTCTGCTGCATAAAACACTCTGTTCTGTTGTTTTGTTTAACTCAAACTTGTACTACTACAGGGTTTCCATACTCACTCGGACTTGAAAAGCCCGTCTATAAAATACCAACATGTTGTGTACTTGTAAATATATGTATTAGCTTTGTGTTGTTTCTTTTTCCCTTTAAAAACACTTCAGGCTTTGCAGGCTTGTCTGTGTATTTTTCCTGGATAGAGCCCTTGAAGCCTTGCTGGTGCCAGAATTGCGGAAGAGTTATTGTGTTTTGCTGTTTTTCTCTTTCAGTAGAAATAAATCGGGCTCCAGGGCTTCTGTATTTGGCCGTGTGTCTTTCCTGAATGATGTCTCTGACATTTAATTTCGCTTTTACCCAAAATACTTTTTTTTCTTCTTCTCATATAATAATACTCAAGGAATAATGTTGTCATCGTCTATATCTTTTACTGAAAGAGCCATTAACAGAGCACTTGTTTTGTTGTTGGTTGCCTTTGCATTTTTTCCTTAGAAAGTAGACCTAATGCAGTCCTTCTGTCTTTAGCTAAACCCCTTTGCTGTAAAAAGCATTACCAACCCTATAGTTGCCATTTAATATGTGCTTTGCCCTTTTTGTTCTGAGAAAAAGACCACAGACTCAAATAGTAATCATTCATTAAAATATTAACGTTGCTAATAATTATTTTGTGTTTTTTTTTTTTTTTTATAGAAGATACCCCTGTCTCAGTAATGCTGTATTTTCTTGCATCTTTTGTTAATGGAGCCATTAATGCAGTTAATTCTTTAATTCACAACTTCTCCACAGCTGCTAATGACAAGTAAACCATTCATTCCAAGGCCACTTTTCCTGATAAAAGGACCAGCTAAAACTTTGCAAGTTTGTTGGATGATGCATGCAAAGCAAAAGTGACTATTTTTGGATAAATAATTTAGTACACACATCATTTCAAGGCTAATCCAATTCAGATCCAGTTGTAAACTGTATAATCTAGATGGTTTGTTTATGCTATACAAACAAAATGAACTGATAAATTGATATGGACAGTTTGGAACATTACTTGAAGCAATTAAACAGCCTGAAACAGTATATATGTTATATGTAATCGAGTACGGCTTCAGTGTTATGAGGCAACTGTAAGGTGGATTTCTGCACTGCTGCAGAGATAAAACAAGGAATGGTCCAGAGGAAGTTTTTTTTTTCATGAAAGCTTGTTCTTTTTTTCCCTCTAGCAGCTCTAGCATATCCTGCTCTGTCTTGGTAGTAACACTATCCCAACCAGGGCTTCAGCTAGTGTTGTTTTAGTCTACTGATTTAAGATACAAACAATTAACAATCAAAGTCATTGTGCATTCATGTAAACATCAGGGAACACACTTAAACAACAGTAGGCAACAGGTACCAGCAGTGTAAGCATATTTGGTGGAAAAACCCTTTTAGATGTGCAATTACACGCAGTTGTAAGCGTTCTCTCCCTGGGAGTCCTAAGAAAACAACAGCACTGTTAGGAATGAAATTTGCTGCAACAGCTTTGCATACCTGCAGGCTCAAAGGCGACAGAAGGTTTTACAGCATGTTGACTTCTTGTAAAAAGAAGGAAGATAGCAGTAGGTGGTGTGCATGATGAAAAATGGTAACACTTACTGATGTGGTGGCCACATTTATTCAGGCTGAGGTCTAAACAAAAAGCTTCACCAAATTGCTTTCAAAACAACAATCAGAAAGACAAAAAACAATATCACCAAGTATTGGAGCAACTCTTTCTGTATTTACCCATGTAGTTTAGTTTACTTTTTGCAATTCTGGAAAAGTGGTAAAAAAGCAAATGAGAGAACACTGCTTCTGCATGTGATTAATCTTAAAAATGGTGCTGTTGGTTGGTTTTATTGATAGACAGTTTATGCAAAGCAGGTGCTTCCACTTTACATGCATGTGCATATAAAAAACCCAGAACAAGGAAATAACTACAAATCGATTTACAAAATTATGAAATATTAGATTAAAAAGGCTTTGGCCAATATTAGCGGCTGGAGCATTTAAGCAGTTATCGTTAAAGAACCTTAAGCAAACACAACCTGTTGCACAGTCATACTTTTTATATCTGGAAAACTTCCTGATGGATGCAGAACTCCTGAAAGCTCAGATAACTGTGAATGTTGTACTTTTCACTTCCTTGTTTACTGCAACATTTTCACATTGCTTTTACAGATGCATATATAGGCTCCTATACTAGGAAGGAACACTGATAAACCGCTTTGTATATATACAGTATGCAAGCTTGACTTCCAAGAAAGAGGAAGAACATACATATTACAGCTTCTACATCTGGCTTCACTTTTCTCCTCAGTTTGGGTCAGTTGTAAGAAACCCACACAGACTTCCCCAGGCTGCCATCAAGATGACTGAAATGGGTAGAAGAAAAAAGGAAGAAGGGAGTCAGCCAGTTTTCTTATTATTCTCAAGGGGTTTTTTTCTGCTCATTGAGTTTTTTTCTTAGCTGTTAATTTTACATCTTGACCTTTGTTACTTACATGTGACCATTGTCCTTAATATGGAAGTCTCTAATGTTGGTCAGCAGGTTAACATAAAATATCAGCTTGAGGGTTTACGGGCTCTTCGCTGCAGGGACATTAGTCTCACCACAGAGAGCACCAGATAGCATCAGTGTCACATAATCACCTGACTGAAGGACATTTAGCCTATAGCTCTGTTTGCTGACATGTGTCCTTCATTCACATTCACATATTCTGCTCTTTGATCAGAGCTTCCCTGCTGACCAGTGATATCTACTGCAGTCACCTGTTCAACCTCAGGGATCCATCAGAAGAAAAAAACAACTATTTAGCTTCAAATGGCAAAGGTTCAATTGGTTTTATTTCATTATTCTTCAAAACAACCATTTAACATGAAGACCAATGGTCCAAGATTCCCCTAAGCAAAGTGACAATTGCGTCTAAGTAATTCCTGTAAGCCATGGTTCTGCAAGCTTTTAAATCATGGGGTGCACTTAGTTTTCTTATAAGCAAATGATTTATGACACAAACACTGATTATGTTAAATTTTGCATAAACTGTATAACTCATATTGAAAATAAAAGGAACATTCAGTGAGTTTGTGTTCTTTTTTAAGCAGTTTCTTTTGTTAATTAAAATTTGAAAGGTGTTCATAAACCTGCTGTGTTTTAAATCTATGGTCTTTATGTATTGTGTTTAATTACTTTTAAAGTTCAAAGGGTTATGCCAAAAAGAAATTAATCATATGATGTGGGATCACAACCGTGTAGCTGCAATTTAAGGGTACCCAACTATAATATGTGTTTGTATAACATTGTGCTATTAATCAGACTGTCTGAAGAGGCTGTAAAAGACCCAATAGGTGTAGTAGAACATTACCTTGGCAATTGTTTATTCCAGAGTGTGGATTTCCTCCTGATTTGATTACGGCTCGTGATGTTCATGCAGGATCCTGCAGAGCTGACACCTCGGTTCTACTGATAAGCTTCGTCCATAGCAGGTTTTCTGCTGCCGATTGGCCAGGCCCCAGTCTCCTTTGCATATTGTCTTCAAGCACCTGGAGGGTTACTGGAGGTGGGGGCAAAGATACAAGACCCCCTGCTCTGAGGGGGTTTTGTTTCTGCTGCTCAAATTTGCATAATGAGACAAACTGATACTAAGAAAGTCTGAGTGAGAACTTTACTGACTGTAAGGCTGTTTTCTAATAAAAAGGTACATAATCATTCTTAAACAAGGTTTGACTCAGTTAGGGTTGTTTCTAAGTTAAAGCAGCCCCTTGAGACTCTTTCAGAAATACTTTACAACTAATCAAATGAGGAGGACTTAAAAAACAAAGAAGATCCCAGAAATGATTAAAACCAGCTCAAATCTCATTTCTCTCTTTAGTTATTAGTGTACAGTCACACTAAGTCCTTTAACACATCTTAAAACGTATTCTAAAAACCTTTGTTAGTTCTGATTCAGAACTCTACAGTAAAGACATTAAAACTGAGATAGCATCAAAACCATTACCAAGATATTTAAAAAATAAAATCTTCAATATATAAAATAATGATAACCTTGTGACAGGAGCAGTGTATCTATAAATTATAAATTTATTTCTCACAAGGGAAAGAAACTAAGTGATTAATGATTATTTTTATTTGCCAGATTGTTTCTCAACATTTCACACCTCATGCACTATCTCTGAAAATAAAGAAAATTGAAACAACAGCTGCAAGCTTCTGAAGCCATTGGACTTACAAAACCTCTTGTCAAACTCTGGATATCTATGCTACCTGTTTGTTTTCATATCCTGCTGTGTATCTTTCGCAGCTTCCTGACATGTTGAGCAACATGTGCATGGGGTAATGGCATCAAGCTTGAATGTTGAAATCAGATTAAATTATTTAAGAAAAATGCAACTGACAAGCACATTCAGATTATCACCTGCTAAATTACATATTAACAACCATAAGCAATTTTTTGTTTCAGTCAGTTAATTCTGATCTTCTAGCTGGAGACAAATAAGCATCTTAATATTTTTGTGATCAAAAAAGGTTATGCGAATACAAATTTTTGTTAACACATGTCAGCAAACCTGCTATGTCTAAAATCAATTGATTGAATGCTCTCTGAAAGTGATCTCTTTACATTGGATAAAAAATATATATTGGCAGTGAAATTACATCATTATCTTTATGAATTATAAAGTTCTGTTTTTTAATTGTGTCTCTATGAGAAGTCAAATGAATATAACCCACATGTTACCCATATTGAATAATACACAAGACTCCAAATCCCTGAGGATTT
This sequence comes from Cyprinodon diabolis, assembly GCA_030533445.1. NCBI lineage: Eukaryota > Metazoa > Chordata > Actinopteri > Cyprinodontiformes > Cyprinodontidae > Cyprinodon > Cyprinodon diabolis. The sequence continues at coordinate 15,979,491 of CM060070.1, read as the reverse complement.
CCAAGTGCAGGGTAAAAAAAAAATAAAGCTGTTAAACATCAATGAACTTTAAAAAAAAAAAAAAAAAAAAAAAAACATTTATTTGTCAGATCATTTCCTCATGAACATTTTTGGGTTTGAGATTTTTTGTGCCATAAAAACTCATCATCTTTTGATCAATCAGTGTAAGAAGCTGTTTAATTGATCTGATCAATTAAATAGAGGATGAGGCCTTACTAACTCTTCCAAACTCATATCACCACACATGACTATATCTTATACCAGCATCTCCGTACTGTTGTTGCCATTAATATATAGTTGTGCACTTCTACATTATCGCATGACATCCTCAGTACTGAAAAAATAAATCTAAAATTAAACTATATTTATTCAATACTCCCTAGAAACGGCATTATTAAACATATTTAGATGAAGGCATGCTTGTTTTACTAACAGCTGGATCATAAAATAATACATTATTGGTATAAATGACCTCTAAAAATGGCAGACTAAGTAGACGGTTAAAATCTGGGGTAGAAAATTGGATTCCAGGTACTCCACGGCAGTTTCCATTCCTCTGGTCTTTCCAGTGCTGGACTTGGATTTGCTCCGGTTTCTAATGCCGCTGAGAGAAACCAGCACCAACAGGAGGGAGGGGACACTGGCTTTGACATCAAACGGTGGTTTTGGATGGGTGGGTGGGGTTAGATGTGTGGTGGGCGGGTGGGGGTTACCTCAGAACATGGCCTGTAATTGTGGGCTGGTGGATGCAGAGAAAGGAGGCCCTGTGATGGTGTTTAGATGAAGCTGTTGAGGAGCTCTGACCCGTTTCTCCTTAAAATGTTAAATCCGAAGTGGCTTCTGTTTATTTGCCCTCTTAGATCATCTCAAACGCCCAGAGGATACCTTAAGATTTTAATGCTCTTTGTCTGCAGACTGTTATTATCTATGATTGGATGCGCAGAAGGTTTTTGCTCCCATCCCATAACAATCACCCTCTTTATACGTTTTGGTTTCTCTTTGACCCATTTCAAATTCAAAACTGTTGTTTTCAGACTAACTAACCTCAGCTCCTTGGTTTGGAAAGCAGAGGAAGGTGGTGGGGGTGGGGTATCCTGTGGCAGAACGGGTGGGGTGACACCAGGCTCAGTAAATTTAGCCTTAGCTGGGATAAAAATAACTGCTGGTATCCAGAGGCGATATTTATAGTTCAATCATAGGAAAAGCCTCTCTGAAAACAGCTTGCCTCAGTCGGCACATAGATGCACATTTGAATGAAACATACACACTTCAAGGTGCAAGGTCTACAAAAGCATGTTCTAACAAAGGTTTGTTTATTTAAAAACACTTGCAAACTTAATTGCACATACAAAGTTGATCTACTAACTGGTAGCTCAGATCATTGCATTTGTAGAAGCTGCAATGTATTTACTGTGTTTTCCTTCATGGATAAGCATATGCTGATCATCAAATGGTATAATATAATTAGCAGAGAATATGGAAATGTAAATACCTAACTTCCACAATGCAGTTTATCAAATGCAAAAAGTATTCCGGTTGCAGTTTCAAAATTATTATTTAACTTCAAATAGTTTATGTGCAATCTCTTACCTAAAAACGTCTGTGATAATTTAGTTTAGGAGGAGGTGCAAAAACATGATACCAAGAGTCTTGCTTATGCTGCCCACATAAGCTTCATATATGAGTCTCAATATGCTTTTTTTCTGCAGGTACAATTTATTGTTTACACAAAGAATTTAGCATTCTCATTTGGAATCAGCAGATCAAGGCTTTTGAGAGTCTGTGCTTTTAATTCCAATGTTCTCAATAAGATCTCAACATTTGCTGTTCTTTATTTTCCTAGAATATACCCATTCTCATTGCAACAAGGGTAATACAGTGAATATAAAGAAATATTTTAAAACACTATTGGGTCTCAAATGTTCAGACGGTCTCCAGATTGAAGACATTTGAGGGCGACAGTGGCGTTGGATGTAGGAGTTTGCCCTGAAATTGAAGGATTGACGGTTCAAGCCCCGACGCCGACTTTCAGTGTCGTTGTGTCCTTGGGCAAGACACTTCACCTGCATTGTCTACTGATGGTGGTCAGAGGGCCCGGTCGCACCAGTGTATGGTAGCCCCGCTTCTGTCAGTGAGCCCCAGGGCAGCTGTGGCTACAATGTAGCTTGCCACCATCAGTGTGTGCATGAATGGGTGAATGAATATAGTGTAAAGCGCTTTGGTCAAGTCTCCTAACTTGAATAAAGGTGCTATATAAGTACATGCCATTTACCATTTGCAAATGAAAATCAGTTAAATGACCAGAAACAATGTTAATCAAGAAGAGTTGGAGGGGATTTAAGTGGTTCCCCCTCTACAAAGCAGGAAATCATAAATATATTAAAAGAATGGCAAATGCGCTGCCATAGGTTGGATAAGTTATGTGTAAGTTTTGTGTAGGTAATGAGCACAGTGGCTGGCAGAAGTCACACAGCAAGTACCAGTGTATGCTCATACCTGGACTTAAACTTAGACTTAGACAACATTTATTATACACAGAGTGTGTACAAAATTAAATTCATTTTGTACAGCTCTTATGACAGTTTGAGGCAGAGTCTGTGACATGATTTAGTTTTTTCAGCATTCAGCTGTCCGATAGCGGTAGCAAAGAATCTGTTTTGGAATCTGCTGGACCTGCATTGAATGCTGCGAAGCCTCTTCCCAGAGGGCAGCAGGGAGAACAGTCCATACACCAATACATGGGCCATAAGTTACAGGTACGTTATGTGATACTGTATAATATAGTATAATGCTACTGTATAATGCCATATAGCCGGGTTTTGGTATTAAAGGGGGTTCACGGGAGGAAACCATCAGTACTCCTGCAAACTTCACGGTGAGCAGACATTCCACAAGAGATTGAGGATCCGGCAAAGCTTGGACAGGAATAGATACTAGCTGTCTTCCAAAATCAGCATGATCTCATCAGTTTCACTCTGTTCCAGTTGTAGGGTGAGCGTGAAGGTGAGTGGGATGGATCGTCCCTGCGTTCAGTGACATTCAAATGATGGGATCAGAATTTGCTACACTAAAACATTTAACTATGAATCAATTCTGCAACCAATGATTCAAGTTGGTGATGATGGTGAGATGGTGCATGTGAAAATAAGATTCTCACAGATTCTCATCTTTATACGATGGAGTTGGTATCTTTTTACATTTTATTACATTTCTTCTTTTTCATTTTTTTCATATAGTTTTTCTGAACAAAAGCACAAGAAACACCTTGTTCCCATTAGAACCAGCTGCAATGGCAAAACCTTTGTGAATATTGATGCTGGACATGTGGTGAATACTCAGCTGACATATTTGCAGTAACCCTGCAATGCTTTCAGTTAACATGGATTTCTTAAAATTTCTGAGAAATTGTTCTTACACCTTATTGAACCTGCACTATAAAGAATGAAAGCAGCTGTAAAGAGAAAAGACAACCGAGTCGATTAACAGCTAGATCTTTCTAATGCTGGTACCGTGAGTCAGTGTTTTTATAATACAGTATCGTTTCTGTTACAAACACAATCGGCTGGGTAGGTATGTTTAGAAAAATATGCACTTTGGACAGTGAAAGAGTGGGGTTTAGTCAGCAAAGGTTTTAGGTTCTGGATCTCCAAATCCATCAGTAATGAAGAACAGCGTTGTCCAGCATCGGAGGAACAACAGGTGAAGCTGTTGTTTAGCACGACCTGGAGGAAAGGAAATGAGAACCTCTGGTCTAGATCATCCATCACAGTACAGGCTTCCAAATAGGACCTTTAACCCCACCTCCAAAAAGACACATGATCTCCAGGAGACATTGAGGATCTTTTTGTCTATAACATACATTTTCAGGCATTTTATACGTGTATGATATTTCAAGATTGCACTTCAGTATCATCAGATTATTGTTCAGCATCCAACCTGTAATCATCCATTCTCAGCAGCAGGAGTCATTTCACATTTACAAAATGGCATTAACATTAATCCAGAAAAGTCCAGGAGAGCAAAAGGATTATAGCTTTTCCAAGGATGTCTGCAAATATTTCAGCAAGCGAAAACAAAAGCATGTTGTGTATGTTTGAATGGTCAAGCTCTTTCATATATAGGCCTGAAATATTAAACTATCTACAACCTAAAATCTCCTATCCTTAAACTAATATCTACTAATAGTTGAAAGGATTTTGCACAAAACCCAAGATGACTGCTCTTTCCAGACTGTTTCAGCTTGACCCAGCTTTGCTTTAACATTGTTCCAGTCTGGACTCGTTTTAAAAAAAGGAGAGGACATTAATCTTCTATCATGTTTTTTTTTTATTTCAGTGTTTTATTTTAAAAAGTCCCTGTGATTTGAAAGATGCAATATAAATACAATCCATTGACCTATTTATATGGCTGAGGAAGAGGAGGGTGAGGCTGCAAGGCTGTCCTTAACAGAGATTGTAGGAGGGTTTAGAAACCCAACCTGAAAAATGAGACAAAATAACACCTAAAAATCTTCATCCCTTGTTATCCTCAGTGCCACTCTGTAATTTAGGTGTCGTGAGGATGAATGAAAACAGTACAAAGTGGGAAAATCCTGAAATACTCCACCTAAATATAACTCCTCCAGGCAGTGGACTCAGTTTAAAAGAAAACAAGAATGTAGGTGGGAGAAAAACAACAGGCGGAGAGCTGCGGTGGAAGAGCAAATGGGAACTTTTTCCTTCCATCACATTCATCCCGCCTGGAAAAACTGATCCTGAGTCTGTGCCGATGTGTGGCTGAGACATGGGGACAAAAGATTCCTGAGGAGGGTTTTATTTGAAACCTGTAGGGAACTCTGTGGCCACATACTCAAAGCACCAAATTATAAGTAGTATCAGTTCGGTCTGTTTCTGGTTTAAATCCAACTCACGCAGGATAAACAGCTGGTATCAGAGAGGCTAAGTAACCATGTAAACAATGTGTCCACTGTCCTGTCAGCATGGCAACAGCAAACATGGCACATTTTTTATTACCTGCTGCCGAGCATTAGTACTGACACACCTGCAGCTCGATTAGGAGAAATAATCCTCGGATTGTTTGCCATCTTCAGCTCTACCTGTGGATCAGTTAACTGAGTGTGTAACTGAGTCCATAAGGCTGCCAAGTCCATAAATCTGATGAGTGCATGAAGCTGAAAATTCCGTAAAAATTCAAAAAATATCCACTGGACTTGGTTTTCAAGATTTGAAGACGTTTCGCCACCTCTCCAGGAAGCTTTCTCAATTCAAATGTCTGGATCCGCAGTGCGTTTGAGTCTTATATGGACAAGGCCTTGTATTGCTTGGAAACATGCAAAAGGTAACCGATGAATGGGTCGTTTAGATCCATCGTTAGCCTGTAATATCTGAACCTGTCTATGATTCTAGGGGTCGGTCGTTAAAGGGGGGATTACCATTAAGGGGGGGATTGTCTCCTGTAATACCTGAAACCTGTCTATGATTGTTAATACAAGGTCTTGTCTATATAAGACTCAAACTTACTGCGGATCCAGACATTTGAATTGAGAAAACTTCCTGGAGAGGTGGCGAAACGTCTTCAAATCTTGAAAACCAAGTCCAGTGGATATTTTTTGAATTTTTACGGAATGACTATGACCTGGATGACTGAGAACCTTCATCAGCATGAAGCTGAAAAGTTCACGATTTTCTAAAGTCCATGAAGCTAATAAGTGGGTGACACTGCTGAGTGCATGTTACTGCCAAGTCCATGAAGCTTGCAAGTCCTTAAAGCTGCTGAGTCCAAATGACTGGTCTTTAAAGCTGTCCAGTCCACAAAGCTGTCAAGTTTGTGAAGCTATTGCTTCCATGAAGCTGAAAAGACCACAACACTGAACTGGCAATGAAGTCTGAAGTTGTCAAAGCCATGAGGCATCAAAGGCGCTAAATTATGAATACATAAAGCTGCAGAGCCAATGAATCTGACAGCTCTTTAAAGCACAAGAATTCATGAAGCTGAAGAGGCTTCAAATCTTAGGATAGGTTGAAGCTGATGAATCTATGCAACTGCTCAGAGGTTTATAAATCTTTACAAGAAAGAAAACCTTTGCAAAAAAAAAAAAAATATATATCTGGTGATTTTATGTTGTGTCTCACCAATTAATGGTTTAAATGATTAATAGGCACCCAGTCAAATACCCATTTAGAGAAGAGCAGTTTTTAATTCTCCTCTTCACAAGGGTAAAAATATATTCCAGCTGGAATTAGATCTGGACTGAAGTCAGCCAAATGTACTTACTTTAAGGAAACAAAGTAATGCTTTAGGATGTAATAGAAATGGTTTGGTCTAAAATACCAAATTCACCTGTGTTTTTATGGAGAGTTCATGTTTGACTTCCTCCCTGTTAAACATAGATTCAGGGTGTATTTTTGGTTGCAGCAGGTTCATTCACCTTACCCAGTAATGCCATGGATTCTATGAATAGCTTTTGTTTGTAAAGCTACAAATGACTAGATGTGAATAAAATCTGAAGAATGGAACAATAGAAAAGAGAGCTTATTATTCAAATTACAATTTGTACCTGTTTGGTATATTAAGTTGAGAGCATTTTATGGTTTCAAAGCTTCGTGCTCTGAGTCTCCTTCCTGTCTTCAGCCAGATCAAATGTCTTCTAATATGAATCCCTATCGTCTTGGCAGCTCTGGTCCTGCACCTCCTGATGCAGCCATTCTCTACAGATGGGAGTGATGATCTTAAGCAGCATTCTACAGCTCAGAATGTGTAACACTCCTGAAGCAAGTTTGTGTCAGGGTTTGGTTGAGGTTTTGAGGACCCATTGGCAGAGACAGGGAGGCAGAGGTGATTTCTTGTACTTTTAATTAAGTGTTCACAAGCAACTGAGACAGGAATCCAAAAATCCAACAAAAAAAATATAAAACAAAGAAGAACCATGGAGACATCAAGGAAAACATGCACGAGGAGACGGGGAAAGACGGGGAAAGAAAAGGAACCAGGACTGAGGAACTGCAAAGGGAGAGTATTTATGACTGACTGAACAAAAGCAGGACTTACGAGCTGATTGGGAGCAGGTGTGAAGGGAGGAATCTAGAAGGGAGCTAGGGAAAAGGACCAACACAAGAAGGCGACAAAAAACATCAAAGAACTCAAATACATCCAGAAAACACAACAGTAATTAAACCAATAAAACTACAAAAAATTGAGTAAAGAAAAACTGAATACTCAAAAGAAAATTTAACAGAACCATGACTGTGACAGTTGGAATCACCAACTTGTATCATTGTTGTTGCCATTCTGGAGTGAAAATGGAAAAAGTTCCAGAGGCATTTATATCTTCCCAACTTTAAAGAGTCACCAGCCGCTGCAGAGTGAGCTACAAGTCTTTTGAATATGTCTCCATGTGTTTACCAGCTTTGCATACCTAGGAAGTATGGACTTTGGCTAGGCCACTCTAACACATGAGCACGCTTTGATCTAAACCATTCCACAGAAAATAATAACTTTAACAGGGCTCTTTGATGGTGCTCAAAGCACCTTAATTCAAAAGAACTGGTCCATATGTTGGAGTTCACAGATATTTTTGAACCAGAGTGGACTGACTGATTCTGGACTGAACAAAAAAAAGCCTATCAAACTTTTCAGCTTGTGATTTTTGCTTTTTCCGTGCGGTCAGAATTAAGAGGAAAAGAGTGGTAAAAGCTTTGAAATGGAAACCTATCAGCCTGATAGAGACTGCGACAGGAAAGAGTTTTGAAAGAGGTTTGAGTGAAAGGGAACTTTTTTCTGTACTGCCAGTAAATCCCCCCACAGTGATATAACCACTCCAAAGCAAAAATCTTAGCTTCTACTCTTGTGAGGACCGCTGTCTGCAGAGTCCATGACCCTGAGCTGAAGTACACTACATCAGAGCCGTTAAAAAATACCTTGCAGCTCTGAGGATCTGCCACAGTCCACATGAGGTCTAAGGCTCAAATCAGTCCTCACACAAAACTCTGTAGATTTTGTGTAGAAAATTGCACACCTAGGAAGTGGTTTTATTTCTGGTCAGTGTACTCGCTGCTGCAGGGTAGAACAACATTAGCCTGACGTAGTCCTACTCAATTCTAGTCAGAATATGAGTCTGATACTGCTCCATAGAGCTGTGATTATGGGGCGTGTTTCGAATGAACCAGGAAAAAAAATGCCTCTGCACTCAATTGGATAAACCTACAACCAATAAGAGCAACGGAGTGCGTGACGTATGTTAAGCGATGCATAGTTGTTGTCAACAAAAATCAAAGCATGCAGTTGCACGCCTAGAATAAGAAGATGAGCCTTGATCGCGTTTCTCTGTTCCTCTTTTAAAATGTATTTGCTGTCGATATCTTCTAGAACAGACCTAATAGCAGAATCTACTCACCTCAACTCTCCAGCGGCAGCCAGTGTTGTTGTCACCCAAGCGCTCTTTGGTCACGTGGTTGATTACGTTACTGTTGATCATCTGTCCATCATCGTATAAAGCCCGCCCTGACAATTTGATTGGATCGCCAGAGACTGGGCGATCATACTCGCGCTACTATGGAGCAGAGCCAGACCGAACTTCCCGACCTCAAACCTTGTGGGCGGGACTAAGTTCGGAATGGCACCCAGGCTAGAACAACATAGAATATCTGGCAGGATACAAAAACACTGTTTAATGATTAAGAAACTGGACAACAACCCAGACCGATAATTTAAGGTAAACTACTGGATCTTGTTTAAAAGCCATCAGGAGATGAGCCTGCATGCCTGCTTGAGGGGGTTTAGATTATGGTCTGCAGAAGGTTTTCTATTGAAACTTATGCCATTTCTCTGATTTGCAAATCATCACATGATATCTGGTACACCTTTATTGTTTCTAGACGGATCCATAGATATTAGATATTTTGGCCTTAAATCTATTCTGCAGGGGGATATTCAGTTTTTAGTTTGAACCTGTCCAACACAGAAGAATTTACAACAGAAAAAAAAGACTAAAATTACTTAAAAATCAGCAATACCCGACTATAAACCAATTAGATGAGCGCCTGTAATTCCAAACTAATTTCATCTGGACTTGCGCGGACCGTTGCCAGGCTCATTGGGACATAAATGGATTTTTGCAGAACTGTTGCCGTTTTGTCCGCATGTACCCAAGTCACATTCATATTTAAAGTACCGGTATCTCTGAGACAAACAGCTTAGACATAAAAATGGTAACACCATATTTAAAATTATACAGTTACCAGGAAAAACCAGTGGCGATAGAAAATGTAGACCTGAGTCCACCGCAGGGTTCAACAGCCTGCACCTTTATAGCTGTAATACCTTTTTGTCATAAACCGTTTCTCTGCAGGTTTTAATCAATCTATTATAGCAATGTGCTTTACAATCATTCTTCAGGCCATTAGTTTCAGCACAGATTAACTTAGTTCCAACCAAAGCTTTTTAATTGGTCTGAAATCTGGACATGGACTATACCATTGCTTTGTTTGGGATCCTCCTTGGTATTCAAAGGGGATAACAGCCTGTTTAGCGACGGCAAGGCGCCCATATCATCAGCCATCCGCTACTGTGCTATTTTCTTGGTGTGTGGTGTGTAATGTTTGGTCTCTATGGTTTCCTGAGTTTCAAGGACATTGTGGTTAATCAGGTGTAACTCATGCAGCTTAGACACATTTTGCTTCAACTGTTTAGAAGAAGCTGAGCTCAGTCTTTGCTCATTTTAGCCACCCTGCTGCCCAACAGCAGCAGTTGCCTCAAAAAGGCCCATTTCTATTCTCCTACTGCCTTGTCATATGTAAAGGCAAAGCTTTATGTTTCAGAGCATCTTTGCTCAAATAGCGGCGCAGACATAGATGGTGATCAGTTTATAAATGCATCAGATCAGCTACTACTGATTATTAGTTTTTATATAGTATCCTATAGAAGCTGGATGTGCAGTATCAAATCAGCTGTTCTTTATGTTAGGTCTTTGTTCCTGTAAGTAAACAGTGACATTGCGTATTAAATGCGTTCAATGTGCATCAACAGCCAGCTCTCAGGGTTCAAAGCCTTGTTTTCTGTTTATGTTTAAGCAGCAGCGTCAGAAAGGAAGTTCGAGGTCAGGACCTGCTTTGGTGTTAAGTCCGAAGTCTAATCTGAGGGGACCTGTGTCTGCAGCTTCCTTCTAGCAGTGCGCCTGTCATGCTGACGTCTGATCGTCACAGTGGATGAGAATGCAGAAAAAAAAACACAAACCATAAATAAATTTTTTAATGCTGGATTTACTGACCAGTTTTTTTTTCTTGAACGACCCTTAGTTGTTATATCAGGGTCAGGTTAAAAGAGTGGAAAGAAGAGGATGAAATCACATCTAATCTACTGAACAAAAACATTATTATTTCCTATAAGCCAAATTATAACACAGGTTAAAAACAGGAAAGAAATGACAAAGAAAGAGAATGTGCAGTAACATTCCTGACATTCCTAACAAGGAGCACCAGATTTTATGACTCAAATTGAGATTCTCTATTAAATGAAAACTGACGAACACATCAGACAAGTTTGAATTCTTTACAAACTCCCAGAGGAAGAGAGAAGATTGAACCTTCATCTGTGAAAGAAGGAGCAAAAGGGTGTGTTCTTGATCCAAAACACAACAAACACACCTTCCACCCACAAACCACCGCCTGATCCGACATCTGACAGCCGAGCGGCACTTTGTGCTTTCATCCCGTGGGCTTTTTAATGTGGAAGAAGAAAGGAAAGCAAGGCTCAGTGGTGAGAGGTTGATCTCTCTGTCTCAGTTCAACAACTTCATCAGCAAAGCAACAGCTAGTAAAGGACTGATCTAAAGGGAATCAGCAACAGATGCCACCCACACCCACAGCAGAACTGACGTATGACACACAGAGATAAATGAGCAAATGTACAAATTAACAAGAAACAGAGAGATCCATAAAAAAACTCTAATTTGCTAAAATGAACCCACAAGACAAAGAAAAAGAGAGAATTATTGCCAGAAAACAGCCCAATTCAATGAAAGACAAATAGCTTTGATCAACTGAGGTGTCTGAATGACAAAAAAAGACTGAATAGATTTCAGTTTTGTTTATCCAGGAGGAGTAAATTCAGCAAACTCATTTATTTCTTTAATAGAAAACATCTAACCAGTCTGTATGTATGATGTGATTGAAACAAATGTGAAATTCCTTGATGTGACGTCTCTTTTAACCTCTTACACCCTCAGGGGGTATAAATAAATTTCTGCCTGACAAAAACACACAAAAGTAAATCACTTATAGCCTCACAGCTATTAGATTTAAGAAGAAACTTTTGGTACCTCTGTAAAGGTAAGATGTCATAGAATGGTTTACTGGTGTCAGCACCATTGTAGCTTTGACCCCGCCTGAAATATTAGGGACAAAATACAAAATATTTTGCATTTTTTGAACCTCGCCAACATTTTCTTTGAAATAAACATTGCAAAACACTACCAAAATATTATTTATAGCACAAATAAGTAGTACAGACTTTTAAATCTAAATGTTGTGTAAAAATATACCAAATTTGGACTCAATCAGATGAATCATATTTATTTTAGAATGGTATTAGTGAGAAATTTCTTAGGCGGAGAGGCCATTTTGGCACATTTATCCAAAAATGTCACCAAACTGTGCCAAATGTGTTTTTTACATCAATACTGGGGGTTTGTTAGAATTACGAGGTCACATAGCAGCTGGCCCAACTGGTGGGTCCGTAGGGTTCTAGGGGTTAAGTTTATAAACTGAATTGTGTTAAAATTACTTCAAATTGTTAAAGATAGAATTAGAATTGGAATAAGAAGCAAAAGTGGAAATAGAAAAAGGGAAAGAAATAAAAACTAAACAATAGACAAAACCAGGTCAGTAATATAGACAAATACACTAAAGCGTGTATTCAAGATAGTAAGCTAATTTTTAGCTAAGAATAGAATAGAATAGAATATGATTTTACTGGGAGGGTCAAATTGAAAATCACACAGAGAAAAGAAGACAAATTCATCCATCCATTATCTTACACACTTGTCCCAATTTGGGTGGCATGGGGTGCTGGTGCCTATCTCCAGCAGTCAATGGGCAAGAGGCAGGGTACACCCTGGACAGGTCACCAGTCCATTGCAGGGCAACACAGAGTCAAACAACCATTCTTGCACACACTCACAAGGACTAAGGACAATTTAGAGAAGGCAATTAACCTGACAGTCATGTTTTTGCACTGTTGGAGGAAGCCCGAGGACCAAGAGAGGGAGAACATGCAAACTCCATGCAGAAAGACTCTGGGCCAGGAATCATATCCAGAACCTTCTTGCTGCAAGGCAGCAGTGCTACCCACTGTGCCACTGAGCAGCTCATAAGACAAATCAAATACAGATTTTCTAGTAAAGTTACCAATACAGTTAAAAAAAAAAACTATTTTGCAGATTTAAGTTGATAGACAAATACAGCAGAATCTAATGATGCAAACAGTTTTTTTTGTGCTTTTGTTAAAAAAAGAAGAACGGAAAAACAAAAAAACAATTATCTAATAAAAATGGAGGTGGTAAAGATGTATTAGTATAAGGGTCCCTGTTTTATCCTCCCCCTGAGGGAGCAGTGTGCTGCACACCCAGAAAACTGGGGTTCAGGGTCTTGCACAAAGACCCAAACTGACAATCTGAGTTTCAAACCAGCAACATTTTTGGTCTCTCCAAGACTTAAACTCCCTGCCCCTAAACCCCCATAAGAATTAAGCCACTACTATAGCCACTATAACTATTAGGCTACCACTAAAACACCATAAAGATACTTACAGAGATGAGAAAAAAAAAATAGAAACATAGAAAAACTACACAAATGATGCTCCTTAATAAATTGGTTTAATGCTTCAACCCAGAAAAAAATTAACCGAGCAGATGTTTTTATGGTATTTTAACAGGCGATGGTCAAACCAACTCTTTGTGTTTCCGCACTTCTAAACCATGCAAACAACATCATATTGATATTATAGATTGCTCTTTATTTTTCTGTCTTTGACTCGCACAATCTGACAAGGATTGGCTACAAATAAATGATTAATCACAAAAGGTCCAAAAAGGCCAAAACAGACACAACAAACAAGCAGATAAGAAAGGCACAAAAAAAAGGGAGACATGCTTAATGTTTCAGACTGCATCATTGTTTTCTTATGTAACTGGAGACTTGGATATTTTCAGAGTTTTTTGTACATTACAATCGTACTGATACTACAGAAATATGTGTCTCTCCACTGGTTATTCATCAGTTTAGATCCTCTTCCCTCAGGTCTCTTCCTACATGTGACTCATCTTCCACATTTCCAGAAGCACCCTTACATGGTCAGTGACGCAGCAGCAGGATCTCCCTACGTAACAGGCGACACTACGCTACGTTCCCTAACAAAACACTGTTCACAGCTCCCACTGGCTAGATTGGCATCCAATCAGCAGGATCTATCTGTTTCCACAGTAATGTGACGCATGGAGAACAGAGAGCCTCATCGCTGCTGATGGACGCTGCCTCTGCTGAACAGAAATAGCTGCAGGAGTGACACACTGCTCCTTTTTTCATCACCTCATCCCAAAATAAAGCTGCTATTCTAGAGAGTGTACAATCTGGTGAAAACGTTTAGAGGGGTGGTCTCCGTCATGGAGGCCATATTCTATCATCACTAGAAAACACATAAAAAAAACCTAGAGTAGGTTCTGATCAAGTCACCAGCTCCTAAAATGACCCACTTTATTGAGCTGACTCATGTGGGAATAAAATTTTTTACCTGACTCTATCATACCCAACATTTGTATCTTAAATGCTTTTCTTGTCCTTAAGTTGATAAGATCAAAGAACAGGATGAAAACAAATCCTCAGTTTGGAGAAAAAGATTTAAATATAGGATAAAGATGAGACACAAATTCAAGTACATTCTTATGACCCAACTTTTTTTCAGCCTGAACCATGTGGTGGAGTCTTTTGCAACTGTTTCTGGCAAATGGAGTGCATTTTGTTTTTTACTGATGCAAATTGAACTGCTTAGCAGTTTGCATATTCCTTTCATCCTTCTTCTGCACGAACAGACTTACTGGTTGCACTGCAAGCAAAGGTCAACTGGAAATATTGTTCCATAGGGCATACTAATAAGCAAATGATATGGATCAGGGGGGAATGGGATGTAATGGGAAAACACTAGCTGTTTTATCATCTTATAGTGTTGGCAGGATACCATGGCGATTTAAAACCAATGTAGTAGAGGACCGATCAAGAGTGAACAGCTTTCTGAATCAAGTCTTAATCGTGGAACATGTTAGGGATCGAGTAACAAAAAAGCACAAAAGCCAGAACCTGGTTCAAAGAGTTCAATGTTAAGTTTTTATAGCGAAGCCAGCGTCAACAAAAGTTAAGACCAACAACACTGAAGACTCTAATTATAGCAAACTCACTGTGAATTAACTGACAAGTTTAAACTGAGAACATCTGATCAAGCACAATGTTATTAAAAGCAGGTTTAAAGTTGAGCCCAAGAAGGTATCATTCAAGTCCCAATGTGCTGACAAGATTTAAATGCCGAGACAAATGCAAAATCTGCTCTTACAACAGGAAGTGTTGTAACTCCTCTTTTATTCAGAAATTCAGTTTCACTCCCTTTGGAACATGTTGAGCTCTACAGAGGTTGAAAGGCTGTTTGCATGACAAGTGTGTTAGACCCGAGACAGAACAAAGAGACACAAACTCCCACCATTTATGATTATGTTTTTGTTAAAGAACATTCATGGATGAAGAGAACATGCAAAGTTTCTGGAAAAGACTTAAGCTTAGACTCAGAGCGGAGACTCCCCAATCTATTATTGACCTAGAATCGTAAATTACAGCCACAATCAGACTCAAAATAAGGTAAAAAACAAACCTGCTCTTTGAGGTCTGCTGCACAAAGCCTTTAACCAGTAGGGACAGAGCCTTTTGCTCAAATGCACTCTGGCTCCCTTTGGAAGTGCAGAATCTGGATTTTTTATTTATTTTTTTTTTATGGACTAACAACGCACTTTTTTTTATTCTTGGGTTCTTGTTCTCCTGTTTATTCTTGGGGGGGGGGGTTGTACTCTGAGATCCCTGTGAATAAAAACTTATTTACAAATAAAATGTGTATTTTTTTTTTATCTTCACTTAAACATTCCAAAGCCAACAATAACTTACTAGATAAGAAATACAAGTCATTAACTATGTTTAAATTCTATGTGTAGGTTGTCTCCAGGACATCTGCCTGCCTCCAGTGACCCAAAGATATGCATGTTGGGTTAACCGGGTACGTTGTGTGACTGTGTGCATGCATGCATGTGTTTATCTGTGCCTCCTGTGATGGATGGGTGACCTGTCCAGGGCTCTCTCTCAGTGACCTCTGGAGATTGGCACCACTACAACGCTGGTGATACTGCAAGTAAACCTGTTGCAGCTTTGAAAAGACCTTCAGAAGGAATGTTCCCAATTACATACTTTGCACATTTTGAGCTGATTACAAGAGTGCAGAAAGGAGTGGTGATTAGAAGTATTGAAATGCAGTAAATGCAGTATGGGAGGCACACACCCTGGGAGACACACACACACACCGTCAAATCATTTAAGGTGCGTAAAGTGATTAGTGCAGGCTGGTACATTCTTTCCATCACATCAGAGACACCGTGTCTGTCTAAACTATAGTCACATGACCTCTGTTCTGCCGTCACTCACATCCCTGATGCAGGGTTTAGTTCCTCCGCCTCATTGTGCGTACAGGGTGTGAGCAGCTTGCCTTTCACAGCATGTCCCTGTCCCTGCGTTAGCTGTTGTACACTATTTACTCTGTAACCAGGCAAAACACTATTTGCAAATCTTGTATCAGCATAACCAATCCCAAAGGTTTACAGCATTTACAAAGAGTTCAGCATGCATAATTCCTGCTCAGGTTTGGCTTGAAAGTAGTTATTGCTGCAGATTTTTTTTAGGTGCTACCAAAGAGAGCAATGCATTTAGTCAAAGGGGTAAAAAGAAAAAAAAAAAGTCAATGGCGTCAGAAAAACTTTGCACTTAATGTTTACCTGCATTGACAATAAGCAGAGTCAAATAGGCATGATTGAATTCATAAAAGAGACCTCATTTACAGAAAGAAACAAGAGCGAGGTAGTTGTTAAGGTTTTACAACACCTGTCAGTAAGGCTTTCAATAGCTTTCAATAGTGAAACTTCACTTCTCAAAGTGTGAAGATGAGAAATGTCTCTATATTAAGCCTCACCATTGATATCTCGGGTTTAAGTTGTCAGAGAGGCTTCATCATAAAATATCCATGACGAGTGGGAAGAGAAGGAAAAAACTCCTCTGCAAATGGGCTAGATAACTATGACAGGAGGTGGCAACGTCATCCGGATGCAGCATAACTCACCTTTAGGTAAAAGATTACTGTTCACAAGATCAGTTGCGAAAAGATTTTTTTTTTTTTTTTATATTACAAAGGAAACTGTGAGGTGTTATGCTGGTGCTTTAGTTGCAGAGTTAAAGGTAAATTCTGATATAATTGCAGTCAAGTTCAATCACTGACTGAACTCTTCAGGTTTTACCCTAAAGGTACAATAACCCTGCAGTCTAGAAAAATCAGAGTAAGAGTTTGCATAAACATGTTGCTCAAATTAGAACAGATATTTTTTCCCAGCGTTTTTTTTTATGTTGTTGTTTAAGAGCACTCACTAAATATTTTGTTTGCAGTAAGTATAAGCTATTGATTATTAGAAAAGTCTGGCATTGGAGTGTGCAGTGAACAAAAAAGAAAATATGTGGAAGCCAAGAATAGAGCTGTGGGGTCTGCCTTCTGTATCAATCCCAGTATCAGTGACAGGTGATGGGAAAACTGCAGCACCTCCCAAGAATTCCCTACTCTATCAGTGAGCTTCATGTAACAGAAAGAAATTTGTATGTCAGTCCAACCATGGAGAGCCTATTTTTTTTTCAGTAAAATCAATGTTAAGAATAAATGGCCTTAGAGTTTTCTTTTACAGCAAATAGCATATTGACACCATATGTTTACACTTGTGAGGCATATTATTTTAAAGAAAACATTATGTTGTTTCCAACCTCCTCCCTTCCAAAATTTAGTGAGGCCACACTGCTCCCCCCACTAATATCCCAAAGGGCAGCTCTTTTCCTCTGCATTACTTCATCACTCAGGCCCCCTGTATTAGATATAAGCTGAGGCATCTTAGAAAATTTTCTGCAAACAAGAGCAAACCTAAAAAACATTACCGGTAAATGTCTTTCATTTTTAGTTGACTTTTATCTAATAATTTTAGAGTTTTATTGTGGATGATCTTTTAATCTTTAAATTTTTTTAATGTCATGTTTGACACAATTAAGTTCTCACATTTGTATGCCATCGTTTGCCATGTCAGTCTTAAATCTAATCTACATACAAACCTGGCTTAAATCATTATAGACTTTTTGGTAAAGTGTATAATTGTATGATGAAGCAAAGATCCTGTTTTGGACAAAGTGTGTTTAACCAAATAAAAACTAGAACTTAGCATCATGATTAAAACTGTAATGTCCATTTACTATCTAAACCTAAGTGGTGACGGGGCCGGGATTGTAAAAAAACAGGCTTCCATGGGGTTCCCCAGTGCAAACTGCTCATGCAAGAAGCCAAGTGTAGTTCAGAACTTTAGAAATATATCTTTATTTACTGTATGGTTCAAATATTTATATCCAAATACAGTCATGGAAAAAATAGAGTTTAAATAGAGCACAACTCTACTCTGCTTGATTTAGATCTAGATTTAAAAAAGTAACTGATAGGTGCTGATTATATAACAATATCAGTAAGTTTCTCTACAAAGGCAGACATTTGGTCACATGCTTCTCTGTCTCACATAAGAGTTTGCTAACACAAAGACAAGGTGGAAAGACATTAGCAATGACCTCAGAGTGGCGGCTTTTACTGCCATTATCTGAAGGGCGGGTCACACCGCTTCTGTTTGACTCTGGCATTGTGATCTTTTTTTCCGTCGCTCTGGCTGCGTAAAGGATCTACGCATATATAGTGACTCACAATTTGTGCAGGACTGTGCTGCATTTTCAGTTCTGTTGCACATACTGATACAATGTCTGGAATTTGACTGGATTTAATTGTGGAAAGTCAAAAATGTTATCAAAAGGGAGCTTTCCTTAAATGTAAAGCAAATGTCGTTGACGCAGAGCTGCGCTGCCTGTCAGTCAAACTACAAATGTCAAGTTCTACATCAAGATCAACCTACACACGATGCTCTTAAACAAAAAAAAAAGAAATACTCATCTTAATTAAGATTCTACAACCTGTTGGGCCATGAGGTGTATTTAGTTTATCCATAATGTATGACTTAATGTTTCCAATTCAGACCATTCTGGATTATGTTGAAAGACATAAGATTTTTTATTTTTATCTAAACTAAGTTTGCTGCAGGATTTTAAAAGAAAATTATAGTTTTTTTAATTTTTATTTTGTTATCATAACAGATACAAACAACAGCTATTTTTACTTTTTTTTTTACTTTGTTATATTTTCATAAGAGTTGTTTGCCCCATTGGCCTCAGCCGGGAAGGGCCAGCGCACAAAGCTAACAGTGCTGGCGAATTCCCATCACATCCAAACAGGATGTGACATCACAATGTGACATCATGGACAGAGGTTGATGCTGTTTGTGCACATTGAGCTTCAGTTCACAGCAGAGCAGCTTTCACAAAGGCACACAGTGGGAGGAACTCTGCGTTCTTCTTCTTTACAGAAACATTTGACCCCCGCAGAATGACCTCAGGAGCAGATATGAGCTGGAGAGGTGATAAACGTTCTGTTCTCTGTTGCTTTATATATCAAACTCTGAGAGAATTGCAAAATAGATAGACTTAGCTACCACAACAGATAAAAACACTTTTAATATGTCTTTGCCAAACTCAACTGAATGATGGGGTCTGGTGTTTAATTATGCTACCTGAACGATTAACATCTTATACAGTGGATTAATGAACAAATAAATACAAGTTCAACCAAAATGAAGAAACCAAGCGACAGGTTTTCCAGAGCAAGGCAACTTTTTGTTGCTGGTGCAATGCCAACAAGATAGAGAAGAGCTGCAAGCTGTGAAAGCTTTACCATAGAAACTGAGACAGTGGGCAGATGTCCACCAACGGACTCCTCCATGTTTTCATCCATTTTTATCCTGCAAAGATCAGGAGAGAACCAGAAAGATTTATTTAGTAATTCTTTGGTTCATATTGAGAAGGTAGAGGACTGGGTTTCTCTGTCAACATTCCAGTTCATAAAGCCCAAAACCCATGCAGAACTATTAATCCATCCTTAAAACTATCATTTTGAAATTAACAGGCACTAGAAGAGGATTGATGGGAACATTTTAAATAGTATACATAGCTTGAAATAATAAGAATATAAGCCAGGGCAAGACAACTGTTATGTTTACATTATCATTGATTTTGTGTTAAGTAAATTACAAACAAAATCTTAAATTTTACATCCATCTAATGTCTCTAAAAGACATATTTCCATTCAGTCAAAAAAATCTCATCTATACAGACAAAGCAGATCGTAATCTGTTATAATCATAACAATCAGCAACTCCTTTAATATATTCTTAGTTCTTATTGCATATATCTTAAGAGTGATTTCTGAAGCTGGATGTTCTCTAAGCACTTAAAAGATTTTACCGTATAAATGCATCAGGATAACCAGTCATAAACAAATGAACTCATGGTTAACATATGAAAGAGTAAGTCACGTTCACTGTGTAGCTCCCACGTCAGACGTTGTATCACGTCTCCTGTGGCTCCGATCTTTGCAGCAACATCACATGCTGTTCTGTGAATAGGGCTACAGAAAGCTGTGACCTGATGGCATCCGCATTATGGAAGATTTTTCAAGCTGAAACATTCTCAGTTAAGAATGCGAAAGTAATCATCAATGGGGCATTAAGTTCTCAATTTTGATCGGGGGAGGGTCAGATTATGTCTGACCCCTTAAGTTACACACCATTTTATAAAATCTAGTTCAGCCAATTGTCTTTAAAAAAAATCATCCAATCCGTCAATGCTGTTAATGTTTGTGTAATTCGGTCTCAAAAGAAAAGCAGCTGTTCTGTGTAGGACTGGGAATTTTGATAAAGAATTTTGTGGTGAGATGCACGTAGTTGCAAACCTGACAGGACATGGCCGTCCATCAAAACTGACAGCATCATAGATGGGAAGCATTAATCAGCAAAGCTGTACATTTGCCCAGCACCAAAATTGGGCTCAGCTGGGAAAATCTTTAGTTATGTGGTTCTATGATGGCTCCTCCCTCATTTATGAAAGCTCACATGTTCTCAGAAGGTGGGAGACTTGTTTGGCGATTTATGGCCAGCTGGAGGCAGCTTGAAAAGGTGATTGTCTCTGCAGCCACATCACATAACAGTTTTATAAAAATAAAGCGTCGACCTCCATAATCTGAAAGGGTCCATGTGAATAAAACTCATTGTTAGCAGAACCTTTTGGAAATTAAACTATGAAACTCACATTAAAGATCTCCTTCTTTTAACACCGCAACACAAACTGATTATTTTACACTCTGGCCTTAAAGAGTGGTTCTGTTTGCATAAAAGCAGAAATGCCTTCATCCATGTCTTGTTTTATTTTTTTTGTCTCATGATGTCGCTAAACCTCAACGACATCATGTAATATTTGCTAATGTGTTTTAATTTGTTTTATCATCCCCTCTAAAATAAATTATGCTATGTCCTTAAATAATTTAGAAATAAATACCACTGGGGATACTTAGGGGCTCTATGATTTCACAACAGTTCTTGAATAGGTGGTAGTTTTTTTTATTATTGTAAATTGGTCTCATTAGCAGCCATGGATAGCCATGAGCATGAGTGGCTTCAGCTCATTATAATGAGATTAATGTCCAGCTGTGAACATGTTGAAAACCTGTTTGGATTAATAGCAACAAAAACATTGAGCAAATGCTGATAAGGCATAACTTTATGACCGCTGACTTGTGTGTTAGGAAACACTTCTAAATTTTCCATCATGCCATTCATCAAAACAGATTCTTTGTAAAAGATTTACCAGGGCTGAATCAGAAGAGAAAGATAACTTCATAGGAGGAACTTCAAAATGGCATTTTTCTGTGGGTTTTTTATAGTTTATAATTAATTTCTATCAAAAAGTAAAAGAAGGAAGAGTGGGGAATCACTGATAAGCTTATAGATGTGTAGAAAACCAACAGGCAACCCATCCATCAACTTAGCCTTATCCTTTTATGGTTGCAAGGCATATATCCTGGAGCCATTGGGAAAGAGACAGGGTACATCTCAGGATGTCTTTCAGTCCATCACAGTCCAATTTAGTATAACCACTTACCAAAACAGTCCTGTTTTTGGAGTTTATAGAAAAACCAAGTGATAACAGGGAGAGCATTTAAACTCCATGCAGAAAGGTTCCACCTATCGCTGCAGATTGGGATTTGGCTTGGTTACAAACCAGTCAGGACACCCATGCCGGCCATAATGTTTTGTCTTATCAGTGTATGACTCAAGAGTTGCATGAGTTTAATCGGTTTTAGTGGTACGGAGAAAAATCCAATGTGGTTGCATTCTCATCAAATGATGTGAATAACTGCAATTTGTAGATTATGTCTTGGCAAAAAACCATGTGGTGCTGAAAGGAACGAACAGTAAAGCTACTGAGGATACTAGTGTCAGCGTTGAACCAGGGGAACCGTACACGAGCTCAAAGGATGATGACTAACCTTTTGTGACGGTTTGTCATCTGCACTCATTTGTCTTTTCGGCTACTCCCATATTCAGGGGTCGCCAAGGCGAGTCACTACAACTAGCTCTCAGACTTAGTTTTTACAACTGATGAATATCCTGACAACCAGGATTCAAACAAGACTTTAAAGTCAAGGACTTTAATAGGCACAGCATCTGCCTTTCTTTAATCTTTGTCTATTAAGCTGGTAGACCACAAAAAAAACTATAAAGACTGCAAATACATAAGTCAGGGAAAGGATAAATTTGCATCAATCTTTTCAGTCTCACTGTCAGTGAGGATGGAGATACTTGGAGAACAATGTAACATCTGGGAGGATTCTGTCAAAAACCACTGGTCAGTTGTTTTGGACTTTAAGATTGAGATAAAGCAGATTGTCCTGGTGTATTTTAAAGAAAAAAAAGGTTTGTCTAGGTCCATACGTTTGAGAAAATAGACTCAAAGATGCAATTAACTAAAAAAAAAGTTCTGGAAAATAATTAAATGTCCAGGGCTCAATAAAAAAAATTGTAAAGTTATTTCCACAAAGCCATGACTTTAATTTTTGAATATATCTATTGCTGCACTGAAAAGGCATAGGGTACAGCTCCATATGTGACTTATTTCAGGATTAAAAAGTAGTCTATAATCTAAAAAAAAACATTTTACTAGATTAATAACCATGTTTTACATACAGTCATATTGAATTTTGAAGTTGGGGGTGTTAAGAACATGATTCAATCAGACACTTTCAGTCTATATGTCAGAAACTGAGAGTTACCACTGCTAGCAAAGGTGGTTGTAATAAGTCAGAAATTTGGTTATTATTTGGTATAAAAAGGTTGATCAGAGGGATAGACTTGCCCACCATATAATGTTAATGGGCTCAATAGGTGTTTCTCTAAAACCTGGATGAACCACTCAAGAATCTGAAATGTACTCATTAACAATTTATTTATCAAACAGATCAAGTCTTTACATTTTCACTTTTCACTGATTAGTCTGAACACCAAAAACACACAGACATGTAGTTCACTTGTCTGAAAGTGATGATAGTTGAAGATGAAGTCCAGAACATGCGCACAGGTGAGCTGAACACCTGGAGCACCTGCAGCTCATTTCACGTCTCCACGTGCAACTCTGCACTCTATTCACTCATCAGTTCAGTCATTTTCAGTGTCTCATTAAAAAAAAACAGCCTCCTCCTTCTCTGCAGCTGCACCAGCACGTTTCGGCTTTCAGAGCCGACCATCTCACGCGCTGTCCCAGACCGGATCAGATCAGTCAATCCATTCACGCAGCAGGAAGCGCTCCCGCATTTCGGCCCGCGGCCTTTCTCAAACGCCTTTGCTCCTCCTTTTCCCAGGAGGACTGGTCGTTTGGGGTTATTCCAACTTCTTCTCACCGCCCCAAGGCGGTTTGGTTCGGTTCGGCACGATCCCGATTCAGTCAGCCGTCCTGCAACTCCAGGCAAGGCACCCACTGATTCCTGCAGCGGCTCTCTTCACAGAAGCTGCTGACGTCCTGCAGGGCCTGGCACTGCAGCGGCTGCACCGGAGGGTTCTGCAGAAACAAAAACAACTGTTAGACTCCTGCATATAACCTGATATCCGGTCCATATTGTCGAAGGGTTTCATGCATGCAGCAGAGAGGGGGTGCGTACTTACAGTGACCAGGATGCAGTGCAGGTCCCGGGGCTCGTTGCCGTTTTTGTCCTCGGTGTTCTCCCCAAGCAGCTGAGACAGCCGTCTCATGCCGGACACCCGCAGGATGTTGATGTCATTGTCGCAGCAGAAAGCCTGAAGCAGCGTGAAGTGGATCTGCAAGGCAATGTCGTCCTCATCCTCCTCATCGGTGGCGAGGAGGCACAGAACCACGCTGTCCGGATCACTGCAAGCAAAGAGGAGGACTACAGTTAGAGACTGCGCCGATGCACAACCATTTCAAAAATTAAAGGAATCTCAAACCAACTTGAGAAAAAACTCATTCTACTTACACATTCATGAGTTTGGCGGACTCGTAGACTCCCACAGTGAGGCAGTCCTGCCGCTGCGCTGCGACCAGCAACTCCTCCAGAGCCTGACTCACCGTCTCCATCCTGCAGAGACACGAAAGTGGTTAGAAATGTGAGCGAAACTGGCGGAGCACAAAATACCTGCTGGGTTTTTTTGCCGAATGCTCTAAAGCTTATCAAAGGTCTATGCAATTAAATGATCATACAAGAATTAGCTGCTAAACTCTGTGCGTAATTACGCATCGCTCATAACCAGGACGCTTACTTTTTCTCTGTGCTGTTGGTTCCAACGACCTCCTCCAAAGTCATGTTGAAATCAGAATAATATTCCACCAGCTCCAGGATAGAAAGATAAATCCACAGCGCTCGTTATGAGGCGGCTGTCCTGTTAGATTCCAAAAGACAAAAGTCCAAACAAATCGGTAACCCAGATCCGAACCAAAGTCCTTCCAGTATTCGTTGAGGATCGGTTTGTGATAAATGTCCCGTGCAGCTTGTGCTCTCAGTGAATAAAGAAGCGATCTACCTCTGACAGCCGAAACTCTTCTATTTATACCTACTAGTTTAGCGGGCGTCACCGCGCCCAGCCGGTCGCTCTGTGATTGGTCAATCGAGCCCCGATGGTGGACTCTCATTGGCTGAGCTAGTCACAGATACCGGTTATCCCACGTGGGTGGTTTCGGAGAATCCCCCGCATTTTCACCCTCCTCTTCCTGCCCTCTCTCTCTCTGTTTCTCTGCTTGTTTACGGAGTTTTTTTTTTCTTCATGGGTAGAGGAATTTCCAGATCTTCCTCCTCCCTTCCTACAAACCTGTCCTTGCTGCACAATCCTCCCAAAAGCTCAAATAAATCAGTCTATGAGCACATGCCTATATCTAATGCCATATATGTAGATATGTTATATGGACCTTGATGAGTCCAGGGACACAGAGAGGGGAAGCTGGAGCAGGTGACCTACCCGTGGTGCAGCACGAGCCCTCCGGGTTGTATAACGGGCTGCTGTTGCCGCGGGTTGTGCAACAGTTAAAAATACAGAATGGAAAAAGACGCTGTGTGATAGAAACGGACAAGTCAACAGGGCGTTTTGTTTCTCGGGTGTTTGGGTTCTCCCCTGCTGGTGCAGTACGCATTCTGTTCTGGAAGCTTCAGGGCCCTGCACGATGATCCAGGACGTTTGGACCCTGATTAGGTTTAGCTTTACAGTCTACAGCGCGCATACCAGAAGCGTTTATTAAATGTTTATTACCATGCACTGTATTGCTTTCGTCTCCATGCATGTTTTCAAGCGATTTGCTGGCTCTTACATCAACTTCAGCAGGTGACAATAAAAAAATAGAGTAAACGCGTCTCATGATCCCCCCTAGCGGCGGAAAGATGGTACTGAAACAATGTAGGACATGTCTCTGCAGAACCCGTTAATGCTGGGGGAGTCCCGGGCTTGAAAAGGGGGGTTTGTGGAGAGTTTCAAGGGTCACGATAAACTGAAACTGTTTAATGCTCTTTGACATTTTGGGTGAGTTTGTACAAGAAAAGAAACTGAAAATGCTTCAGGAAGTAACTAAAATCCTCTAGATGGAAATTCAATAGGGGGATACTGAACAGGAGGCATTTCAGGTTTGTTTTTAACTACAAGAAACCAAAAGTATTTAAAAAAAAGAGTGGTATGAAATGAAGCTTGAGCAAATGTATGAGGATAAAACATCATTATAGTTTATATAATTCCACAGTGTGTTAACGGACTAGAAGACCTTTTATGCAAGAAGTTTTATGAAAAGCCTGTGACTTTATCTAAGTTTTAAATATGATAGTTTTTGGAAATAAAAAAAATAAAAAACAATCAATGGGCTTAGATAAATGTGAAAAAATATTGATTAAGTAAGATAAAAAAAGGTTAATATATTTAAAGCAGGTCTTACAAAATAAAGAACAACTTTGTTAGTTTGGAAACGTAGGCATAAAAGCAATAAAGAAAATTTAAAAATGGATAAATCGAGGATGCATTAGAAGATTATTCAATATAGTTATTTTCCTGATGAGTCATCATGAGTCATCCATGATGCAAAAGCAAATAGCCTATTCATCTTGTAGAGCAGATTTTTGCTACACAAATTTAAACATCTACACATTTGAAAAGTGTTTTTTTATTTATTTTTTTTATTAGATGTGTTTTTGTTTTGATAAATCCCCTGTTTGAGGATGAACATTATGAAAGAAGATGAGCTATGTCTCTGCAAATTAATCTCTGCTATGGCATTATAAATTATGCAACACCACCACCTGCTGGTTGAATTTAAAACGTCAAAACTAATAGAACATCTTTTCATTTTACTGTTTATCAAGAACTCAAGAAGACATATAATGGGTACAGTGAGTTAAGATATTTATTCAGTAATTAAACTGTGGATATTTTTTTAAACTTACACTGAAAGAAGTGTAAAAATGTTAAAATGAATAACTAATGAATAAATTATGTATCCTACTAAAGTATTTCAATATAACTACAGCTTTATAGCGGAATATTGTCACTTTCTTTTTTGGGAGATTTTAATTCAGATAAAGAAACTTTCACTTGGACTATCACCTTTATTTTTTTTTTTTTTTTTAGGGGGGTGGGGGGGGTGGGTGATACAGATTCAATTATTACATGTGTTGCTTAAACACTCAGACTAATGCCCTCACATGATAAATCTAAGTTTCAATAGTTAGCATCTGATTTATTGTTTGAAGCAGTAATATCATCAGCTTGATGAGGATCATTAGCGGCACTTCAGAGTTGTAATTAAAGAAAAAAATCAGATCACATGACTGCTACCCAGCTGATGACTTCACTATGATCTGAATGAGTCTCGTTTATCTACTTTCACTGGAACAATCTGAGTTTTAAGGAACATCAGGGTTTGATTAAAGAACCTTTTCTTGGGATTAAAAAGCCTCTGCTTTAAAATCACATCTGAAAGAACCCACATTTGTCTTGTTTGAGAGTTTAGAATTTAGTAAATACATTTCATCATTTTAAAAGACTTCTCAATTAACAAGATTAAAAAATATATTCAACAAGTGTATCAACGAA
The DNA here is from genome assembly GCA_030533445.1 of Cyprinodon diabolis. Taxonomy (NCBI): domain Eukaryota; kingdom Metazoa; phylum Chordata; class Actinopteri; order Cyprinodontiformes; family Cyprinodontidae; genus Cyprinodon; species Cyprinodon diabolis. The sequence goes on along the minus strand of CM060070.1, from coordinate 15,952,610 downwards.
ATTGCCATTTAATCAACTTCCAAATTAAAAAGAAAAATTAGGGACAGACACTCAAAAGTGTCTTATCAATCTGAGACCAGTAAGTGTGGGACCTTGAGATCATTTTCAGACATCCAATAACAATAACAAAAAACAATGGAGGTATATTTATTTAGCATCTTTTATAGACAATAGAATATAGAAGAACACCAAAAACAGTAAAATGTATATAACTAATATTCTGACTTTTTGTTACTGTTATCCACTTAACTTAGAAATCATTCAACAAATAAGGGACTCCCATCTATTCCATTGTCCATCTGAGAGAAAGAACCAAGATGCCTTGGAACCCTTGTTTGAATGTTTTTTAAAGTTTCACTCCTCTATTTGATCTGTATAAATCAAGCCCCTACAGACGTTAGCATCTGATTAGATGCATCACGCCTTCTAATACTGAATCAAAGAAACAGAAACAAGAAGAGGTTCAACAAAAACCCCAAACCCCAAGCGGTATTTCCAGATTTCTAAGCAGGAATGCATGAATGTTGCTTGAAAACTGTGATGTTAAAGATAACGTTTTAAAATCTGTGTTGGTCGTTGCTCGCTCTCAGGCTTGCTTTCCAAAAATCCTTTAAGTTCTTAAAATTACTTAATAACATTATACTCTCAAAAAGGATATATAAATCCCCTCTGCTGTGGATTTCAGGCACACTGTTCTATATGTTGGTAGCTCAAACTATTTAAATGAATGTTTATTCTAACCTTAGCCCAGGAGTTTAGTAAGTTTATTCCCACTTAAAACTATTCCACCAGAATACTGATGGCCCCCTTCATTAAACGTGTGAAGCCTCCTGCTGGTTATTCCTCTGCAGGCTTCAGTCTGCTGGTTTTCCTGCAGCTCCTCGGCTCATTTACAAGTGATTTCCTTTACTTCTACCCTCCACAGTGTGGGGTTTGCTTAAAGTCTGTTAAACTGCCTGCCGGAATACACAGTCTGTTTTATTCTACCAGGTGTTGCTTATTCTGCTCTCCAAAAAAATGTGGGTCTCTTTCTTTTCTTATTTGAATCCACAATAAAACAAATGACAGATAAAAAAAAAAAAAAAAAAACACAAATAGAGTTTGGCCATTTTTGTTGGGGAGTTGCGGCTTAGTTGTTAGGGCGTCGCGCTTGGAATCCAGAGGTTCTGAGTTTGAGCCCCACTCCCACAGACTGCAACTCTGGGTCCCTGAGCAAAGAGCCTTAACCCCACACTGCTCCCCGAGTGCCGCACAATGGCAGCCCTCTGCTCCCCAAGGGGATGGGTTGAATGCAGAGAGTTTGTTTCTTGTTACAGTGTAATAAAAGCTGGGAAAAAAATCAGTTAATTTACACTTCTCCTTTGGTTTTGTATTCTAACAACTGTAGAAAATTAAGCACAAAGGGGTTCTATTGGATCACTTAAATGCACTTTTTAGCTAAATAATAAAAAAGAAAACACATAATATCCTTAATAACTATAATTATTACAGATTTAAATATTGTTCAATAAGCTGTTAAGTCTGATTAATGAGCAAAAGAGTATCCTAATCCAATAAAGGTAATGAAAGACTTTCTTGGTAGTGGCAATGGCCTTTCCAGCAAATTGCTCTAATGGCCTAGTCAAAGTCCAGACAGCTAATTGAAGATACTGTTGTAAGACAGTCTCCCAAAGCTCAATGTGAATCCATGTACATATTACATGCTTTCTATTATGCCTTTATACTCAACCTTTAGTATGTTACTGTGATTTAGTGTTCTTTGTTTTTACTTTTCTTATATACCTTTCATGTACATCACTTTGTCATATAAACATGCCTTTTTTTACAGACTGCATTTCAATGTAGATATATATCTCTTAAAATGATGTTTTATATCTTTTAAAAATGCTTCGAATTTTTCTTAATCTCTAAGGGTAATTTCTTAAATTGTACATTTTCTACTATTTATTTATTCTTTTAATGTTTGTGTTTAAAGTGTGTATTTTAGGCCAGAGGTCCCAATAATATATTGCAACAGTTTTATGATGACAAAACTCTTGATTCTTCAGTGAGGTATTAAAATAAATGTGGATTGGAGATTGTGCCAAAATTTTACTAAAACAATGTGAGAACATGATAAAGATTGAAAATGCTGATTAGTAGTTTTCACATCCAGTTTCAACACTTTGGTTTATTTCTTATAGTATCATTTTTATTTTTTTGCACTGGAGATTAAACAGATAATTTTATTCAAAATTTAAAACTCCAAGTAAAGGGAGCACATATCTATGATTTCATATGTAGATAAATAAATAAATAACTTTAAAAAAAAAGTTAGTTCTTCTTCACTCTACTTTCCAAAAACTAATGTGCACTGTGTTGTAAAGGGCATGAGGGCATGAAGTCATCCTTCAATCATAATAACTTTATTTTTCCCTGGTGTGGGGGGAAACGGAGCCGAATGCCAAGCTGATTGGAAAGTGGCATTATTTTGAATTTGGCGGTGAGCATATGCTGATTTGTGAATAGACTCGAATGGCAAAGAAAGTTGGGGAAGTGCATTTTGCTAGAAACTCTTCATGATGGAAGTTTTTTAATAGCTGTAAAAACCAAAGAAGAGAAAAACAAAGTGATTCAGATAGAAAACATATATAAAAAGAATGTGAAAGAAAAGAAATATGTTGGGAGAAAACAAAATAACAAAAGATGAGATTACAGGGATTCTAAAGGATGAAGATTTGGAGAAAAAAATTAAGATTATTGTTAAAAGTGCAGAGATTTTTTGGAATAAAGGATGTAACATTAGAGCATATGAATAAAACATTTGGGAGGGGAGAAAGGAAACCTGGAACAACAGGGGATATAAGGCTGTATGATCATTTTACAATGGAACACAAGCAGTTTAATAGCTAACAGCCAATAGTTTAAAGGCTTAATAACAACACTGCAGTCTAATGTGTGTTTTATCATTTGGTCTTCCTGTCAATTTTTGTGTCAATCAGAAAGCAGCGAGAACTTTAGCTAGCAGGACTAACAGAGAAAAAAATAAAATAAAACAAAAATTTATGTTAGAACTGCTAAGTCTCGGGCTACCATCGACCCGGCAGACCTCCCAGCAGTCTCTCATCTGCCAATCCTGAACCAGTCCTCCACTGCTGCTGTGCAGGACAATCAGCCTGTGATGATTCACAATCACACAGTAGAAGAGTACCAGGAGATTTATCAGGAAGTGGTCGATGACATGCTGAGGTAAATTTATATTTATGTTGGAAGTTGGGACCTCAACACTTAGTCTTAAAGAATCTAAAACTATTAAAGCCATGCCGTTCTGTTGTCATTTTTGAAATGTCTGCTTTTCACAGGTACAAAAGTGGTCAAAGACGTCCTTACAGTCTCAACCTAGGCCGTGTTATAAAGCAAAAGCTCTGGGAGAGGATGAAGAAGCCTTCAATTACAATGTCAGCTAGCCAAAATGCCCTGATTAATGTAGAGATCACCTATAGCAGCAGGGAAAATCCTCCTTTTTACATCTTGGATTAATTAAAATAAAAGTTCAAAGACAGACACTGAGAAATGCACTGAAAAACAAAACAACAACTTTGTAAATAGTTCTTTAAGAGTTGAGGTTAAATCTTCATAACTTAAATCAAACCTATCTGGATCGAAAAAAATTGTTGTGGAACAGACTCAAAACAACCTGATGAGTTGACCTCCACCTCAACCTCCATCTGCAGTGTTTAAACTAGCCTGCAAAACCTCCACCTCAACCTCAATCTGCAGAGTTTAAACCAGCTTGCAAGACCTCCACCTCAACCTCCATCTGCAGTGTTTAAACCAGCTTGCAAGACCTCCACCTCAACCTCCATCTGCAGTGTTTAAACCAGCCTGCAAAACCTCAAACTGAACCCCCATCTGCAGAGTTTAAGCCAGCCTGCAAATCCTCCACCTTACTCTCCATCTGCAGAGTTTAAACCAGCTTGCAAGACCTCCACCTCAACCTCCATCTGCAGAGTTTAAGCCAGCCTGCAAATCCTCCACCTTACTCTCCATCTGCAGAGTTTAAACCAGCTTGCAAGACCTCCACCTCAACCTCCATCTGCAGAGTTTAAACCAGCCTGCAAAACCTCCACCTCACTCTCCATCTGCAGAGTTTAAACCAGGCTGCAAAACCTCCACCTGAACCTCCATCTGCAGAGTTTAAACCAGCCTGTCAAACCTTTGTGTCAGTCTCCATATGCAGAGTGTAAGCCATGCTTCAAAACCTCACTCTCCATCTGCAGAGTTTAAATATGCTTGCAAGACCTCCACCTCAACCTCCATCTGCAGTGTTTAAACCAGCCTGCAAAACCTCCACCTCACTCTCCATCTGCAGAGTTTAAACCAGCCCGCAAAACCTCTGCCTCAGTCTCCATCTGCAGAAGAAAATCTGCTGGCAAAATCTCCACCTCAATTCACATCTACCGAGTTCAAACCTACCTGCTAAACCTCCACCACACTCTCCATTATGGGGTAACATCACTATTAAAATAATCTTGTACATATAAGCACAATTATGTGCATATTAGTCAGTGTTTGTGCAGAACAGAAATTTGTAAACTCATAATAATTAAAATCTTCTGCAAAACATACAAATAAAGGTTAAACATGTATGACTTTAATAATTAATAGACAGAAATTTCTAGTTTAAATTTGGGCTTTATTCTTTTCGAAACAAAATAGCAGCAGCTGTTTGAGAATATGGATTTTATCTTTGAGAATAAAAATTCACAACAGTGGCCTTACGTTTCAGGTTTCCTGGGCTGGTTACCGGAGCACAGAGTGCGATGATATGATCCTCTCATGCCGACTATATGTTCAAAGCCAGGTAAAATGTTTCATAAAGGTAACTTGTACTGTGGGTCCCTGTAATTTTTTCATTTTAAACACAGTTTTTTTGATAAAGTGATAATATGCTGGGGAAGATTCTCAGTCATCCAGGCCATAGTCATTCGAAAAAGTAAAAAAAAAACATCCACTGGACTTTATTTCCAAGTTTGAAGACTTTTTGCTTCCCATCCAGGAAGCCTTTTTAATTCAAAAAGTCCAGTGGATAGTTTTTTTTTTTAAAACCTTTCTGGAATATAATAGACCAGAATAGAAAATCCCTTTATTCTCCCACAATAGGGAAATTGTGTTGTTACAGCAGCAAAAGGTTATAGCAAAAGTGGTTACATTATGTGGACCTTAGAAAAGTGTATAAAATAACATAATAAGTTACAGAGTTAAGAAAATAAACAAATAAAATACTCAATTGTACTGTGTTTTTACAATATGAATACTGTGTATCTGGAGAATAAATAATCAATATACGGCTGTGGACATTTTTACAGTAATGGATATGTGAAAAATAACAGCAACACCAGAGATGTGCAAAATGACGGCAGCATGTTATTTAACTGACTAAGAGAGAAACTGTGACAAATTCAGCATGAATGTGAAACCTTATTGAGGCTGTTGGGAAGAGTGATGGTTATAAAGTCTTATAGCAACTAAGGTAGATATTTCCCACTTTTAAATCCATATTTAAGTTGTGCACACAAAAAAAAAAAAAAAAAGCTTTTCCAAAGTCTGTCAATTTCTTATTTAGGATTCTAGACAACGAATCATTTGATTTCCCCCACACCATCTTCCTTTTTATGTATTCTGCACTAATCTGGATAACAGGGAGGCCATTTTGGAATCTGAAATGTATCTACTAAGCATTCTTGAACCTTTGTTATATTGTAAAAACTGGAAATCTGAAGCTAAATCAGAAATATAATGCTATGTCCGGAAGGTTTACGTACAAAGAATTTTAGATATTTCCTTAATGTGAACAAAAGACCACATGATGTGTCCGTTTTGGGTTTCTAAACCAAGTCAAACTATGCAATGATTGTCCTTCCATAGTCAGTTTGAGGTGCTAATAGTGCTAACAGGCTATTAGCCTTTATATCAAAATATACAAACAGCTAATTTAAAAGATGCAGAGGATTCCATAGTTGCTATGGTTCCTCTTCAGGTGCATCATCGCATTATTTAAAAACCAACTGAAATTCATCGCTAAAGACACATTTTCCCAGACTTCACTCTGCGAAAGCACCTTTTTCGACGACTTCTTGATCTCTAAGAAGAATAGAGTCTCCAAGAACCTGACCAACTTTGAATTTGAAGCTCTGAACATGAAAGAAGTGAGAACTGAGTTTTCTAACACTCTGCATGGTTTTCTGTGTAATTTATTGGATAAAATGTTACAAATCTTAAAGTTGAATGATGGTTAAACTACATACTATCAAAGAAACATGTCTAAAGTCAGAGTAAATGTGTTACTACATGGTAAGGAAATAGAGAATTGGGCAAATATACTGATATAAAGTAAACTGGTCACAATTTTTTAAGATGAGATCTGATTTTAACTAAGGCTGGGCAAGTTAACTCGTAAATATCACGTTAACTCATCAATCAATTAACGCCGACAATTATTTTATCTCGTATTAACGCAGTTTTTATTATTTCTTTTATTACTGTAAAAGTCTGTTGCTCCCAGGCTTTTATTTGGTAAAACTAAAAGCACCGGAACCGGAAGTACAGGAACCGAAAAAGAAAAGAAATTGCCGGATAAACAAACCAACAAACATGGAGAAGGGTACGGCACTTTTACATGGCCGTTTTCAATTGAAAGTTCTTTCAGACGGCGCAGTCGACAGAAGCAAAGTTATTTGTAATCACTGCAAAGTTGAATTGTCTTATCACCGGAGTACTTCGAGTCAAAAATATCACCTAAATGCAAAACACACAGTTGATACCAGCAAATCATTTAACGAAACAGACAGTGGCGCGAGGCTTCAGTAGACCACGTTAGATGCAGCGTGTGGGAGAAGTATAGATAAACAAAGGCAGGAGAAGCTAACAAAGGCCGATTAGTATATTTACAGACTATTTACAGACTATTTTCCTGTTTTTTTTGTGCTTCATCTCACTCTAACAGGGACATTTAGTACTAGACTGGTTATGCTGCTCCCTGATAAAAAACAAACAAAATGTTTCTGCTGTTACCTCAGAAATTGCCTGTTTTAATGTTATGATTGTGACTCAGGATTTTGTGAGCAGTTTTTCTTTAACTGCTATTGTATAAACAAAATGCTGATGTTAAGTGTTTGCAGAACAAATGTCATGACACTTCCTTTAATATGGCAGAACATTTAAAATAAAATACTTTCGAATTCATTATTGTTTTTTGCGTATAAAAATGTGATTAATCGCAATTAATCAGGGAAATCGTGAGATTTATCACAATTAAAACTTTTAATTGTTGACCAGGCCTAATTTTAACATTTTTTATCTATAATCCTGCTGAAATAAGAAGCTTCCAACTGTTACTTTTAAGTATTTCTGTGACAAAAATAAAATTAATAGAAATTAAATAGCTATTGTTTCACCAAACTATTTTAAAGTATTTGCTGCTTCACTTTGACAGTTGATAGTTGGCGAAAACTTCAGAAACAATATTTTTAACACGACGAAGCTCCTTGATGTCCACTAAGTGTTGGCATGTATGTGGAAAGATCTAAGTGGGCTGATAGTTTCAAGGCTCTGAAGCCTGCAGCTGGTCTGTATTTATATTAATCATGTGATGCATGTTGTAAAACTACCAGCAGAACAGGTTTATAAAACCGGAATGAGATTTTAACTCTTTTGTCCAAAGCCTGGATTCCCTCGTTTTGTTTTGTTTTTTAACTTCAATTTTTTCAATAGTTTACAAAAATCTCCCAGAAAAGTAGAGCAAATGTTTATAATAAAGATTACATCAGCCTGTAAATTGAACCCAGAAGAACGAAAGATGGTAGAAGAACCTCTAATGAAAACTGTTTTGTGATTTTAAATATTCAAAGGAAATGGGAAAATATATTAATGTACTGTAATGTTGAAGGTGTATTTATATTTTCTGGCTTTTGTAAAGAAATAATCCAAGCTCACTTTGATCAAATCAAATTAGATTTGAGCAGGAAATAATCAAATGTCATCAGTATAATGTTAATAAAACCTTCTGTTTTAGCTGTTTGAGTTCATCATTGATTTCAATTAAAAATTAGATGCCATCTTCAGCATCGTTAGACATCAATAGTGTTACGTATATGTTTACATTGCTTAAAAGTTTTTTTTTTGTTTTCTTATTTCTGCTATTTAGAATTAATCTCACATTATTTAATATACACAGCCTCAGTCTAATGTGTGTTTTATCATGTGGTCTTCCTGTCAATTTTTGTGTCAATCAGAGAGCAGCGAGAACTTTAGCGGGCAGGACTAACAGGAAATGTCCATGCTGTCAAAATGAGCAGGTAAAATCTAATTCTCATTTTAAAACACATAAAAAAAACTATTATTGATACATTTAACATAACAATAAATCTTTGGAAAAGAAGCAGATTCTGGGATGAAGTAAATATCCCAGGAGACAACTTACCGTACCACACTTAGACGATCTGCTGTGTGGTTTTAGTGAAATTAACTTCTAAGTAGATTCTACTCCAAACTTTATCTTCTCCAGACCACTAAAGTTTCTAGAAAACGCCACATCTCTCCTGACTGTGCCAGTCCTGCCCAGAAGAGGAGGCGTTCAAAGGCAGCCAGTCCCTACCAGCCTCTGGTTGCCATCTCAGCTCCTGCCCAATGCACCACTGAGGCTGAAAGGCTGCTTGCTAAGCCTCGGGCTACCATCGACCCAGCAGACCTCCCAGCAGTCTCTCATCTGCCAATCCTGAACCAGTCCTCCACTGCTGCTGTGCAGGACAATCAGCCTGTGATGATTCACAATCACACAGTAGAAGAGTACCAGGAGATTTATCAGGAAGTGGTCGATGACATGCTGAGGTAAATTTATATTTATGTTGGAAGTTGGGACATCAATACTTAGTCTTAAAGAATCTAAACCTATTAAAGCCATGCCGTTCTGTTGTCATTTTTGAAATGTCTGCTTTTCACAGGTACAAAAGTGGTCAAAGAAGTCCTTACAGTCTCAACCTAGGCCGTGTTATAAAGCAAAAGCTCTGGGAGAGGATGAAGAAGCCTTCAATTACAATGTCAGCTAGCCAAAATGCCCTGATTCATGTAGAGATCACCTATGGCAGCAGGGAAAATCCTCCTTTTTACATCTTGGATTAATTAAAATAAAAGTTCCAAGACAGACACTGAGAAAAACACTGAAAAACAAAACAACAACTTTGTAAATAGTTCTTTAAGAGTTCAGGCTAATTCTTCATACCTTAAATCAAACTTATCTGGATCGGAAAAAAAATCGTTCCTGGAACAGAGTCAAAACAACCTGATGAGTTGACCTCCACCTCAACCTCCATCTGCAGAGATTAAACCAGCCTGCAAAACCTCCACCTCAATCTCTGTCTACAGACAATAAACCATCCTGCAAAACCTCCGCCTCAACCTCCATCTGCAGAGATTAAACCAACCTGCAAAACCTCCAACTCAACCTCCATCTGCAGAGCTTAAAGCAGCCTGCAAAACCTCTACCTCAACCTCGATCTGAACAGTTTAAAGTAGCTTGCAAGACCTCGACCTCAACTTCCATCTTCAGAGTTTAAACCAGCCTGCAAAACCTCCACCTCAACCTCCATCTGCAGAGATAAAACCAGCCTGCAAAACCTCAACCTCCATCTGCAGAGATTAGAACAACCTGCAAATCCTCCATCTCAACTTCCGTCTGCAGAGATTAGACCAGCCTGCAAAACCTCTACCTTACTCTCCATCTGCAGAGATTAAACCAGCCTGAAACCCCTCCACCTCAACCTCCATCTGCAGAGATTAAACCAGCCTGAAACGCCTCCACCTCAACCTCCATCTGCAGAGATTAAACCAGCCTGAAACCCCTCCACCTCAACCTCCATCTGCAGAGATTAAACCAGCCTGAAACGCCTCCACCTCAACCTCCATCTGCAGAGATTAAACCAGCCTGAAAAACCTCCACCTTACTCTTGATCTTCAGATATTAAACCAGCCTGCAAAACTTCCACCACAACCTCCATCTGCAGAGATTAGTCCAGCCTGCAAATCCTCCACCTCAACCTCCATCTGCAGAGATTAAACCGGCCTGCAAAACCTCAATATCAGCTCCATTTGTAGAGATTAAACCAGCCTGAAACCCCTCCACCTCAACCTTCATCTGCAGAGATTAAACCAGCCTGAAACGCCTCCACCTCAACCTCCATCTGCAGAGATTAAACCAGCCTGAAACCCCTCCACCTCAACCTCCATCTGCAGAGATTAAACCAGCCTGAAACGCCTCCACCTCAACCTCCATCTGCAGAGATTAAACCAGCCTGAAAAACCTCCACCTTACTCTTGATCTTCAGATATTAAACCAGCCTGCAAAACTTCCACCACAACCTCCATCTGCAGAGATTAGTCCAGCCTGCAAATCCTCCACCTCAACCTCCATCTGCAGAGATTAAACCAGCCTGCAAAACCTCAATATCAGCTCCATTTGTAGAGATTAAACCAGCCTGAAAAACCTCCAGCTTACTCTTGATCTGCAGATATTAAACCAGCATGCAAAACTTCCACCTCAACCTCCATCTGCAGAGATTAAACCAGCCTGAAAAACCTCCACCTTACTCTTGATCTTCAGATATTAAACCAGCCTGCAAAACTTCCACCACAACCTCCATCTGCAGAGATTAGTCCAGCCTGCAAATCCTCCACCTCAACCTCCATCTGCAGAGATTAAACCGGCCTGCAAAACCTCAATATCAGCTCCATTTGTAGAGATTAAACCAGCCTGAAACCCCTCCACCTCAACCTTCATCTGCAGAGATTAAACCAGCCTGAAACGCCTCCACCTCAACCTCCATCTGCAGAGATTAAACCAGCCTGAAACCCCTCCACCTCAACCTCCATCTGCAGAGATTAAACCAGCCTGAAACGCCTCCACCTCAACCTCCATCTGCAGAGATTAAACCAGCCTGAAAAACCTCCACCTTACTCTTGATCTTCAGATATTAAACCAGCCTGCAAAACTTCCACCACAACCTCCATCTGCAGAGATTAGTCCAGCCTGCAAATCCTCCACCTCAACCTCCATCTGCAGAGATTAAACCAGCCTGCAAAACCTCAATATCAGCTCCATTTGTAGAGATTAAACCAGCCTGAAAAACCTCCAGCTTACTCTTGATCTGCAGATATTAAACCAGCATGCAAAACTTCCACCACAACCTCCATCTGCAGAGCTAAACCAGCCTGCAAAACCTCTATCTCAGTCTCAATATGCAGAGTTTAAACCAGCCTACAAGATCTCCAACTCAGTCTACATCTTCCAAGTTCAAACCAGCCAGCAAAACCTCTGCCTTATTCTTTATCTATAGAGTTTAAACCTGCTTCCAAAACCTCCACCCTAATCTTCATCTCTGGAGTTCAAATCTACCTGCAAAACCTCCACCACACTCTCCATTATGGGGTAAGATTACTATCAAAATAATTTTGTACATAAAAGCACAATTATGTGCATATTAGACGGAAGTTGTGCACTACAGAAATTTGTAAACTCAAAATAATGAAAATCTCCTCCAAAACATACAAATACAGTTTAAATATGTATGACTTTATTAACTAATAAACAGAAACTTCCAGTTTAAAGTTGTGCTTTGTTTGTTTTTTTATCTTTGAAAATAAAAATTCACAACAGTGGCCTTACGTTTCAGGTTTCCCAGGCTGGTTACCGGAGAACAGAGTGCGACGATATGATCCTATCATGCTGACTATATGTTCAACTTTGGAGCACCAAGATGACGCACTGGGAAGCTTCGGAGCAAAGCCAGGTAAAATGTTTCATAAAGGTAACTTGTACTGAGGATCCCTGTACTTTTGTTATTTGATTTTCATTTTAAACACAGTTTTTTGATAAAGTGATAATATGCTGGTGAAGATTCTCAGTCATCCAGGCCATAGTCATTCCAAAACAGTAAAAAAAAACATCCACTGAACTTTATTTCCAAGTTTGAAGAAGTTTTGCTTCCCATCCAGGAAGCTTTTCTGAATTGAAAAAGCTTCCTGGATGGGAAGAAAAACGTCTTCAAATTTGGACACAAAGTACAGTGGAATGTTTTTTTGTTGTTGTTTTTTTTACTTTTCTGGAATACAATAGACCAGAATACAAAATCCCTTTATTCTCCCACAATGGGGAAATTGTGGTGTTGCAGCAGCAAATGGTTATAGCAAAAGTGGTTACACCATGTGGACCTTAGAAAAGTGTATAAAAATAACATAATAAGTTACAGAGTTAAGACAATAAACAAATAAAATACTCAATTGTAAAGTGTTTTACAATATAAATACTGTCTATCTGGAAAATAAATAATTTATATACGGCTGTGCCCATTTTTACAGTAATGGACTTCAGAAACTATATTTTTAACACTATGTAGCTCCTTGATGTCCACTAAGTGTTGGCATGTACACTCACCGGCCACTTTATTAGGTACACCTGTCCAACTGCCCGTTAACACTTTATTTCTAAGCAGCCAATCACATGGCGGCAACTCAGTGCATTTCGGGAATGGGTACCAATTGAGCATCGTTGCAACGCGACAGCCTACCTGAGTATTGTTGCTGACCATGTCCATCCCTTTATGACCACAATGTACCCAACTTCTGATGGCTACTTTCAGCAGGATAATGCGCCATGTCATAAAGCTGGAATCATCTCAGACTGGTTTCTTGAACATGACAATGAGTTCACTGTACTCAAATGGCCTCCACAGTCACCAGATCTCAATCCAATAGAGCATCTTTGGGATGTGGTGGAACAGGAGATTTGCATCATGGATGTGCAGCCAACAAATCTGCGGCAACTGTGTGATGCCATCATGTCAATATGGACCAAACTCCCTGAGGAATGCTTCCAGTACCTTGTTGAATCTATGCCACGAAGAATTGAGGCAGTTCTGAAGGCAAAAGGGGGTCTAACCCGTTACTAGCATGGGTTTCCTAATAAAGTGGCCGGTGAGTGTATGTGGAAAGATCAAAGTGGGCTGATAGTTTCAGGGCTCTGAAGCCTGCAGTTGGTCTGTATTTATATCAATCATGTGATGCATGTTGTAACACTACCAGCAGAACAGGTTCATAAAACCTGGATGAGATTTGAACAATTTTGTCGAAAGCCTGGAATCTCCAATTTTATTATTTTTTTTCTTCCATTTTTTTAATAGTTTATGTTGGGATCCAGAGGTTTGTCAACTTTTCTCCACCAGAGGGAGCCTGAGACCTTCCTCCTGAGGGCATGAGTCGACTTCTGCACACCTGTTCTCTATCTTCTCATTTGGAGCAGAGGTGGAAAGAGTACAAAAAATTGTAATTGAGTAAAAGTATCTTTACTCTGCCTAAATTCTACTCAGAGTAAAAGTAAGTAAGTAAAAGTACAAAATTACTTCATTTAAAATGTAATTTGAGTAAAAGTTACTTAGTTAATTTGAGTTATTTAATGCAAAAAAAGGATGAGTCATGAATCGAATTGAGCACAAGGTGTTTTAATCGATTTCAAGGCGTATTTCAGTGGACATCCACACTTGCAAAAGATCACCTGGGCTAAGGAACATACTTTCTAACAGCACAAGGACAATCACAACCTGTACTGTACCATAAAGTGCAAACAATTTTCTATCCTAATGTCCAACAGACAACACCATGATAGGAATAAAGACATTTAAACTACATTTTAAAGTATTCCAAATGCACACAAAATTAATTGCCCAATAGATACCAGAAATACAACTTAAATGCGACAGGATCCCACTGTTCACAATAAAACAAAATTCAAAAAGGATCCAACAATTTAAAAGAAAGTGCTCACAGGATATGACTTCAAAATACAGTGTCCCACAAAACTGCCCCAAATCTACAACTGTATACTGGTACAGCTCTTGTTCAATTTCAGCAGCAAATGATTTTCAAAGGTTTTTGCTGTGAGTCTTGCTCTCTTTGCTGTAAATTTATCGCCACATTAAGAAAACATCAATACCTGTAATGCTTGTATTCCCAGCTCAATCAAACTTTGGATACTCCGAACTAGCTAATTCTAAGCAAGTGCTAACAAGCCAAAAGCTCGCTTATACATAAATAATAAATAAACCGTTTGGGATGTCGCAGACAAAAACACATGCGCGAACTTACCGCCACATGTTTTCGTAAATTGGATGTTGATGTTTTAAAAGCCGAAAGCTCTGTTTTGCTGGGCAGGCACATGTTGCACTGCATTATCACATTGTTCCCTTTTGTGCATTTGAAAACAAATAATCCTTCCAAATATGGCCATGGGTTTTTCTGGCTTTTGTCTCAAGAATATGTTTCCTCTTCAGGCCTTTCCTCATCCATACTCACTACGTTTGATTAGCAACTACCATCTTCCAAAGCGCAGATCTGGATTATGAGACAATACAAAGGGTAAGTGCAAGGCAGGGCCACGCATTAAGTTTCAGTTCCATGACACGGGTTTAAATTTCCGGTCACATTGAATTTTTTCACCATCAGTATTTATTTTTTTTGTTTTTACTCATTAACGTGAGGGGGTTTCAAATGTAGCAAGGTAAAACTACTTAGGTTAAAATTTACTTGAGTAAAAGTAAAAATTACATATTTCAAAAACTACTCAGAAAATTACAAATTACTTATAAAAAGTACTCAATTACAGTAACTTGAGTAAATGTAATTCATTACTTTCCACCCCTGCATTTGAAGGCGTATAAATGGAGGAGGATGCTCACTTCTCTGCCAGAGTGTTGCCAGTAATGGTACCGGCTAACTTTGAGCTGCTTTAACCCTGATCTGTTTCCTGAATCTGAATCCCCTTGTCTCTGTGTTTTCTGCTACTCAGATCCTGAATAATCTGGAGATCAACCAACCTACAAGACAGAACCCTCTCTGCCTGGAATTTACCTGCCTGCCCTCCACCGCCGCCTCTGACCTCAGCCCTCAACCTGCCGACCGGCCTCTAGACCCTCAAGGTCCTCCCCCCACCGGTTTGAAACACCCCCCAAACAGGTATTAATCCTAAACCACCACCAAACAGAAAGTTTCCTGGATCCAGACTAATCATTTCTGTCCTCCCCTAGTTGCCCCCTGAGATCAGCCTGATGAACCAAGGAATCCATAAATCTTTGTCTGAATTAATTGTTAAAAAATCTCACTTTTGTATTTCCTGTCTCTGGAGTGTTTTCTGCAAGTGGGTTTGGAGACTCGACCCCAACATGACAGTTTACAAAAATCTCCCGGAAAAAGTAGAGTAATTGTTTATAATAAAGATTACATCAGCCTGTAAATTGAACCCAGAAGAACAAAAGATGGTAGAAGAACCTCTAATGAAAACTGTTTTGTGATTTTAAATATTCAAAGGAAATGGGAAAATATATTAATGTACTGTAATGTTGAAGGTATATTTATATTTTCTGGCTTTTGTAAAGAGATAATCCAAGCTCACTTTGATCAAATCAAATTAGATTTTGAGCAGGAAATAATGAAATGTCATCAGTATAATGTAAAAAATACCCTTCTGTTTTAGCTGTTTAGTTTATCATTGAATTAAAATAAAATTTAGATGCCATCTTCAGCATCGTTAGACATCAATAGTGTTACATAATATATTTTTACATTGCTTAAAAGTTTTTGGTTTTTTTTCTTATTTCTGCTATTTAGAATTAATCTCACATTATTTAACATACACAGCCAATAAAGCAGACATAATTTGTATTGAGGAAACATAGCTTAAATGTCATCTAGATTTTATATTGAAAGAATGTAAGAAGAGATTGAGAAGAGGGTAGGGAAGGAGGACCTATATTGATAAAAGAAGGAATCAAATATAGTTTGTTAACAAAAGGGTCAGATTTGGAATTAATATTCCTAGAAATCTGGGTTGGAAATAACAACATTAAAGTTATAATTTTTTATAACCAAGGGAAAATATTGTCTGCTGAATCATTGGACAACCTCTTAGTGCATTTAGAAGAAACGTTAATTTGCTGTGGTGATTTGAATTGACATATTATTTGATAGGTATAATGGTCACAATGGAATAATAATTAAAGAAGTTATGAATGACAAAAATTTAGTGTGTATAAATGATGGGAATAGCACAAGGATTGATGTAAATAAAGAACAGTAGATATTACACTAGTTTCAAGTTATTTAGCAAGTTACCCAATAACAATACATCAGAATTTAGAAACACAATATTACAATCATGTAGGTTAAGAAAAATGCTTAGAATTCATCTTTAAAAACACCTTTAGAAACCTTAAACACCATTCAATATCAAGCAATTAGAATTATTACTGGAGATATTAAAACAACATCTACAGCATATTTATTGGTAGAAACTGGAGAGGCACAATTAGGTATAAGTAGGGATCAGTTAGCCTTGATACTGGATACATTTAAAATGACATGAACAAACCAATCCAAAACAAGATGTCCTGGAACCATGCTTGGAAAAAAAAATGCAAAAGGTTTGGATGCAATATTCATCAGAAAACCCAAAAAAAAAACCTCAGATCAATAAACTTAAAATCAGTCCATTAGTACCTCTGTCAATTATAAGTCCATGGATATTTACAGAGCCAGCAGTTGATCTGGAATTATTAGAAAATAAGAAAGGAAAGAGTTGTTTGTGAAATTTAGATATAGTTTTAGAATATATCAATACCTATTATGGATAATATGTTAAAATATATACAGATAAATCAAAGAACATATCAGATCGGCGTAGCATACATTATCCCTCAGTTGGGAGTGAATGTAGGTAAGAGAATTAGTGATTACCTATCAGTATATACAGGTGAAATGATTGCTATATTATTAGCTCTTCAGTGGATTGTATATAATCAGCCATTAAGATCAATGGTGTATTTAGATTCTAGTTAATCGTTGATTAGTATTAAAAATGGCTGTTCAGAAATTAGACCTGACATCTTCATAGAAATACACCAAACCTTATTTAGAATAAAGATGGGATTAACTGTTTTATTTGCAAAGGTACCAGCTCATATTGGAATTAGAGGAAACTAAATGGCAGACAAGGTAGGAAAAGAGGCTACCAGGCACAGTTTGGTAGATATAGAGATAAAGATCAGTAAAATGGAAGTTTAAAAGTATAACAAAGAAGAAAATGAGAAAAAGATGGCAAAAACAGAGGGAAAAATGGTTTGTTTTTGTAGGATTTAACGAAGACTGGGAGAAATGAGGAGTAGTGAAAGGAACAGGAGAAAATAAATTGTGATAACAAAGTCTTAGATTCGGGCAAACAGGATCAAATAGCACTTTGTTCATAATAGGGAAAAATTATACAGGTAAATGATTGCAGAGAAGATGAAACTATTGAACCTGGTGAGCATAGGGCTTGGAATCCTGAGGTTGTGAGTTCAAAACCAACTCCAATGGACTGAAACTCTGGCTCACTGAGCAACACCCTTGACTGCTCCCTGGGCGCTGCACAGGGGCAGCCCACTGCTCCCCAACGGGGATGGGTTATGTGCAGACAGTTAATTTCTCCATTGTGAGATCAAAAAAGTTTAATTCATGTAATTTTTAAATTTATTTCAATATAGTTTTGAAAGAAGAAATTATAATAAATCTATCTAAAATGAAAGCTTATATATATATATATATATATATATATATATATATATATATATATATATATATATATATATATATATATATATATATATATATATATATACATACATACATATTGGAGTTATTCCAGCAAAATTCATTACCTTAAATTTTGATTGATTTTGTTTGACATCATTTTTTTTAAATGTTGTTTCAGTCCAAATATACGGAAGAGGGTTGGGTCCACTGAAAAAACATAAAAAGTTAACTGATTTTTACATTTTATTTCAGTGTAATATAAAGAAAAAAGTCAGAATTCTGACTTTAATTTCAGAATTCTGACTTTTTTCTAAGTATTATGACTTTAATCTCAGGATTCTGAATAAGAATTCAGAATTTTGGATCTTAATGTAGATGGGCACCATGAAGGAAGAGAGGGAGCTCTCCGCTTCACTGACAAAGATGTGAGTTGTTTGGGAGGGCCAGTAACACAGAGCTAGTCTTTAAAACAGACATGGCTACAGCTTGATTCTAACATTTTTGTTAGCTGTCAGAATTCTGAGAAAAAAATTCAGAAATCTTAGATTAAAGTCAGAAATTTTAGATTAAAGTCAGAGCTCTGAGATTAAAGTCAGAATTCTGAGATGAGAGTCAGAATTCTGAGAAAAAAAGTCAGAAATCTTAGATTAAATTCAGAATTCTGAGAAAAAAAGTCAGAAATCTTAGATTAAAGTCAGAATTCTGAGAAAAAAGTCTGAAATCTTAGATTAAAGTCAGAAATTTTAGATTAAAGTCAGAACTCTGAGATTAAAGTCAGAATTCTGAGGAAAATAAAGTCTGTTTTCCTGATTAAAATCAGGATTCTGACTTGTTTCCCATATTAAACTGAAATAATGTTTAAAAATCAGTTAACTCTTTCTTTTTCCTGTAGCCCTAATCATCTTCCGTACTCTTCTGCTCAAATAAGTGTTGGCGGTAATGCACAGTGTTGTTTACCAACCGCCAAATAAAATTCCACAAAGAAGAGAGGAGACGAAGAAGAAGGTATCCAAACCCATAGATATCCATATCCAAACCGAGGTGACGATTGTTTGGTTCTGAGGAATGGCCGCCATGACAGAAAGCTGCGTTCCTCACGATGATATCGAATCGGTTCGCATTTTTAACTCAATTCAACATATGAAGACAAAAACTTGAAACATTAGAAGCCGACAAATAACCGAAATTGTTGAACTGTTAGCTCTATGTTTAGCCGAGAAGCTAACATACAGCTGAGCAGTTAACAAGAAAAAAACATGGCGACCGTTTATGAGATAATCTTTTTTTTTTTTTTTTTAATGTTACTGCTTTGTTTAGGTGGTTAACTTTAGGTGTTTTGGGAGTTCTTAGATGTTGAAAACGGCTGCTAGCGGATTTTCTCTCTGTACAGGTTCCTTTCCTGGAGGCGGGGACTGACACTGACGTGAGGCCGGGGGAAGATCTTGAAACATTGGAGGTTTGGCTCTGCTCTTGGCTTTTTGCACTCTAAAGCCGTAACAAAAGTAGTTTAAAAACATGTAAGATCCTAAATGGTTTTTTTTCTTCTGTTAACATGTTTAACCGCTGGAAGTTTTTTTTTTTTTTTGCTTACATTAGTGTAGCACAGTTTGGCCTGGAGGAGATCAATCTACTGAATTACTGAAGCCCAGGATGCTTCATTAAATAGTCTTCAAGATAACTTTGCTGTTCTCATCATCCCTCAATGAAAGCTATTAAAAGCTTTTGATTTAGATCAAGAGAGTGTACCCAGCAAAGCAGGATGGGACCATGGTCATTACTGCTTGTATTGGTTCTGTTAGGCTTGGGCTAAAACAAACTATAAATATATATACATATAAGGATAATTTGGGAGGGAGGCGCTTTTATTTTGCCAAACTTTATTGGTAATTTTGAAAATAATAATCCTTAAAGGAGCATCCTATAGAAGCTGAAGCTCTGGTGGAGACAGAAAGAGGAGAGAAGCAGGAGGAAGTGGAGCTGGACATTCAGACAGCCTGTCCTCCTATAAAGGATGATTCCACCACTGCGGAAGCAAAGGTAATGATTGTAAGAAAACACCCTTCATTTGAGACACAGTTAATCATGAAGGTCTGATTTCACAATGATTCTAATTTCTTCTTTGAAAGTCTGGAAATTGTAGACATCCAAAAAGAAAAATGTTTTGTAAAAATGTTTACAATTTGTTAAACATTTCAGAATTTGAAACGAGTATGTAGATTCTTTCCACATAGAGTGAAATATCTTCTCTTTTATTTTTGAACTATTTAAAAGATGTATTTCTTGTTGTTTTTTCTATGTCCTATCAGTGATCCAGTGTTTCTGCTAAATATATAATTTCAATAGATTGATAAATAAAAGGGACATTTTAAACGGACCTAGTCCAAAGTATGTCTATTTCTACACTTTTATTTATTTATTTTTTCTCGATTAGTCAGCAGTTTCTTGTATCAATATTTGGAATCATCTTTCTGTGCACTTGTATGCATTTATTTAATATTGAATCAAATACTTTTCACGTGTTTCCCTTGGATCATAAGCCCAAATGGCTGTGTGTTACGACAACAGATGAAAGTGTGATTTGGAGCTTAAGTCATGGTCAAACGGGTAACTCCGCACATATGAGATACATTAACGACCACCATGCTTTCAGCTAGCATTGTGTACTGAAAAAATAAAACTTGTATGCCCTGTTTTTCTCCCGGAAACTTGGCGAAAATGTTAAAAATTTCACAAGCGGCAGATGCTGGAGTTGGGGAAAAAACGGAACAGTTGTTGCTTGATGTGCCACATCAACCTATCAGAGAAGCTGATCTGGGAGATGGCAGGGAGACGGACAGCACTGCTGAAGCAGAGCACTATTGTCACTCCTCTGAAATGTTGAAAACTTCAAGCAAATTATATTCGCTTTTATTATTCTGGTGCCTACAGTTTGTACCATATACCAGAAGAACACCAGCGTCTACTTCCAGTCTCCAAGAACAGTAGCGGAAAGTCCCCCAAGAGGCTATCAGGCTTGAGGCAGCTGTTGTTGGGGATTCCCAGTGAAAACGCACTTTTGCTATGTGGGGATCTTTGAGCGAAATAATATTTTAAGGCAGGATCGTAATCTTGATGAACTAACTGCACAGACAATGTTTTCAGGTAGACATTCTTGCATAAAAATATATTAAAACTACTTTTTAATCAGCTTATCACATCAAATATAGCAAAGCGCGTCTGGCCTTAATCTGTACAATCATCAAAAATGAAGAAACAGACACTTTTTTGCTGCTCAAATAGTGGTTTGAATGTACCATTACACTTTCTGATTGTTTAAATTAACCCATGAAACGTAAAATTGTACATAAAATGATCACAGGTCTTCCTTATGAAGTTTCCACCTCTAGTCATGTGCACATGCTTCCCATAATCAGGACAATAGTGTTGTAACAAAGATAAAAAAGGTTTAGCTGCATTCCACCTCAAAATGCAGAAAATGGCGCTTCAGAGAAGATACCCCCGGACGCCACACAAAGCCTTAAAGATGTAATACACCAAGGGTTACACCCTATGAAATATTCACTGCTAAAATCCTGACATCCACTCCATCCATAAATTTTGCGCATTTTTATCCATTTTAAATTGGTGACTTAAGCTATAAAAAAGTATACTTTTATATATTGTAATAACTTTTCTTGATGTAAGATTTCTTTTCCAATCATTCAATACAGCTGGCACAATAAATTGCTAAAATATAATACTGTACTTTTTTTTTCTTAACTCTGCATGTTGTTAAAAATGTCTAGCCCTTGGTGTTATGGAAATATCCAATTGAAACAAGTTAAAACTCAGTTTTTTTTAGAAAATGTCTGATTATCAGTTAATTTTCCGTTCATCGATAAGATCAGTCAACTTTAGATGAATGAATTAATACATGACCTGCATTCCAGGTTTTAATGTATTAATATTTCGATATGTTCAAAATTCTGGTTTGTATTTCAGAACTGGAAGCCTGGTTCCCGCTGCCGGGCAGTTTATTCGGAAGATGGATTGGTTTATCCTGCTGTGATTCTGTGGATTAAGGATCAGCGTTGCCGTGTTCGCTACGATGAATATAACAACGAGGAGGAAATGGATGTCAGCAGCCTGTTGCATCCCAACGAGCTTCATGGGCCGTGCAGAGCAGCTGGTGCAACCAAGGTTAAGATGATATTGCGGGGGAGGTTATATAAACATTAAAGTTCATGTTGAAGGACATTTTACAGTCAAACATACAGAATTTCCAGGTAACTGGGGGTTTCTCTGTATAATATCTTTAGTGCTTTATCTTACTTAGGGCTGGGCAATACGACCTCAAATAAATATCACAATAAATTGGCAGTTTTACCTTCCTTGATAACAATAAATGCTCTGACTCGTCTATCTGAAATAAAGGCATGTGCAGGAAATGCAACTTATTTATGTTAGGCTATGTGTCAGAAGCATAAATTGGCCTTTAGCACTTCTTCACTAGGCTCATCCACCATTCTCTTGGTTTATGCATCTGACTGGATCAGTGGAGTCACATTATTAGACACACTGCCCTGTCTTAATGGGTAAGGAAATACCAGCCACCTTCCAACACAAACAAAACAGCAGCATTAAGTTTATTTATTTTACCCACATGCGAAAATTGTCTCCTGTTAAAGTGGTGAATGACGGTAACGGTAAAAATCTGGTTTATCGCCAAGTTCTAAGCTTGTATACAGTATGTTTGATTTTCTATAACAAGGATTTGTTACAAAACATTTACAAACTGTTTGTTGGTCCTGCAGGGCTACAGCTTGAGGTTCAACCCAGGCAGCAGTAAATCGGACTGGAAAAGAAGCAGGAGGGATGAAAGCAAGGGAGACCGAGGAGGAGAGAGGGGGACACAAGTAAGAGATTATTCAAACTTCAGCAAGGTTTGCGTCTTTTAAAGATTTGGTTCTGATGACCGGGATCTCCATAACAGAAATGGCATTAGCTTCTATATAAACTGTATGTAGATCTACTGTTTTAAAGGTTTTATTTGGTACTTTGCTAGGTAAAGATTGAAAAAGTAAAGGGAATCTGGGAAGCACATAGATTATTTTTGACTTGAACCTCAGCAAATAATCTCAGGGTTAAAATATCCCATCTGGCAAAGTCCAATTTTAATTTAGTTATTAATTTTCCTATAATTTGCCTTAAATAAATTTGCATTCTTTGGTGTGATCGTAACACCCAGGTATTTAAAACCTACTGTGGCTAATTAAAGGTGTGAGATTATATTCAATTCTACAGGCCAGTTTCCAGTCAGCATCATTGCCTCAGACTCATTTTGAGTCTTTTTATAGGCAGGTATTTCGACATAAGACCAGAGGGCTATCATCAAGACCAGGATAGAAGCAGAGAGATCTGACAAAAATAAGATGTCATCTGCAAATAATGCAACTATATGTCCATGCTGGTCCGTTATCCTTTGATCTGAGAATTTAATCTGTTCCAGAGGTTCAGAGCTAAGTGCAAATAAAAATGTCAAAAAAACATCACTGTAACATGTTCCTCTTCCTGTATTAATTCCTACACTAAATCCTATGTATTTTAACGTCTTCTGGAGGTATAGCCAATCTACTCTATCAAATGCCTTTTCAGCATAAATTCCAAGAAGCATTAAGGTAGTATTTCTTGTAGGGATGGGACGATTTATGAAAACCGTCCGAACCGTTTGGTTCGACTGTCTCGGTTCAATTCGCGTTTGTTTCGTTCGGTTCATGAGCTGCTCCTTTTTCTCATAGGCGAAGCGATTACACTGCAGAGCAGAAGGTGGCGGTACTGCAACCAAAGCCAACCACCAGTAGTAAACAAGAAGAAGAAGAAGCGAAGCAGCGTAGCCGGGTGTAGCAGGGAAAAAAATTAGTTGTTGTGGAGAATTGTGTCGGAATGGCGAGTGGGAAAGAACAGGAGTTGGAAGACGTATTATAGGTCTGCTGTATGGGACCGCTTTGCATTTAGAGTGACCTACGATGACGGCGGAAAGAAAGTTATGGATAAAAGTGCAATAGTGTGCAAGCATTGTGCAACACGTTTTGTTTATTCTAACAGCAACATGACCAACATGTCATGCTAACCCCGAAATCCCTCATACTCCGTCAGCAACCCCCGCTCCGCCCCGCTGCGCTCCAGACCGGCTGCTCAAAGCAAAGCCTACAGCCTCCTCTGTGGCTCCCGTCCGCTCCCCTCTGAGTCCCCTGGAGATGGTAGAGAGCATGCGCGAGATGATTAAATTCAAAGCAGCAAAACATACGGAAATGATCCAGGGTTTCCGCGGATCATTTAAAATAATTACAATCCATTATTTTTTGGGGGATTTTTTTCATTAATTTCATTAATTTTTGTGGGATTTCGGTGTAACAATCAACATATACCGAATCGAACTGAAAACCATGACCACGAAACCGTGAATCGAACCGAACCGTGGATTTTGTGAACCGTTCCACCCCTAATTTCTTGTGATGGCAATTGAATGTAAATTTAGAAAATATTTTTTTACCTTGGTGTGCAGAAATAAATCCTCTCTAGCCAGGGTTGACAAAATAAGATGTTTTTTTTTTTTTTTTACTTTAAGTTTCTTTCAATCAAGCCTTATTATAAAACATTTTCTACTTCACCACAAATATAAATTTAAGGCTTTCGCCAGTGTTTTATTGTTTTCTTTGCAAAGCTAACCCATTTATTCCTACATGGTTTTTTCTGTTCTGTTGGACTTTCCATGTCGTTGTGTTGTGGTCTATCAGTACTAATGAATGGTAATGTGAAAAACTTGATTATTCGTTTCACTTTGATATTTTTTAAACCTATAAGTTGAAGTAGGATAAGTCTCACTATTGTTGCCCTTGGATATTTTTAGATGAAAAAGGGAGCTGGCAATCAGAGTAAAATAGACGAGGAAGCAGCAGAGAAGAGGAACTTCACAAACTTTTTCCCACCTTTCACTCCTCCTCGCATTGGCTCCATGGTAAATTTCATATTTTGCTTGACAAAACAAATGTAAAAAAAAATTTTTTTGTTCTTTTTAGTTGTTTTGTTGTTTTTCTAATATCACTCAAGAGAGATTCTGTTTTTTTCTTTTATTTATTTAGAAAATTTTAATACATTTTAACATTTTTCAAAAAATGTATTAAGTTTAAAGATTTTTGAGTTTAGGGGTAATTGGGCTCATGTTTTCTGGCTTAAATCTAAGAGGTTGCTGCTCTAGCAAGTCCCTCAGCCCGGTAATGGTAGTGGCCTACTGCTTTGTAATTGATGTGTCAGATGCAGAGAACAAATTTCATTGGAATGTTAAATGTTGCTTGAAAAAACTAATGATGATCCTTAAACAACTTGAATGATTTAATTAGAATAACATGCTTCATATATTAAGACATTTCAGAAAGCATAGAGTAATTCAGACTACTTTGAAGGGATGAAGGGACAGAGACAAAATAATTGTTTTAAAAATAATAATATATAAGCTCTGGTTTGTTAAAAGCAATGAACCAAAAACTTTTTAATATAGATCTAGAACATGATAGACATGCATGTTATCTGCTTTTAACAGTGTTTTCAGTTCATTTTGCCAAAGCCATAGAATTTTAGCAATGTAAGGAGTTTATTCAAAAGTTAATTAGCATAGAAGCTAATTGCTGCTTCTCCTGGGAGCACAGAATAATCAGGTCTTTAACTAGATGTCTTGAATTGTGGGGGACTGTGCAGCATTTTTCCCTTCTTTCCAGGTGTACCATAATTGGAAACAATATCCCATCTTTGACTGGGTTACATTCTAAAAAGTAAAAAAAAGGTAAATAATAATTTGATTACAGTTGCTGTTAAATTTAAAAGCAGAGCTATGCGAATGTTAGTTAAAATAGCTAGATGGGGCCCTAATGATGACTAAAATGCACACATAATATGAAACAGAACAGGGAGGATTTTATTATATACAAAATATATGTTTAAAGAGAAGAAAATTCAGGGATAACAAAAACTGCAAAAAGGTCTAATTGAGGCAGCTAAACAGGATTCTTGGAAAACTTTGGTGAAGTTTGCAGAAGTTATTTTTCCAATTTCATTCTGAGGGGAACACAATGTAAAACAAACACTGTTGAAGGGAGTCGCATGATGGATGCACAGCAGAAAAAGCGGCTTGTATTACCACTTGTTCCTCTTCATATGCATCCTTGTTATCTCACATTTGGCCTCTAACATAGTTTAGGCCCAAAACAAGTAATTTTTTCCAGTCAGGACTGAAAAGCGTTTTTTGATGAGCTGCGGCTGTTTGATTATTTTTATAACATACAGCCATATAGATACACAAATCTAGAAGTGGTTCCATCAGAATGTGGTTTCTGGATTACGTTGTTTTTTCTTCAGTGGTGTTTGATAATCAGGAGGTTCTCAGATTATTGGGAACTGTTTGGTTATGATGTTTGCAGATTTAGAACATCCTATTCTGTCCAATGCTAAGATGTTGATCACATTTTTGTATTTTTCTAATGGTTACCATCAGGGCTTAACCGTTTCACCTTTATTTTATGTTTAGTTGCATGTTTTGTAAGGAATTCTGTGTAGTGATCTGTCAGTGACTCAGCACACTCGTCTCCCTCTTTAGGACCCACTGTCCTCCATCCCTTCTCCTCCTCCTTGGACGTTTTTTGAGAACGATAAAGGCGATTGTCTGGATGTCAATGCCATCACAAACATGTTGATGATGTGGTACATGTGTGGCTTCCATACTGGCTCCTACCTGGTCAGTAAAACATTGTCTCTGATCTGCAGCCTGTTATTTATAATCTGTTAACAACCTGAATCAGATCGGGGATGGGTCCAAAATGACCCAAAATCGTCCAAAGGGGCGAATGATTTTCGCACCAGTTTAAAGTCTACTTTTTGGAAGATGGTTATTAATTTTATTCTCATGTTTGTGTTTCAGGCTCAGCAGAAATCTAAATCCTCCTCCAAAGACTAACTAAAAGATCACCCCTGAAAATGCATGAAGACTGAGGTAAAGACAGACTTTAAAGTTTTAGAATTGCTGCCATCTAGTGGTTAAATTGGAGATAGCACCCACTTATGTGCTTCACCATAGTTACCAGCATATTGTGACTTAAGGAGGCGCTGTTTTGTATTCTCCTCATTAGTTTGTTATTCAACAGTAACAATAGGACTTGTAACTAAACCCTAAAGTCTGTGGAAGTATTCATGGTGCATCCAAAAATAGTAAAAAAAAAAAAAAAGTTAAAGAAACCATGGTAAAAAACATGGAGCACCTTGTAAGCCACTGAATATATTAAACTGGCAAGTATGGTTGCAATAGCCTCTTTCCCAGTAAATTTAGAGGGTTTAACACAGGTTTTTCAGCATAGGTAGACCAGATAACGATTGGCGTCTCCCCTCCCATTTTTTAATTTTATTTTTTTAACCCAGTTCACTTGCCGAGGCATTTGACCCAGGTCTATGCGGGTCAATTAGTTGTTCTCACTGCTACTGAAAACAGATTGTTCCCAGGTTTAATTGGGTTTTTTCTGCCAGTCGAAAACGGGTATATGTAATCTATATTTATTCATCTTTTTAAGTCATATTAGATTTTCTCTAAGCAACATTTTTAATGTAGATGTTGGCTTTGGTAGGTGAAGGTAGGAAAAATAAGTAGTGTATATAAAAGGTAGGGATGTTTACATGAATATAAGTGTTTGGAATAAAGGACTGATGGGAATATCATGGAGAGCCACCAATTCTGATCAGATTAAGTCAGAGTTAAATTTTATTCAATACAAGAGTGATACTTTATGCCAAAGAGCTTCTATCTGAACACTTTCTACCATGTCATTCTGATTGGTGCAGATTGACCTAACTGCACATGTTGGAAGAAGAGCAGGGCTGTACTTTGAGGCAGCATAGAGCTGTGAGGGATGCTAATCTTCTTTTATGTAATCCAGGGACAGCTACAGTGTGAGTAGCTGAGCCTGTAGCTTTAATATGGAAAGCAAAGCCTCAGGCTGGGTCCGAATGTCCACCCTACCCACTGTATAGAGCACAGTATAGTGGTTATGCCATTTTAAATGTGTGCCCGAACAAAATCATTATGGGGGCAAGAAAGAAGAAAGATGGCACAAACACCATGCGGGGAGCCAGAGTCATGCGGCCTATGGGGAGTGAAAAATAGTGAACATCTGTTTGAATGGCCTGTTAACTGAGTTCCCTATAAAGTCCACTATATATTCCCCGCTCTATATAGTGATTGAGGGATTTAGGGGTTAGGGCAGATGTTCGGGCACAGCCTAAGTCGCCATCAGCACCCAACGCTGGTCAATTCTGGGCTCTCAGGTGAGTCAGAACTAGCTCAGTTTTGTGTTTAGTTTCTTTTTGGGTTACTTTTACTCTACAGTTACTCTCCATTAGAGACTGACACGGGAGTGGATTTTCACTCCTGTCCCGTCCCACTCCTGGTGAAATTACTCCCACTCCCATCCCGCTCCCATTCAGAATGACTCCCGCTCCCGCACCACTCCCATGCTCAGTTCGAAAACCTAGGACGCGTCCTTAGAAGGCCAGATTCGAAGTACGATTACGTCATAGTGCGGCGCTGAGGTCTGGTCGGATTCCAAGACTCCTCGTTATGCGGCCTTAAAATGCGTCCTTCTTTTTGCCCGATTTGAAGGACTGGTGTCGATGTATCCTCTGTATCTTTGGTTTACCCAGGATTCATTGCGAGACCAAGCAAGCCGTGATCAGAGGAAAGGTTACTTGGCGCCGAACAGTGGTGAAAATTGGAAGTTCAGTTTAATATAATCCAGTCTGTGAATAGTTCCGTCTGTAATGAATGAAAATAGTTGTTTTAATGGTTATTAAGTCAGATATGTGACGGTAATGTTTGATTTATCTAAAGATTTTATCTGTTACTGTGTAAATGAGTTTGGCTGTAATTTAAGGACAGATTCTAATATACACTATATTGCCAAAAGTATTTGCTCACCCATCCAAATTATTGGAATCAGGTGTTCCAATCACTTCCATGGCCACAGGTGTATAAATTCAAGCACCTAGGCATGCAGACTGTTTTTACAAACATTTGTGAAAGAATGGGTCGCTCTCAGGAGCTCAGTGAATTCCAGCGTGGAACTGTGATAGGATGCCACCTGTGCAACAAATCCAGTCGTGAAATCTCCTCGCTCCTAAATATTCCACAGTCAACTGTCAGCTGTATTATAAGAAAATGGAAGTGTTTGGGAACGACAGCAACTCAGCCACGAAGTGGTAGGCCACGTAAACTGACGGAGCGGGGTCAGCGGATGCTGAAGCGCATAGTGCGAAGAGGTCGCCAACTTTCTGCAGAGTCAATCACTACAGACCTCCAAACTTCATGTGGCCTTCAGATTAGCTCAAGAACAGTGCGCAGAGAGCTTCATGGAATGGGTTTCCATGGTCGAGCAGCTGCATCCAAGCCATACATAACCAAGTGCAATGCAAAGCGTCGGATGCGGTGGTGTAAAGCACGCCGCCACTGGACTCTAGAGCAGTGGAGACGCGTTCTCTGGAGTGACGAATCGCGCTTCTCCATCTGGCAATCTGATGGACGGGTCTGGGTTTGGCGGTTGCCAGGAGAACGGTACTTGTCTGACTGCATTGTGCCAAGTGTAAAGTTTGGTGGAGGGGGGATTATGGTGTGGGGTTGTTTTTCAGGAGCTGGGCTTGGCCCCTTAGTTCCAGTGAAAGGAACTCTGAATGCTTCAGCATACCAAGACATTTTGGACAATTCCATGCTCCCAACTTTGTGGGAACAGTTTGGAGCTGGCCCCTTCCTCTTCCAACATGACTGTGCACCAGTGCACAAAGCAAGGTCCATAAAGACATGGATGACAGAGTCTGGTGTGGATGAACTTGACTGGCCTGCACAGAGTCCTGACCTCAACCCGATAGAACACCTTTGGGATGAATTAGAGCGGAGACTGAGAGCCAGGCCTTCTCGTCCAACATCAGTGTGCGACCTCACAAATGCGCTTCTGGAAGAATGGTCAAAAATTCCCATAAACACACTCCTAAACCTTGTGGACAGCCTTCCCAGAAGAGTTGAAGCTGTTCTAGCTGCAAAGGGTGGACCGACGTCATATTGAACCCTATGGATTAGGAACGGGATGTCACTTAAGCTCATATGTGAGTCAAGGCAGGTGAGCAAATACTTTTGGCAATATAGTGTATCTGCAGAGAGGGGACTATAAATCTGATAGGAGTTTTATCTTTTTATTGCTGTTTTGCACAATATGCTTAACTAAATATTTTGTGTTGTTTAATATTAGAGATTTTGCAGATATGTTTTTAATACATACATTGTTTAGATTTACTTATATATTTCTACCCCTTTTATAGAATAGAATAGAAAATCCCTTTACTGTCCCACAATGGGCAAATTTACAGCAGCAGAAAGATTATTGAAAATGGTCACACAAATGTGGACCTTAGAAAAATGTATAAGAATAACATAATAGGGAAGAGTTAAAATATAAAAAATACAATTCTGTAAAGTGTTTTAACAATATAAAACTGGAGGATAAATAACCAATATGCAGCTATTGACATTTTTACAGTGATGGATATTTGAAAATAGCAGCAACATCAGAGATGTGCAGAATGACAGCAGCAGGTTATTTAACTGACTAAGGTTTCTATCATTACATTTGATTTTATTTGTTCTTGCTCCCGGTGGTTGGAACCTTTATTCCACTCTGGATTCTCATCAGTCTTTGTTCACTTTACAATAAAAAAGAAAAAAATAAACAAACAGTTTTGGAAACTTCGGTTTTCATTCTTTTCCTGCTTTGTGTGTCAACTTTCGCGGTTGCTAAGCCACAGACCTTACGGCGATAAAACCCGCTGAAGGGTAGACCTGGTCGAATTCACAGCCAAAACTCTTCCGGTCTCCTTATTTTCACGGACTTGAAAGGATCCAGTCTAAGTAGACCGCGTCCTTGGAGGATGCAGCCCAGGATTTCGAACAGAGCCCCATTCTTGTTTGTATTTGAGCGCGGGTGAAAAACTCAGAGCGGAATCACTGTTGGTTTTTGGGTGGTGTAGTTTTTTTGACTCGCATTATATTGTAGGCTTAAAGGAAAAAAACTACAAAATGGGGGCGCCGCGCCAGTACTGGATTTTTTTTCTTTCTATTTTATTTTATTTTTTGGCATTGATCCTAGTTTTTTTTTTTAGTTATTATCGGTTTGTTCCCGCTCCCGTCTGCTCCCGTTAATGTTTAATCCTGTACTGTCCCAATCACGTGATCGTTACTAATACTGACTCCCATCCCACGGGAATCCCACGGGAATCCCGTGACCCATGGGATTCCCCTGAAAAAATGTCAAGTCTCTACTCTCCATTAATGAGGGGACCCCTCGTGCACGTAAAAAGTTGCCTAATTCCGTCATTTTCCACCAATGTGTCCCTGGCCTTCTCAAACAACTCACATCTTTGTCAGTGAAGCTCAGTGCTCCGATATCTCTTCCTTCATGCTGCTCATCTACATTAAGATCCAAAATTCTGAGAAAAAAGTCAGAATTCTGACTTTTTTCCCATGTTAAACTGAAATAAAATTTAAAAATCAGTTAACTTTTTTTTTTCCAGTGGCCCTAATCCTCTTCCGTAGAAATGGACCTAACTCTCAGTCAATTTTTATTCCAGATCATGAGGCACAAAACATAGAAAATGTCAATACTGATTAAGACTTTAGTGCTTGTCTTTTTGAGGGACCCTGTTTTTTATTCTGCTTCATTGAAGTTAAAACTGTCTAGGATGAGAGATTTAACAACCAACTTTACACGTGATCTCTTGCATCATATCAAATCTAATACCTTCTCCAACAGATGCAGTATGACCTATCGTCCTTACAGGAAGTTTTATTTTGAAAGTTAACTCTTTGCTTCCTCATATTCTGAAAAGATTCTGATTTTTTTTCTGTCTTGTTGATGAGCTAATTGGTTCAAACAGGAATCCTAGTGGGGCAAAAACCTGCCTCAGAAAGATCGTGTTTCGTGAAGAAATTAAGAGTTCATGGGTTGAAATATCTCTGCTTTGTTTCATTTTCTTTAGGGTCGGGGAGAAAAGGCCACAGTTTTGTTCTGGTTTTTCGCTTGGACCTTTTTGGAACAAAGAATTTATTTTTTTGTGGTTTAAACATTATTTGATGCTTTGGGAAAAAAAAAATCTTTGGAAATTGTATAGGTTAGTTGTTTTGTTCAAGGTTATTAAACACATTTTTTTTTTCATTGTTTGTAAAGTACATGAGGCTTTGAAAGGAAATTAGATTACAATTTTAGTAAAGCTAAAATCATTTGTTGAATTGAAATAGTTGTGTATGTATTACAGCCTCATGCATTTTCATTGTATTCGGATATTAAATCCTGTTTATTGAAGGACCTGGGTTAAATCTGTGTCTTAATTCTGCTCCACGCTGATCTTCCTCAGCATTGATTCTCCTGCTGTCTGATGCATGTTGACTTCATCGTGCAAAGATTAAAGCGTTGGGTGCTTTGACGTAAATGGTGACACAGAGAGACCCTGATGAGCTGCAGCTCTTCCTGTCAGTCTGCTTACTGTAAAGAAACATCCTGTCTAAATTCTTACAAGGGTACCTCAGGGTCCAAGAGCTTAGTAAAATGTTGATTTGTTTCCTTACCCATTTATCACTTGTCAAAAGATTTGTGGCTATAATCAGAACAGATCAGTCTCTGCAAAGTCATAAATTTAATCATCTCCACTTTTGTCACGGTCTTAAGTTTAAATCATGGAGGTAAAGGGGTGGATGTTTTAAACATACTTCTAAAATGTCTTTTTACATTACAGTCTATGATCACACTTAGGGCTTTATTTATTTTTAAGTGTTTTTTTGTTGTTTTTTATTAAAGCAAACATTTCGAAAGTCTTATTTCTGAGGACTTTTATAAACTTAGCCAAAGAAATATTCTAAGTTTGTGCAGGCATCTGTATTTACAGTCTTTCTGGGGCTTTTATTTTGTTAATATTGATTGAGGTCTGAGAGTCTTAAATAAAACTTTTCACAAATTTGCAGTAATAAGACCTGAGAGAGGAGGGCAAACACCAAATAAGCCAGAATAAGGTTTATGTTCTTGACCCAAGTTCAACATATGAAAACTTTTCATGTGGATTTTAATGTTTGGCTCATTTTTCTATAGTTTTTTCTCCTCAGTTTTGCATATAGGTGCTGTAAGTTATGTTAGGGAAGAGCAACCGCGGCTTTGAGCATTAAAATCAGAGATTTCTGTGGACAGCTGTTGGTTCAGCATAAATCATGGTTAACTGGGCTTTTACTTGGATATTAACGTTTCTGAAGGGACTGGGCAGCAAATCAAGTTAGGTCAGAAAATGTTTCATGTTGGACAAAAGGTGAAAATCTCCCCCTCACTTCCTGTTTGATGGAGCAGAGCTCCTATCCTCCACCGACCTCAAAGGTGAGCTGCCTGATTGCCTCGTTATCAAAGTAAATATTGCCGGTGTGATGTCAGAGTTGCTCATATTCAGTATAAACTCTCCAGACTGAGGCTCAGCCTCCCATGTCCAGCAGGAAGACAAAAGATCCACTAACTTCACAACCTTCAACCCCTATTGCCGTCGTGTCAAAATCCTTCAGCACCATGGTCAGCGGCAGGATGCTGCTCCTCAGTGCGTCTTGCTGGATGCTGGTGGCTTTAGGAAGCTGCAATGAGCTGATAGAGGAGCGATCACCTGAATATGATGTCATCAAGACTGAAGAGGAGAAGGAGCTGGTGAGTCGACACCTCGATTATTGTTTGTGTGCACAATGTTAGCCAGACAAATGCTGAATGGATGGACGGTCAGCCCTAATGATCCTCTTTATAGACTAGTTTGTTGTGGTTTCGACCTGTCCTGTTGTGTGGATTAGCCAAACCACATGGTAATGGATGAGCCCAGGACACATTGACTGATTGCCGTGTAGAAAATAACCAGCAGGTCCTGAGTTTCTACAGGAATTACTGCTGGTCCTTCTTCTGAACAGTGTTTATGACTGAGGATCATCTTGGATCCCTGTCCCTGAGTGGTTCCTAGAACCACAAGTGATCCACAGGATTCACACTGTTGTTGGTGAAGGTAGGGAGGGTGGGGTGTGTGTAAGCTTAGCATCATATCCACAGTCCTCCATGTATTACACTTCAGATGGTTGTGACTGATCCAGTGTACCGGTTGGTCACTGTCCCAGATCCGACCAAGGACATTATGTCGTCTGATAACTGGAGCCGTTTCAGACTGGTTACTGAGGTGCAGTGTTTGATGTACAAAGATACAATATTAGGTAGGGCTGGGCGATAATTCAATATGGTCTGGCAGTATTTCGGTCATGGCAAGTCGGACAAAAAACAAACCACGGTCATCTGTAAAATGTGTTGGGAACCAGTGAAAACCAAGTCTGATAACACAACCAACTTTATTTTTTATCATCTCAGCCGCTCACACCCGCAGGAGTACGAGCTGTGTAGGCCCCGACGCGGCTCTCCTCCAAGGAATCTTCGGGAATTTCTGGAAAATATATATATATTCAGTTCTGGGCAGTTTCCCACGTAGTTCTAACAATTGAGAGAAAAATGCTGAGGTGCCAGCAACTTCAAAGTAATAACTCGGGTTAAAGCAGGAAACGGGGGCGGCGGTGGGGGGGCATTTATTTATTTTTTATATTTATTTTGGTCACTTTTCTGGTCACTTTAGTTTATTCTTTGTCAGTATTTAATAACATAACCCAGGTCTCTTAAGTTATTTTTCTTTAAAACAATTATGTTATGGTTAAAAAAGTTGGTTAAATAAAGATTTAATTCGAAGTCTGTCTTTGTGTTTTTTATTAAAATTAAATCATTTAGCAATATTATAAAAAGTCCAGGCAGAGCTGCACATAAAATATGGTTTCAAATCTTTTCAATAATTATCGATATCGATCAATATGCATTTTTTTTTTTCGATAAGCTTTTTTTCTATATCGCCTAGCCCTAATATTAGGTCTCATCTTCAGATCTACGAGCTGAGATTGTCTTTAGTAACTCAGTTTGTTTAAGATGGGTTTTTTGAAATCTGGGGTTTCGAAAGAGATCGGTCTGTTTTCTCATGTAGAAAGTTATCCTTAGTCTGTGTCTATCACGTTAGAAAACTGTGTCATTTAAGTTCTGTATCTGATTCCTGGTTGAAGTGAATTCCAGCACTCAGTGAAGTCTGTCGCTGTTCCTGCCTCAGATCGAAGCCCTGCAGGAAGTTCTGGAAAAGCTGAGGAACAAACAGCTGCCATCCACTGAGAAGAAGCTAGGCTGGCTTCCACCTGTAAGTTCCATCTCGCCTGACTTTTTTTCCAGCCCCAACAATATTAGGGTTTACATTTGATCCACACTGGGCTTCAGATGTTTCATTGCCATAATAACACAGGAACCACTGCTCATTCCATTTAGTTTTCATGCATCTTTTGAGATGTTGGATGGTTTTGTGAGTTTTGTATTGCTTTTTCCTGTCTGTCTGCCAGTGTGATGCAGGTGAGCAGTGTGCGGTGCGTAAAGGGGCCAGGATCGGGAAGCTGTGTGGATGTCCAAGAGGAACCTTCTGCAACTTCAGTGTCCTCAAGTGTGTATAGAGTTTAGATATAAACACTGTGTAGATCATACAGAAGATACTCTTTTGAAATAACATTTTTTTTAATTCATAAGCTTTAAAAAGTTG
This sequence comes from Cyprinodon diabolis, assembly GCA_030533445.1. Lineage (NCBI taxonomy): Eukaryota > Metazoa > Chordata > Actinopteri > Cyprinodontiformes > Cyprinodontidae > Cyprinodon > Cyprinodon diabolis. The sequence goes on along the minus strand of CM060070.1, from coordinate 15,917,225 downwards.
CTTAATATGAGGAAAGGAATCAACTTTGAATTAACTATAGCTAACCTTTGACTCGAAAGGAGGTCAATATTTGGAGAGTCACACATTGATTCCATGTAAAATAACCCTGATATATTGTTTTACATTGTTTACATCACACTGTTTAGTTTTATTTTTTTTTGTTGTATTTTTTTAGATGCTATTCCAAATCAGAAAAAAAACTTGTGTTAAATAAAAATATTTTTAAATCTGGTTCTTGTATACATCCTCTCCATCTATGAATAGTACCTCAGTAAGGTGCAGGCTATTGTTTGAGAGATATTACTGAATGCTAAAAGTATCACTGAGCTGGTTCATAATCAGAGATGGAGTTTGATTCTGTTCGGCTGGTAAGTTGTAACTTTAGGTAATGACAATGTCTGCCTAAAATTCACCGGTTCAAGTTGGAGAAAAACTAAATGTAATGATTCAGATCATACCAGGTATTTTATACTGTAGGAGAGGACGATTAAAACTTGATGTCTTTCACAAACTGAACTGACAGAGGCACCAATAACATAATTTTTTACGCTATTCAAATTTAAAGTCTATCAAAAAAGATTAGGCTGGCTTTTCAATACAATAGTTTGGGAAAAATGTCTGAATCACTCGAAAAAGCATTAAAGGTGCTATTATGGCCCAGTCAAAGATGTTGCAGAGGGACCTAAAGGAAGCTTTTGGGAAACTGCTTCCTTTAAACTCTTAAGTTCGAAGATGGAGTTGGGTATAATTATCCTGATAGTTTCAGAATAAAAGCACCACCATTGAGCACCTCTGCTGCAGCTTTGAGATATCTCTCTTAAACACTCAGGAATCCCTTGGTTGTAACTCAGCTGTTATCCTGTGTTCTCTTTACCTTAGAGCTGGGAAGCCAGAATGATGTGACCTGAGGTGATGGCATTACAGTTTCTCAAATGTTCGTATGGCCACTAAGGCCATTGTTAAAATAATCACAAAAGCACTTTACTATGCAGGATTAGGCACGTAAAGTTAAAAATTCCTGGCTTTAGACACTAATGGGTAGTATGACTGACTAAATGTTGCATACATTTGAAACTGCTGCTAAAAACTGTTAAATTGAACTACTGTTGATTTAAATTGCAGCTTATTTGTATATGAATATTTGGTTTGGTCTTGTTGCTTAAAACTTCTGACTGAATTCTAACTTTCAAAGTTGTTTCTGGTTAAAATCTACCACACTGGGGTCTGAAATTCATACTTTTTAGTACAGATTGCTTAATGTTGGCGAAGGGAAATATGACTGGACTGGACTTGTGCACCATTAGTCTAACTGGAAAGTAAATGTATACTTATTTCCTCGATGTTTTTGGTGTTTTTCTGCTTAAACACATTAGACCTCCTGATTAACAGCCTTCTGCAGCATTTGTGCCAAGGACGCTCTTACAGTTATCCAAAATGTTAAGGACTGGACATGATGACCAGGTGTTAGACACACTGAATGCAGCCTGTCAATGCCCGTTTACATCAGGGGTGTCCAAAGGCAGTCTTTGAGTGTGGAAGTCCTGCAGGTTTTAAAGATGTAACTGCTTTACTATTCCTGATGCAGTTTAGCCCATTAACCAACCATTAATGGAAGTCTGGTTTGTATAAGCACAGGAACTTTAGAGCCCTTAAAGACTCCCTGAGGACACCCCAGGTTTATATCTTCTTGTTAGACTTTAAAAATAAAATATTTGTTTTTGCTTTAGTTGATTGTCTGGAAAAAGAAAACATATATATATTTTTACAAATTCTTCAGGTTTTATTTATTGAAATGAGTACATCCAACCTGAGCCATATTTCAAACCAGAATCTGAGAACCTCTAGAAGTTGAGACGCAAGATTTCTGCAGTGATAAAAACTTTCAAACAGCAATTGTGGCGATAAAACAAAGCTCACAGACATTTAGCGGAGACACTGACAGCAAAAATAAATCCATTTGTGGTTGCTCTAAGCCTGACTGAAGCCATAACAGAAAATAAAAGCATTGGTGTAAAAAGTTCTGCCAGTTTTGATCCTTTGATCTGAACTGAGGTGCTGCGATGGGAAGAAGAGCAAAGCTTTGAGAAGCCAACATCAGGCATTGCAGATGTGGAGTTAAAGCAAGGAAACAAAGTCAATATCCAAGCATCCATCATGTGACAGTGTCTCCATGGCGACCCTGTTGTGCAGACAGGAAGTTTGTACAGCAGTCATGTTGGTCCAGGCTCGGCCTCCTCCTGAACTGTTGGGCTTGCTGTATGTCTGACCCACCTCCACACCAAACTCCTAAAATGCAAATAAAAAAATTCTATTAAACCATAAAATCTATAATGTTTGTCAGAATGAAGGCAAAGTGAGTAGATACACATTCAATCTTTGGTTCAAGAATAACAGTTTATTCATATAGATGTGGGCTTTTCATTCATGGAATAAATAAAGCTCACAGCAGTGGTGACCGGTTCCTATACAAGTAGAAAGAAAACTTTTTAAGGGCTTTGTTTGTGTCATCTGCAGAAGAAAAGGTGAGTTGTGTCCTGATGTCCTCAATCATCCTGATTTAAATCATATGTAGCTCTTATTTCACCTAAAGTCACTCTGCTCTATGAATAAACATATTTGAGTAACTTTACCCAAAAATCCAGGAACAATTTGGTAATCATCATCTCCAGCATTGGTGGAAAGAGACACATGTAAAGTGGCTTTAGAATGAGATTTATATTTTAGACTCATGGTCAGGAATCTTACCCCCAGCACCAGTTTTTACACATTCACCAGGGAACCTTTATATAAAAATTCAGGCATAAAGGTTTAAAGTTTTTTTTTTTGTTTGTTTTTTTTATGAAAGAGTTGCAATCAAACTAGGATACTTTCTGAGGACTAGAGTGACATGAATGAGTTGGGCCTGGAACACATTAATTTTAACCATCAGGTTGATTTGTTTTTAAATAATTAAGCATTTAAAACATTTAGTTTATTCAATTTATATTCAGTCTGAACAAACTGAACAGAGAATCCACATATCCCATATGAATACGTGACACTTCTTTGAGGTGACAAAAACAGTCTCACAGCTTGCTATGCTCAATGCTTAATGCTCTGCCACCACATAAGAGCCTAGAATTACAATAGCTGCTTTAACCAAAGCTTTAGAATTAGGAAACATTCCACCAAAGGTGGTGATGAGGAGTTGGCAATAAGAGGGGTTTCATAATCCAGCAAAGATTTCCTTCAGTTGTAGGAAGTCTAGTTGAAGCAGCTGATTAAAACTCTCTACACCATCAAGTAGTCAGTGTGTGAAATCTTATCTTCTAAAATAACTTTGGCCATTTAGATTTTTCCTCCCTTAAAAAAAATTTTTCAAACGCAGAAAATGTTGGGCTACCACCACCCCTTACCCCCATGGTTATTTGATTGTGAGGAAATATTTGCGCTGAACCAATAATTTGGGTCATGAGTTGACTTCGGTATAATTTTAAGGGTCAGAAGCTAAATAGTTTGGGAACCTTTGATTTAAACCAGGACTGTCTTTATAAGGGATTTTGTAAATTGATGCAGTGAGATCATTCATCTAGCAGATGGGGCTCTAACTCTTCAAATCCTGCTTTAATCTGATGAACATCAAAGCTCCCTACAGTATCATATTTGCTAAAAGCTGTCATATGGCTGTAATATTAATTTGGTCTTAAAACATTAAATTCATATTCATTCAATATCATTCATATTATCCATGTTCCCACCTAGTGCAATAACTATATATATATAAATTCAAATACCAATCCAAAGAAATACCCATGTAAACACCCTGTGCAATAATCCTTTATAATAATCCTACTATAAAAATAAGAAAAAGCTGTCATCTGTGGATGCACTGTATATACTGTATATATCTCATGCACCCTTATTTCCACCTTTGGCACATTCTTCTCTTTTTTGTCCATTTGAGCTGGTGTAATGAGTGAATTTCTCCACTGTGAGATCAATTAAATCAATCAATCTATCAATGTTCATCTAAAATCCAGGAATAGGTGAATTTGTGATGCATTCTGGTGTGTTTGAGCCTCCAGGAGTGATTTAGCATCATGCATGTGGGATTATCACACATCTGGTACTCACAAGTTAGCAGATGCAGAGCTGCACAAATAAGTATCATCAGTGCAGGAATACCAGTGAGGGGAGCGTTGGAAGGTGATGACTCAATGGGTTCTACTTGTTTGTTCCCCTGCGGAGCTTCGGATTGAGCATCTTTACACTTCTCACTGTTGGAACACAAACAGAAACACAATCAGAGCAAAAGCCTCAACCAGCAATGGTTTGAAACTGGAAGCTGCTGACTGAAGAGTGGACTCACAGCTTTAGCTTCACATACTGCTGCTCTACATTGCAGGCTTTGGTCTGACTCTGAGCTGCTAACATCTGGCTTTCAGCTGCTGCCTTCAAGCCATAACAGGACTCTGTCTGATGGACAGCACGGGTCAGGTTCAGCTCCAAGACCTCAACCTTCTCTGAGGATACACAAGAAAAAGAGTAGTTAATACCAGGAACACACAACCAGACATTTTGCATCACATTTCTCCGTTATGGAACCAGCAGGATAAAGAAATGACACCTTCCCTATATCTTTGAGATCAGTGGCTGCATTCTGATAAGTGTTAGTGGTTCCAGCAGTCATTAGAAACTCTCAGAAACATCTAGTAGCTGACTCTAAATGTTGAACTTTCACTTTTTTTCACTTTCTCTTAGTTTTAACAGAAGCCTTTGGGTATTAAAGTGACACACAATGTGAAATAGGCTGCTCGATATAAAATTTTAGGAAAAAAATGGTTACTGTATATAAATTTATATATATATAAAACAGCCAGATTGATACCATGTAAAATTCACATTTTTTGTTTGTGATTTCACAAATCAGTTCATCTTAGTTTCAAGGTAAGTGGCTTGGTTGCTCTCATTTTGAAAGTCCTTATTTTGACCATCTAAGGAACCATTGGATGCTTTTGAATCAGGTAAGACCAACTATATCTTAGGTTTTTTTTTAGTCCAAAGCCAGAGTTTTGAACTATTATCATGCACATGAAAACATTTATGATTTCATGCATTCTTCCAAGGTTCCTGGACCTGTGGAGGAGAAACTCACTATCCTGGCCAGCTAGACGGACTCACAACTGTCTGATCTACCAACACAGTGCGGATGCCAGGCCCATAATGCAACATCCCTTTTCTGTAACCGTAACAGTCAAAATTGCAGCTGCAATCAAGAAACAGTTATCATGACTAAACCTATCTGGATGAGTTGTTGCTGAAAAGTTGAATCTTGTTTTTTATAGATGAAAGCCTATAGTTCCTGTTAAAATTGCAGTAGCTGCCATTAGGTCCTCACTTTTTAAAGAGAGTTCCCTGATAGGTGCTAAGGTTTCCTTCTAAGCTCAGTCAGATGGTCATTTATACTCAACCAGGTTATTTGGATGGTTTCTTTCTATTTAAATGATCTCTCCTTCCTATTGTTAACAGAGCCATTGCATGGGAAATGCATACTGTGCAACCACTGAATATCAATGAGCAGGGCCTCAATGATGTCAAGTTGGCACAGGGTCCTGCATCAGCCTTGCTTTTTGCATCATGTTTGTGCATAATGAGCCAGGCCTGCAAATTATATAACAATGCAATTCATTTTCTACAGTAAGAGAAATCTTGACGCAACATGTAACTTGAAGTAGTGGTTAAATGTTGCTTTAGGTATTCTATGTATAAAATTTAGGGTTCTAATATCAAATCATACAAAAATCTCTGAGTTCAGTTTGGATATCCAATATTAACACTAATGTGTTTGCTAATATTCTATACTGTATTTTTCTTCCTTTTGACAAAACAACAGCTGGCATTTCTTCTCTGCTTTAGTTAAACACCAAGCAAACATCACTGTCACAGACCCCCCCCCCCCCCCCCCCCTAACATAAGAGATCCTGCTTTGTTTGACTGAGAATTATCCAACACAGCAACTGTAATTAACTGATCCTGGATCTGTTTTTATCTGCTCCTCAGTTCAGTCTTTAGGTCTGGAGTTATCACCAGTTATGTCAGGAATGATGCATCCTGCCAGGGGGCATGTTTTCACTGCTTTGGCTGGAGTTTTTTTTTTTTTTTTTCATATATTTGTGCAGATTCTGGGTCACTTTCAGAATTGGTGAGATCACCAAGTTCCTCAGTGCTGACCGGCTCATGTGGTTCTGAAGCAGCATACATTCTGTAAATAGTTTGAGGTGGTAATTCAGAACTTAAAACTAAACTAAACTCAAATTTAAGGTTTTTTAAACTTAACTCTGTCTGGATGTCTTGCCTTGTGTTTGTGTATAAACTGTATGACTCCATTCTCCCAGACTGATGGGTTCACATAAAGCAGAGATTAATTCCTAAACACAATGTTCCTTTCATATCTCTACTTTACAGGAATTTATCACTTCCCTCCAATGCAGGAGGCAGGATACCACGTTTATTAAGAATCTGTTCCCACTTCCACAAAACTTCTAAACTGCTCCTGGAGGACATTAGTCATACAGCAAATTACAAAAAAACATCTGTTTTTACATTTCATCAGACAGTGCAGAAACTCTTTAATGCTTTGTATCCTTTTTTATCAGCACTTATTAAAACGTAACATGCCATCTTTAAAATCTATTACGCATAAACATTTTTAAAGAGTAAATAAGCAAATGCTGCTTTATCAATAAAAGTCTACAATATGGTACAACTAAAAGCTCTTAAGACAGGAAATCCTGAACTAAAATCTGACAGTCTACAGTTAGCCAATTCAATTCAGTTCAGTTTATTTATATAGCACCAATTCACAACACGTCATCTCAAGGCACTTTACAGTTCAACCAGATCATGCAGTCAAATTGATTCAAAGTTTTCTATCTAAGGAAAACCAGCTGATTGGATTAATTGACTTAAAGGCAATCCCTCACACTAAGCATGCTTGTAGCGACAGTGGAAAGGAAAAACTCCCTTTTAACAGGAAGAAACCTCCAGCAGAACCAGGCCCAGTGTGAGCGGGCATCTGCCGAGGCCGACTGGGGTTCAAGGAGACAGAAGCAGAGATACTGAAAGAAGCAGTGATACAAAAGGCGACTGTAAACTAGCTCCTTAGACGGCCCTGTCGAGGAAACACACAGCCAGGCAGACGAGCTCCGAGCCAATTCCCATGTCAGAGGATTAAAGACAGCACATCCAGCCAGTCACAGTCAGAGAAACAGGACTACACTGAAAAACAGGCCAAGCTTCAACATCTATAAACAAAGGTGTTGATGGCAGCAGGCTGATATTTCTTAATTTAGAAATTGTGATTTATCTAATGACATTGGTAATAGAAAGGTTTACATCAAATCCTAATAAAAGATGGAACCCATCCACTTGTTCTGGTAAATCGTCTTTAGAACTGTAGCTTCGGATATCCCTTTGTAGAAGAACCTAGAGCTAAAAAAGAAGCATCCAGAGGGATCTTTTATTTAACATTCAGAACCTCAGCATGAAGACCCTGACATAAAATGAATTATGTTGTGAAATAAAAACAATATTGTATTATTTTCTCACACTTTAACCTCTGATTTTTAAAACTCTAGTAAATATTCTTCTGTGAAACCTTTGATCACAGGTGTTCACAGAGCGAACTCATCCAGAAGTTGAGCAACAGGAGGTGATGAATTCATCTACATGTATAAATTAAACATACAAGAGGATTTAAGAAAACAGCTTTAGGTGAGCTAATGGGAGTTTGTTAGAACTAGATTTTTTTCCCTCTGACATGAAGTGACATCAGAAACCTAAAAGAAGAGTAAGGAAAGAGGGGTGGATCACAGCGGCATGAAAACCCAGTTTGGATTCTGTGACATGTGGCACTGTGGTGTTGGACCGCTCCCTCTGAGGCCTTAGCAAGTTCCTGCGAGGCTAACTTCATCACAGGGAAACCCACATTCCACAGTGCTGACCGAGTCCAGCTGACTGACCGGGGAACAGCTTCCTGGACTGCAGCAGGTTTGAACCAGAAACCTGCAGAAACAACAGCTCTGGAGCTGAAACGGTGAATAGATCTAGTCACAGCGGCCTGGAGTCACATTCAGACACATCAGGCAACTTTGATCACAGTTCATAAGTTGAATGGAACAGGAGAGTACAATCTCACTGAACGCATTCAGTTCTTCATGCCTGAATCACTAAAGAACATATAAAAATCACCCCTATCTCCACAGAACTTTCAGCTTTTAAGGATTCTTGATGCATATAATGGCTTCAGTAGGTGTAGAAGCCTTCTGAAAGTTCTGGTTGTTCATGGTTTAAGGATTTAATGCTCATCCCAGGTGTGTGTTTTCTGGAGGGATCATCACAAAAAGAAACAATGAAGTCCAAACCACCTCTGAGGCTATTTTTTTTTAGGATCAGAGAGTTTTGTTTAGAGCCCAACTTGGGCTGGCTGTCTTTGTGGGCATTTGGAGGTATGGTTTTGTTAACGAATTGCCCTAAGAAATGTTCCAGCCTCTTCTGAACCAGAACCACAGTTTCATGCTTTTAGAAGGTGAGTATCATTCTGGCATTCAAGCTCTCCAATGTTTGCTGAAGGTCAGAGTGTGAAAACACCAAAAGAACCACAACGTAAACCTACAACCCTGAGATTTCCCAACCAGATTCTTCTGCTTTAGTCTCCTCAACGGATAAATTCCAAACATCCTGAGCTTGTTGGTGAAAAGCCCTCTTGATATAATATGAGAAATGCATATTTTGCAAAATACTACGGCTAATTTAAAGAATATAATATTATTATCTGGGTTGACAGTAAATAAGCAGCTTTTATGGACTGATCCTTCTCATTGCCATAATTGCTTTGATCGTGTAAATGTTGCTTTCACCCACATTTGAGCATCTTTGTATTTTATCTGTGAAGTTTGGATTTATTCTTCTGCACTACACTTTGATTAGCTGTTTCGTTTTAAAAGTGCTTCTCAAATAAAGCTGTATAGCTAAAGCTTTTACCGTAGCTTTTACGGTACAATAATTATCTCTAATTGTCCTGCTTCTTGATTAATTTAGTCTTTTCTCTTAAACAGATTTAGGTTTCTTTTCTGGCAACTCAGACTGAACACATGAACCATCGGGGTCTCTGGGATTTATATTTTTAGCTCAAATGGTCCGATTTATGTTTATGTTTTGATTACATGACTCAAAAGAGACTTTAAACACACTCTTCTATTAAGCCATCCAGTTGGTTCATATTTATTTTCTCTGACTCACTGGTCACCATGGTAACTGGGGGCCGGGAGACGCAGCTATGAATACCAGTGGAGAAAGTCTCCTTTCATGGAAGTGATGGAGTTTTTCCTACAGTTTTACCTTTCTGCAGGTTTAGCTCCTCTGTGAGGTTCGCTTCACTCTGCTGCAGCAGCCTGACGTCCTCCTGCAGAGCACTGATGTTTTCAGCTAGCATGATCTGCAGGACAAAACAAACACACCCCCAAAAGGGGGGAAAAAACATTATAGGGAGCAATGAAGAATAATGATGATGCTATGATAAATGTGAGTTGCTACTACAGATAAGAAACTTAAAAAGGCCCAGAACATTTCTGCATTAACAGTTGGTTACAAAGGTTTTCTCTTTTGGAAAACATAAACAAATATACAACATGGAGCAAAAAAAAAGGAAAATAACAGTTTTTAGCAGTCTCTTAAAAAAACGAAGCAATAAAACAAAACAAAAGGTCATATAGACCAAGAATTTCGACAGGTTCCAGTTGTGCTCTGCATGTAACAGCAAGTTCCTTTATACCCAGCATGCCTGGATCATGCAGCAGGCTTTCAAAAGAATATGTTACCTGGCTGAAATTTCCTAAAACCCTTTATAATACTGTTAGATTCTGATGACATGACATTTGGCCCAATGTTCCTAAAAAGGTGTCTGCTTAAAAACTTTAAGTTGTACACCCGTTGTGTCGCATAGTATTGGCTGCATAATGCTCTGAGGCTACTCTTCAGGGGGTTTTTTCTTTGCCAAATATACCAAATCATATCTGACCCCAAATACTCAGTTTGTAAAAAAGCTAAAGAAGAAGGCTTTTGTAGATATTTCCTTTAGTTACCATAACTCACTCCCTATACCATTGCTTTACTTTGTTTCTGAAGGTTTTAACATTATTATATAGTATCATATGCAATAGAGATCAACCTCGTCTCTGCTGCATTTGTGTACTGATCTTATAATGTAAGCTTCAAATCTGCAGGAAGATAGAAATATGAAATGAATGCATGTTTTTAAATGACTAAATTGTCCTTTCTGAACTTAATCTCATGCTTTTCACCAATAAAGTTTATTTAATTAATCTCAGGAGTTACATTAACAGTGCAAATGTTTAGTGGTTGCCATCTGGCTCATGGCAACCTGTTTAGTGGTTGCCATGAGCCAGATGACAGAAATTATACACAGACAAATGCAGATAAATGCCTTCTTTCCTTAATAACTGAACATGTTCAGACTACCATGGCAGAGTCATACTTTCTTATTGCATCATCTGTAAAAGCAGAACCATCTACAGAGTCTAAACTGCTCTTACACATCTGAAGAGCCACTGTTATTTGCCAGGCATAGATGAAACAATCCAAACAGTTTGGTTTCTAAGAAGCTAATTTAGAAGTTAAGGCTTATGATTGTTCCCTCTATAACTAAGATAGAGAGCTTTAAAAGTGAGAAACACCATTTTACATATGTAATACAAACTGTGAAGATCTTTACTATTAAAGAAGCAACAGCCTGATGCAAAATTCATTTATTTATTAGAGTATTTGGAAGATTGCTGAGATTTAAAGCTTCGGGTGCAGGGGTTGACTCTTCTGCAGGAAGCCAGCAAGTAACTCATGGGGGTTCTGCAGCATCATTACTCCAATAAAAACATCCACCCCAATAAATGTTTGATGGTCCCTCTGTTTTTAACCTTCTGCACAGGATCACAGTGCAGAGAAATAGTAGTTTTAACACAAATTATTGTGTTTATCGCTGAAAACTGTTGTTTATATGAATAAAGTCAAAGTGATTTTAAAAACTGTGTTTTTATCAGCAGGTAATGTTCACTCTTTATGAATAAAACTGCTTTATCTGGGTTTGCGGCCAACAGTCGCACTGATATGAGGGAATATTAGAAACTTCCACAGTGTTAAGGAACTGAGGGAGAATTTATAAGTTTAGCTGAAAACATTGTCGTTGTTGTTTTTTAATGAATAACTGAAAATGAGAGCAACTAATCTCTGAATTGTCAAACTGTGCTCTGTTTATTAATAGATTATAAATTATATTAAATTATATTATAAATTATCTTCAGCATTATGCATGTTGCATCAGGTCAGTTTCACATGCAATTATATCTGTGTTTGAGCCTAACATTACTAAACAACCTTAATGCCTCCTTCCTTACTTTAGAATGAACAAAATCAGACAAGGCCCCTAACTATGGAGACTATCAGTGATTCTGAGTAGTTGCTTTTTCTTGTGTCGCTGTGTGAGAAACTCTACAGACAAGGGATGTCAAAGTGGATTTGTAGACAGCTTACAGCAGACATAGAAAAAAGATAAAACATTTTTTTATTTTTTCTATTTTTTCTCTCAGTCATCGTACGAGGAGAAATAGCTTTAAAAGTAAAAGTATTGATTGTATCAAGCATCCTTTTAAAGGTTAGTATACAGTAAGTTCCTATAATTCCTGATAGACATAGAAGGGAAATTGGTAAATGAGAATTTCTTTCTTTTTAGGTTCGTGTTAGTGAATTGCCTGGACATCACTCCCTTTATCTACTAAGCAGTTTTACTTTATTTAAACCATAAAGTAAAAACTCTTTATATACTGCTTTTTATCTCTAAATAGCTAGGTTAATAAACATTATTTCAGATTATTCAATTTAAATTTTAACTCTTCACCATCTAAGGGAGGCGTTTTCCTGTGATCCAATTAAGATAAAAGCAGGTTTTAGATGCAGACACCGATGCTGGTCATGCTCACTCTAAATTTTGCTCACTATGACAGCCGAGATCCTGGTTGCTTAAAATGATTACAACCTTTACAATAATCTGATCTGTCTAAGGTGTTAAGTCCTATGATTATTCTCATCAAATATATTCTAAAGATTGCTTTCCTTTAAAAAAGCACATGGCAAGTTTGTTAAGTGCACTGAGAATGAAGGATGGGTTTCCTGATTCCAAAGGTTTCTGCTTTTCTGTCAAATAAAGTAAAACAATAACAAAAATGGTATCGGAAACCTTTCAACCTCCTGGATTATGCAGTCCTTTTATGAATGAATGCTTCAACCAAATATATTCAATTCCTTAACAGTTTTTATCACTGTGCTGTGAGGTTTGTAACAGGTGATAGACATCTTTCACATTATTGTGAATTGTGTGCAAAAGCTAATGGTCTCTTTTAAACGTACGGACATCACTTGATGATCCTGATTTATAGAACTCCACTCGGATTGGCTTCAGTCAGTCTCTCCTATATCATTCTATTACCACCTATTCTTAATGCTCTAACAACATCTTTATTTTGCAGGATCCACGGTTTCAAACAGAAAAAGCAAAGCAGGTATTCAGTCTTATGGCTCCTGTAACATGGAATCAGGTTCAGTCTGAACTTCTGATGTCGCATTTTATTTCAATAGATTTATTTTGAGCTACTATTAAAGACAAGCAATAGCATTAATTTAATCTTTGTCGTTTTTAAACTGTTTTATAGTTTGCTTTACACATGCATATTGTTTAATTTCTTTTACTTTTAAGTTACTGTACAAGATATCCAGGTTTTATTCCCAGGTTCCTTATCCACATTAGATGTGGATCTAAATGGAGTTTTACCTAGTTAAATAAAGAAGAAGAAAAAATCTGAATATAGCAAAAAATCGTGTGAATAAACTTCATATAAAGCTTAATATTGGCTCATTTTCACCTTACAAGCAACGTGTTTGCATGCACCAAAACACATTAGGTTTCACATCCTTCATGCATCCGGTTTATATCGGAGCTCAGCAGGAAGTGAAGTAAAGGAAGCTCCACTTTGCTGCCAATGTCTGCAAACAGTAGCTGTTCACAAACCACAGCTGGGTCCCTCTAACTAACTGACACACGCCCTGTGGTTTCTACTCGGCTTTAATCAACACTTGACCCAAAGTAGGACAAATAATAATCAGTATTTTTAATTGAAGGTCTACAGACATTAAGGCACAGATGAGCATATGTGGAGAAAACTGACATGACAAAATCGAGGCCAAACATACAACTCCAAGCGAATGTTTTGGATTATTATAAAGCAAAACATGTAAGTGTGTCCCTTTTTTCTGCAGGTCCAACTGTGGCTTCAAATGTCTCACCCAGTCTAAATATTTAACAGCTGAGCCAATAAAGGGGGCAGTGCTGATGGTGACGGATCACTCACCTCCTCAACAAAGCATTTCATAAAGCTGATAAATGATGAGCTCAACAACTTCAACTACATGATGCAGCTTGATTGTGATCACAGGAAGCTCTCAGGAAGTAGAACCCGATGTTTTTTATCTAACTTTATTTTAAGAAAAAATGTACTTAATAAATCAACATCACCAACTACAGAGGGATGAAGAGCCACTGACATCTTGACTGTCTGGTTCCAAGCTGATTCTTATGGTTTTACCCATAAAAGCAGCTTTAAACAATAAACAAAAACATTCAAATTCCTTTTAGATGACCACACACAGACGAACAGACATTAGCAGCTGCTGCAGGTGAAAAATTAAGAAAAACTAAAGTTTTAACTCTTAGATATTTAGGAAACTTTTTAACAAGCTTCAAAGAAGACAAATATAACTTCTCAAAAAAATTTATAAACTTTTATGACTCTGGAGATTTTTGAATCTTTAACTCTTATAGTGCTTCTAATTTTAAAGAACATATATGAGTTTTAGATCAAAAATTGATTTTCAGATCTCTATCATTTTTTGGTCTACAAGTTTTGTAGTAGAGTTCATTTTATTGTTGTTTTTTCATACAGTGATGCAAGTTAATGCTGCATGGTGGTACAGTTTGTAGCACTGTTGACTTGCAGCGAGAAAGTTCTGGTTTTGATTCCCTGCATGGAGTTTGCATGTTCTCTTCATGCATGAGTGGGTTCTCTCGGGGCACTCTGGCTTCCTCCAGTCCAAAAACATGTGTTAGATAAATTGGTTAATCTAAGTTGTCCTTAGGTGTGTCTAGGTGTGCATGGTTGTGTGTCTCTGTGTTGCCCGTTGACAGAATGGTGACCTGTCCAAGGTGTACGCACTTCTCGCCAATAGACTGCCAGAGATCGGCACCGGCTCCACCACAATCTTGATGGTATAAGTGAGAGAAGATGGATGGATGGTTGGATCATGCAGGTTAATTTAGAAAGGTTTTTTCTCTTAATTTAGTTAATCATAATATTAAAACTATTTTTTTAAATGTTCTTCATGCTATCTTATTTAAACTAGTTTCAACACTGGAGCCTTTCTGTTACATGATAGGAATAAGAAATTTGCAAGGAGCGAATGTTTTTCCAAAGTATTATTCATAAAAGGATGTGTTAATAACTTTATAAAAGCAGCTTTAGGTTTGTCAGAGGCCAACCCCTGCAGGGACATTAGAGCTCCAATGGTTCTGTTTGAATGAGAATCAGTTGATCTGACTTTGAACGTTCTCATCTGTGGCTTGTTGAATCTGCAGGGACTTTCAGATCCAGTTTTGACTTTTCAACCACACAAATATCCAGAATATTTTAAGCTGAAGTACAGAAAAACGTAGCATTACTCAACAGTGTTTTCATTAATTTAATATATTATCTTTCAAAAATATTCATGTTTATCCAGAATCCACAGTAATGCTGGCAACAGTGCTTGAGGTTTTCCAAATCCTGAAATATTTTACTAGATTAGTGGGAGGGGAGAAGCCTGAGAGGGAAAAACTTAGCAGTAAGGAAGAGGTGAAGAAAAGGAGGAAGAAGAGGAATGACTCACTAAGAACCACAAAAGCAGGAGGCAAGCACTCACTTTTTCCAGCCAACTCTTCAGAGGATCTGTAGCTGGAAAAGCTGGGAGCAGAAACTCCAAGAACAAGAGGGAAAATGGAGTCTCCCAGTGGTGGAAAAAACAGGGAGTGGGACGTCCTGCATGGTTTCTATCACAACTCTGAAATACGCAGAAAGCTGATGAACCTACTTTCTGTTTCTGCAGATCTGATTTATAATTCTCTGGTTTAAACACTGCTTCCAGAGGAGTATGGTTTTCATTTTACCAGTTAGGTTCAGAAAAAAGATCATTGGCAGCAAATCGATCTTTAAATTGAAACCAGTTGTGTCACATTCACTTGAAGGGTTCATTTGAATACAATTTGTTGAGGCTCTCAGAGCATCACAAATCAGCACTCAGACGTTTCTTCACAGTTGGATAGAAAGAGTTTGGATTAAACATCAATCTAAAACACTCAAAACAAACCTTAAAGAGTGAAAAAAGAGCTGAAAGACCACCATAAATAAATGAATAGATCAAAGCTTTTTTTGCTTCATTCTCACGTTAGTCAAAATGGTGCAACCCAATGCTAGTTAGGTGGAAGATCAGTTTCTGCTGATCAGACTGTCATATGTTGGAAGTTGCTGCTCCTCGATTGTGGGAAAACTGAGCTGCAAACACATTATTTCATCACATAAAATATGAGGCACTGAAATAATCAAGTTTGTCTTATGAGACAAAGCTGTAGTAGATTCACATCAAGCGACCACTTCCAGAACCATGGAAACCATTGAGACTAAGTAGTAAATAGACTCTATTTAAGGGTTTACATATCATAGCAGGTTTATTATCCAGCTTGTAGAAACACATTTGGCAGCAAATGTCCTGCAATGTCTGACTTTATCAGCCATTCACCTGCTTGTAGAAAAGGTTTAGCCTTAGATTTTAAAGCAGCTTAGTATGTAAAGTGATTGATGATTGTCATTCAATAGGCATCTTAATGATTTCTGCAGAAATGAGAACAGTCACAGCATAACATTCACCCGATCTGTTCTGATCAGCCCTGTTCTCACTACACAGAGCATTCCTAACTGTCATGCCAGTCAAACACCATTTGTAAGAAGTAAGAGACTAGCAGTACTACCAACATATGCAGCCACCAAAATAACTCTACCAAGACCTAAAATTCAATGGCTTCATTCTCAAAGTTTGGCCTAGCAGGTGTGAGCGAATGCTTTAGGCAGAGCACGCAAGAAGGAGCTTAATTGTCACTTTGGATTTTTCCCACAACATGACCCAGTTCGGACTGAGCTTCAGAAATCATGTTGATGGTAAGATGATTTACTCTGGTATGCAGAGTAGTTCCTGGTAAGCCCCATAGCTGAAAGAGTTCCTGGTGACTGCACCATAAGCTCCAATCATCAGCCCTCCACCACTATGCCTTACAGCTGAGATTAGGTGTCTCTGCTCATGTGCTGTGTTTGGCTTTCACCAAACGTGGACCAGGCCACTTTGACCTAACATCTCTACTTTAGATAGGTTTGCAAATCTAAACAAACCTTTGCTGTCATATGAGTATCAGAGAGGACATCCTTTCTCCTTCTACCCCTTAAGGCTAGTATAAAAGGACTTATGAATGACAGGCATCAAATAATTTGGAGGGGAGCTGCTAACCCCTCTCAGACTGACCAGAAGGAACAGTTTCTTGAAAAATGTTATTGAATTAATAAAAAACAGGCTTTTTAGTAGCCTTCATTTTATTATATTAGGAAATATGTTGAAAGGAAAGAGGATTCAGACATTTGAATTGTGAAAGCTTCCTGGAGAGGTGGCGAAACATCTTCAAACTTTGGAAACCAAGTCCAGTGGATTTTTTGAACTTTTACAGAATGACTATGACCTGGATGACTGAGAATCTTCATCAGCATAGGAAAGAGGATTACAAGAGAGGGGGTTGACATTCAGCAAAGGTCAGCAGAGCAAGCCTCAAACTTGCGATAGCCAATATAAGGGTCATGCACTCTACTACCACACCATAGCAACACCCCAAGGTAAGTGATTTTAAAGGACTCCTTAGAGGCGTCTAGTACATAAATAGTTATATTTACCTAAGTACTATTAAAAAATAAAACTACAAAACACTGGTACTTTTTCTGCTCTATACTTTGAAGTACAGTATGACAACTATAAGTACATTTGCTTCTAGTCAAGCTAATGTCATAATCCAGGAAGTTTCTTTATCTAAGCCATTGCTTTACTACTTTAATTTCACACCTCATTTTAGTTCTTGTCATTTTATATGTTTGGCCCTGTCTAGTTCAAGTACTCAGTTACCTTGCTTTTACCTTGTTTGTCTAAACCAGACTTGAGGTTGATAGAAAGAGCTCAGGATGTAGAAGGAAAATATTGCAACTATGTTGGTTGTTTTGCAACCAAAACCACAAGCTTCAATGAACTTTATATCAGGAGGAAATCAGTGCACATCAGGCAAAAATACCGACTGCCAAAAAACAAACAAAAGCGAAACCTAGAAGTTGATCATCCATCTAAACGGAGCAGAAATTATTAACATGCATACCAATGTTTAATCAACTGGTACTTGATTTATTACATTTGCAATAATTGTGGCTCCATCCATTTAAACCTAATCAATGAAAGAAAAAAGTTAGCAGTAAGGGTTGTAGCATTGGCTTTTCACTGCAATTGGGTAAAAATGCAAAACTTGCTGAGGTATATTCCATCTCCATGCATGCAGACAGAGCCTCTGCATGGCCTAGCATGACATTAATATACAGCAGAATTTCTCATCCCTTCACTTTGAGGTGCTTCAATTCCTTAGATTTATGTGTAGTTTTATCTCTAATGTTTTATGGCATTGTGATATACTTTTCTCTATGCTTTCTTTTTTTTTTTTTTTTTGCTCTTTTCATGTACAGCACTTTGAATTGTGCTTCTAATAATATGCCTTACAGAAAAAGCATCTTGAGGTTGCTTGAACTCTAATGTAACCCTTGATGTCAGTAGAGTCTGTGGTTCAAACAGCTACCTATATGGCCATGGACAACACCTTTCTTTTTATTTTTCAAAGTGTCATATATATGGCACTATATATATAAGCAAAGGCCATTTTAAATGTTATTGTACAAATTATGCTGTTGATTCAGACTTTGGGGAAAAAAACTGTTTTACAAAAGAGACGAGGCATAAAAACATACTGCTTTATAATGGAGGTAAAAATCTGATCTTTTCTTGTTTATCTGCTTTTACACTGTTTGCATGTGTGAAAGAAAAGGACCAACAACCTAATCAAAAATGTCCGGGATGCTGATTTAAATATAAATGATAAGGAGGAATAGTCTAGATAAAAGAGTCAATGTCTTTAAGAAAATCCAGCCAAGTATTAAGACCGATTTTCAAGATTACTAGAAAGCTTCACTGCTGCTTTAAATAAATATAAAGAAAATGTAAAGAAATGAAAACTGGAACTTAAGATTGTGGTTAGGTTTAACACAGCTCTGAGGTAGTAGTAATAATTCCTATTTCATCCAAATTGGAGTGTTTGTTTCTGCGTTTTGACAGATTGAAGTAAATCAGCACTTACGTTTTTCTGCTGGCACGCTTCCAGCGTGGCATTGGTGGCGTTAAGGTGTCCCAGCAGCAGCAGGATCTCCCTTTTCAATTTGTCCTTCTCCTCCCTGGCCTCCAGCACCTTCTCCTCCAGGGCTGCCTTGTCTTTGCCATACACCACCTTGGCCCCCTCCAGCTTCTCTGTCATCTCCTTCAGCTCTCTGCGGCACTGGGCTGAGCCCTTCAGGTCTGGTGATGTAGCCCACACCACCAAGATGATGATGGCGATGAGGGACCAGATGGTCAGCAGCCCAATCACCACTTTCTGGACTTTTTTGGATTTTTTTGAGGGGGTTGCCATGAGTGCACACCTGAGACAGGAGAGAGAGAAGACGAGGATCAACAGCTGCTCTCTTTGAGTCCCTCAGGTCTGACTGAGCTGGAGTTTCCCTTCAGTGCAGGCAAGGACAGGACAGGGAGGAGCTCTCACACTGGGGGATAAGAGGAAAACACCTCTTGTCCTGCCCCCGCCTCACCCGCTCCTGCCCCCATTCAGTGCCACACCCCAAAACCTCACCCCTTTCCCGCCCCTGCGTGTTATCAACCCCAGAGGGGAAACAGTTTTCAGCGGTAAACTTACAAATTAGCATTAGATATACACACACAAAAAAGCTTTGCTTGTGGGTGTTTGTGCATGGGTGTGTATGTGTGTGTGGGGGTGTGTGTGTGGGGGTGTATGTGTGTATATGCGTGTGTTTGAAGGGGTGACTCGGGTATGTGTACACAGGACACTGACGCTTTCTGTTTCAATTTCCCACTCGTTCAGGCCTTGAACCTGCATGAACTTTGCATCACATTCCAGAGGAAGAAATGAAACTTAGAGACGAACAGAAACAGAGACATGGCGCTGCAGCTCTCAGTGTTTCCTGAACTGCAGCCAGCAGCTGCACAACACTGCCAACCAACCTCTGCCACAGAGTACCACACAACCCTCAGCTAGGGATGGAGGTGGAGCTCTAGTGCCTTATGGAAATAGCCAGACTGCATCCCTTAAAAAATGTCTCATTTGTTCCAGCACCTTTGAGGGAGTTCCTGATTCATCCAGCCTAGCCTGATCTAACTGCCAGACCAAGCATGGATGGAGATCCCTGAGAAAACCGAACAGCAAGACAGATTCTGGTTCTCTGATGGTTTACATTATTTTTCTATCCAATCCAGAGTGTTTCAAAGCTAAGTTTGCTCAACTTCAGACTGAAAACGATGATTCATCCAAAAAGTGATGCAATTCCCTGCAAAGATTAATTGGAGAAATATGAACTGCAAACTGAACAGAGACGTTAACATAGTGGTTGCAGCCATCAGCAGGAAACAGTTTGTCATTTCATTGCTTTCCAGCTACAATCAGGGAATTTTAAACAAATAAAATGTGTTGCTGACTTTTTCAGACCCATTCTCTTGTCCAAACAAGACTTATGTGTATTCAGCTGAGGTTAGAGGTGAACTGTTAATGTTTCCGTTTTTAGAATCAGAAAACAGCAGGATGAAGTGTAACAGTTTAAATTTGAAATGAAGCATATCTCTCTCTCTCTCTCTCTCTCTCTCTCTCTCTCTCTCTCTCTCTCTCCATATATATATATATATATATGTATATATATATATATTATTGAAGAATATATAAATATATTATTGAAGATTATATGAATTTAGGGTATCTGAAAGCACAAATAGTTTAATTTCTTTCTTTTAGCTGACTACTGTTTTTGCATTGAAATGTTATAATATGAGATGGATTTTAAATGTAAATACTTAGAAAAAAAACATGTGGAAAAAGATTAATTTTCATTTTTTGAATAATAATTTTCAAAGTGGTCAACATGGAGTATCATACCAAAATGATTACGTTTGGCATCACCATATTTTACTGTACCCTGCTTGTAAACCTACTACACTGCAGGTGGGAAATGCACAGAAAGCAAACAATCATACTTGGACAGATTAAAATAGTGTGTGTGTGTGTGTGTGAGTGTGTGTGTGTGTGTGTGTGTGTGTGTGGTCTTCCTTTACCTACAATGTGAGGGAAGTATTTTGAAAAATATCCTACATGCGAGGACTTACAGGTACATATGGTGACATTCAACTGGTCCCTATATGGTAAAGTTCTGCTCTTTGAGTTGGGGCTAGGTTTAGGACTAAGGTGTAAATTCAGTTTAGGTTAGGATTAGGTATATCTTAGTAATAGTTAGGGTTAGGGTAAGAGTAAGGGTCTGGGTTAGGCCATATAAAATGAATGCAAGTCAATGAAATGTCCCCAAATGTCATGAAAACAAAGCTGGATGTGTGTGTGTGTGTGTGTGTGTGTGTGTGTGTCACTTGTCCATTAAAACATTATGTCCAGTAAATATTATCAGCTTTCACTCAGGCAATACAAGCGTAACCCACAACTCAGCCTTGTTAAAAGTACCACGATTCAAATAATAGATTGGAAATGTCTAAACTAAATATTTGCTATCTATTTACTGCCTTACTTAATGTGACAAAAAATACTTTGTTTAAAACCAGTAAAATTATTTAGCTGCAGTATAACACCAAATATGAGTGGCTCAGGATGGCTCAGGGCATGGATGAAATGTTGATTTCAGAAGAGGGGCGGGGGACGCAAGTACTTTATAATATGGCTAACTTCCATGTGTTTGTCCATCCAGTCACAGACCCGATTCAGTGGAGTATCAGATGTTTGTAAAGTGAGCTTCTCAGGAATGACAGCAGCGAGAGCCAATCACACAAGAAAAGACGGTGGGCCAATCAGGAGCGTGTGGGTGGTCTAAAGTTAGGAAAGTGGGCTTCAGCTTGAGCTGCGGATTTCTGCTTGGTCCTTGTGCTCGACGAAAAGTCTGTGTACTGTAGGTATTATTGTTTTTAGACAGTAAAAGTTGCAGGAGAACAAAACGGGCATCTGAAAAAGTGCAGGGGACATGTCCCCCCTGTCCCCCCTCAAAATTATGTCCATGGCTCAGAGGTTTGGTCGGATGCGTGTAACATTTGTATCTAAGCTACTGTACTTTCCCCTCACAAATTTTTTTTGCACTCCTCCCACCTCTGGTACCCCGGTAGCAGGGGAGCCTCATTTATCTTAAAAACAAAAACAATACAACCGCACAAAAGTGGCACTCAAACAGTAGACCCATTTGGTTCAGTTTGAAGCTAACATGGGGGGTTTATGACCTCTGGATGACCTAGAAAATAATCCTTAACATCCCTGAAACAAAAACAGCAGAAATCACCTTAACTGCACACACCTGCACTGATGAAGCACTAACCATTTAGTCTATTAGCCAAGTTTTTTTTTTTTTTTTTACGTGGCTGAGATGTCAGCTTCACACAACTCAGCTGCACTAATCGCCACTGAATTGTAGAGATGGAACATTCAATGCACTTGTTTAGTTTTATATAAGCCAGCCCGGTGGTGAATGAAAACATTCAACCGCAATGCACCTGTGGAGCATAATATATGCTCAAGGTTCACTTTTGTTTTTTCCTGATGCCATATAATAAACACTTAAGAATTAATCTGTACTGTTTTTACATCAGTAGATGCTGCAGAAGTTAAGTATAAAGTGAAAATCAATGATGTCACGAAAAATAATTAATTCAGGTTTTCAAAAAAAGGAAGAGGAACCACAGAGGAAATAATAGTAATTTGTAACCCAGTTGTCCTTTCTAAATAGTTGAACAGGCTGTAGTGTGTGTGAATCTGTTTCATTAATATCCACAGAAATAATGCCGCTGCTAGGGTTAACCTACATTTAATCAGTGAGAGAAATATTTAGCAAGATATTCATACATTTACATACATTAGCAGCTATCTTTCCTCTGTCTGTTCTTTTGTACCATTAAAAAACTAATTAAACATTTTGACACAAATTCAAATAAAACATTTTATTATATAATGTAAAAACAAAGAAAAAACAGAAATAAATACTTTAAGCAGAATGTTGTATGTACAAGTTGCTACCAATAGCAGTATTGTGCTATGAACTGCAGAAAGAAAGACAGTTTCAACCTATCTATGTTAGAAATATATGATAATATACTATATAATAAGTAAGAAATACTGAATTTAACTACATTTAAATAAATGTTTTGATGCTATATGAATTTTTTTAGTTTTTATGTCCAAAAGATTGGAGGCAGAGCAATGATGGAGGTACACACCACCCCCTGCTGTGGAATCACAGAATCTACATGTATTATCTAGTCAAGGCAGGAAAATATTTCTTGGAGTATATGTCAGCATTAGTTAGAATGACCCTGATTTTCAAGTGCAGTGACAGCAAATTTTGCCTCTCCAGTATTTTTTTTACAGTTTTGTTAGTTTTAGGGGAACAGGTAGTTTATTAGATAGTTAGATCCACTTCAGGCTGTTTTAAACAGCACCAATTCACAATAAAGCTATGCCTGGCAAACTTCCACTGTACCTCTGTGAATTCCTCTCTATTAGCTATGGTACGTATTCACTATGTTCCTCAAAGTAGTTGCTTTTATATCTGTGTCGCAATGCAACCGAATTCGGAAAAACTGTTTTTTCTTATTCAGCACAGTGGAACTGGAATGATCTACAGAAAGAGCTAAAGTTAAAACCCTTATCTCCATTATTTACATTAAAACTACTGTGAAGAATTTCGAGATGGAGACATGTGTTATTTTTTTTTTTCACATTCTTTTATAGCAAAAATGTAACTTGATGTTTATTGTGTATGCATACCTTTGTTGCAATTTATTTCCTACCTTGGTCAGGTATCTCTTGTAAAAGAGATTCGGACTGTCAATAGGACATCCTGGTTAAAAAGGTAAAAAAAAAAAAAAAAACCCTTAAATCCTTCTTCTCGATCAAGAAAATGTAACAGCTAAAGGTAAATTGAATTAGACTGTCAATTTTAAAGCAATCCCTCATGTTTGAGCTATTATGCGGTGACAGCAGAAGATAATCACAGCCTTTCACAGTTATAAAGATTCAGCAGAACATTGGACAGTGTGAGCAAACTGGAGGTTTACACTAAAAAAAACAGCAGATGCAGAAAGAAGCACCAATGGAGAAGTCCTTTCTGGAAAAAACTAAAGAGTAAATGAGGGCAGTATCTCTTTTAGAGGTTTCATCGGTCTAAGCAAAACAATTCCTGAGCAGTTTGTTAAAACAATGGGATGAAAAATACTTTTAAAGTTGAAGGCAGCCTATAGCAGTATAACTACTGAGATACACTATATTGCCAAAAGTATTTGCTCACCCATCCAAATTATTGGAATCAGGTGTTCCAATCACTTCCATGGCCACAGGTGTATAAATTCAAGCACCTAGGCATGCAGACTGTTTTTACAAACATTTGTGAAAGAATGGGTCGCTCTCAGGAGCTCAGTGAATTCCAGCGTGGAACTGTGATAGGATGCCACCTGTGCAACAAATCCAGTCGTGAAATTTCCTCGCTCCTAAATATTCCACAGTCAACTGTCAGCTGTATTATAAGAAAATGGAAGTGTTTGGGAACGACAGCAACTCAGCCACGAAGTGGTAGGCCACGTAAACTGACGGAGCGGGGTCAGCGGATGCTGAAGCGCATAGTGCGAAGAGGTCGCCAACTTTCTGCAGAGTCAATCACTACAGACCTCCAAACTTCATGTGGCCTTCAGATTAGCTCAAGAACAGTGCGCAGAGAGCTTCATGGAATGGGTTTCCATGGTCGAGCAGCTGCATCCAAGCCATACATAACCAAGTGCAATGCAAAGCGTCGGATGCGGTGGTGTAAAGCACGCCGCCACTGGACTCTAGAGCAGTGGAGACGCGTTCTCTGGAGTGACGAATCGCGCTTCTCCATCTGGCAATCTGATGGACGGGTCTGGGTTTGGCGGTTGCCAGGAGAACGGTACTTGTCTGACTGCATTGTGCCAAGTGTAAAGTTTGGTGGAGGGGGGATTATGGTGTGGGGTTGTTTTTCAGGAGCTGGGCTTGGCCCCTTAGTTCCAGTGAAAGGAACTCTGAATGCTTCAGCATACCAAGACATTTTGGACAATTCCATGCTCCCAACTTTGTGGGAACAGTTTGGAGCTGGCCCCTTCCTCTTCCAACATGACTGTGCACCAGTGCACAAAGCAAGGTCCATAAAGACATGGATGACAGAGTCTGGTGTGGATGAACTTGACTGGCCTGCACAGAGTCCTGACCTCAACCCGATAGAACACCTTTGGGATGAATTAGAGCGGAGACTGAGAGCCAGGCCTTCTCGTCCAACATCAGTGTGCGACCTCACAAATGCGCTTCTGGAAGAATGGTCAAAAATTCCCATAAACACACTCCTAAACCTTGTGGACAGCCTTCCCAGAAGAGTTGAAGCTGTTCTAGCTGCAAAGGGTGGACCGACGTCATATTGAACCCTATGGATTAGGAACGGGATGTCACTTAAGCTCATATGTGAGTCAAGGCAGGTGAGCAAATACTTTTGGCAATATAGTGTAGTTCAGGAAAACCTGAGCCACTCCAACAGAAAAAAGTTTTAGGCCTAGTCTTAAAATCCATTGGTATCTGTCTGAAAAACTAAGACTGGAAGCTGGTTCTACAGGACAGGATCACTTAAAAGATTTGCCTCCCATTACATTTGGAGAACCTTTAAGAACAACCAGAAAACCTGCAGTCTGGGAGCGCTGTAGTCCATCCAGAACATAAAGAACAATAAGAGTCAATTAAATTTTGTTTATTTATATTACCCCAATTCAGAAAATAATTTGATCTCAATGGATTTTGAAGAGACATTTCAATCAAATTATACAGATTGATTAGACATTTCTTTATTAAGTAAACCAGCTGACTGACTTTGAAGAATTTAGAAAATTACCTTCTAGTTAATCACCTAGGGCTTTAAGTAAAAGGAGCATTAAAATATATAATCTGTATAAAAGGAAACCAAGAAGGAAAACTGAAGAGTAAATTAGTGTTTGGCTAACACTCGTCAGATCTGCTGAAGTTGCATATTAAATCAACTTATGTCTTCCTCTAGCAAAGGCTTGAACTCTTCTTTTGGAACTTACATTTGGGAAAAATGTATCTGCTAACAATTTAAACAGAAAAAAACAAGGGGAATAAAATGAATATAATTCAAAACAGTTTAGATCCTGGTATTCTAAGAGCTGAAGCTGCAACTGTTAGCTGGAAAAGCAGGTGTTTTACTTTAACAATTGAAGGCAACACATTTCAGGAAATTCTGCAAATGTTTCCAAAAAACTGTGCAAAAACAACAGCTGAAGTGTCTGCAGTTAATGCATAAGGTAACAATGAGGCTTGAACCGGGGAAAACAGAGCCCCCTTTGTTCTGCATGATGTTTATCTAATTCTGTTGTTTTAAATGAAACGCTCTGCTGGGTTGATGAAGAAAAACAGCAGCACGATCAGATCAACTTCCTCACTCAGTCCGATGAAGATGTTGTATGTGCAGCTCTCTGTGATCCTTCTCTTCAATCTCAGAGGTGAGTCTGATTTTACCAACAAAAATAATTAATATTTCTTTTTCTTTATTTGGATACCAAAGACTTCAAAAGAAAACTAAGCTGTACCATTTTAAGCTGATTTTATGTTTGAAAGGTTTTTGAAAAATAGAAGTCCTCATGTAAAATCTGGAAAATGAACAAAAAAGATATAATTTCAGTGTTTTTGGTATATCGACCAGTTTTCTCAAAATAAAAATCTGTGATACTTATTTTTCCGTTTTAACCTCATATTTAGAAGGTTGATAGAGCAAAACTGCATGAGATTTAAAGACAAAAATTGCTCAAGATAAAAACATTTTAGTTGCTGTAATTTTTGAAATCTGATGTCTTTAAAATTCCCTTTTTTTCAAATTTAAAATTCAAATTTTGACTTTTATCTTGTGTTTTTTGTTTTTTCATTTATTGTCTTTTTGTTTGATTTTATTTCTTATTGTTTGTTTATACAGTATCCACAGAAAAATGAGCTTCAGTGGTTTTGTTTTTAAGGTTTACAGCAGCAGGCAGCCACCCTGCCGGAATCCACCATACTGGTTGGAGTCGGGGAGGACGCCGTACTGCAGTGCCCCCTACTGGACAGGTACAACGGAACCACAGCCTCCCCTACAGCTGGCCTGGCCACCCTCAGCTGGTACAGGAAGACAGCAGGTCACAGGCCCACTCTGCTGCTCAGCCTCAGCCCTGTTAACGGCTCCATCGTGAGGTACGGAGATGGCGTCAGTCCGGATAAAGTCTCTGCTGCAGCCAATGGGTCATTGTTGCTGCGGGGCTCCGAACAAACCGACTCAGCTGTTTATTACTGCGGCATCAGTCATGGCTCTGAGAATGGCAAGAACTGAAAACCACACAACCTGAGAGAGAACCAGTGAATGAGTTCTTCAGTCATAAATCAGCCCCATACCAGTCCCAGAGAATCCTTAAGTTAAGAAGACAAAAAGATAAAATATCATATAATGAATGGCTTTAAAACATGTTTTTACAGTTCCTGATAATAAAGTTTGTATTTTGTTTTTACTTGCTCCTACAACATAGCTCTATTTGGGCCAAAATGTCATTCATTCTTTGTTGCTTAGTCCGGTTTTGATAAAAGGGCTTTTATTGAAACTAGATGAGAAAGAGAGAATCATGCTGGTAACAGGAGGTGAAACTTTATTAAGAAAGGACTGTGGAGTTTTAACCACGTTTACTCTGCTCCAACCTACAAAGAAAGAGACAAGACATTTTGAATTGGTCTTCTTTTAAATGAGTGAAAATAATTTTTAAGGCTTAATCAGCTGTAGATAAAAGAAAAGGTGGCTTTTTACAGATTTGATTTTAGTAAAGGATTTTTTCTCTGTGTGTCTTTTTTGGCATGTTATACACTGACTTTTGTTAGGCAGGCTGTCTGTGTGATCCTGTATTATTGTTTAATGAGTGCTGGAGAAACAAAATGGCTCCCTCTTCTAATACTTTAAACTTTTGACTGTTCTATACCCTAAAGTACATTGTTGAGGTGACAAAAGTCAATAAATAAACATATCGACATATGATTTATCTCGTTTTGAAGGCTCATGTTTGATAGTAAAATATAAATGCATTTAAAATAATTTATTGTGATTTTTTTTTTCCACTGAACTAAACACAGATTCTATTTCAAATCGTTGCCTTTTTATGGAGTTGATTAATTGATGCTTAGAAAATTAGTCACCTTTAGAGGTAACTATGGAAACAACTGTGTTTGAACTGTTTTGATATAGTTAAGTTTTCTAAGTTATCAATATCATCATCTTCATTTAAACCTTCCACTTGTATATTACACTAAATCCTAACCAAATTATTTATTGATTTCTAGCCCAGATGATATCAGATTAATCTACTGCTAGTACAGTCTTTTTAAAGGTTAATTTAAAGAAACCTTCAATAAAGAAACCTTCTCTTAATCAAAATAACTATGAATTTAGGAACCATATCTAACCTTGCTTTACTATCTAAATTCTACATGCAATCAATTGTAAGAACACTTACACCTTAAGGACCCTTTTGAAGAGTTTCAGTCAGACTTTAGAGCTCATCGTAGCAACAGACGGGGGATTTACCATTAGAAATACTTGCCTAGGGCCCCAAGTTCCTGGGGGCCCCATAAAACTGTGTTTACATGTATGGTTAATACAATTATTCCTTATTTATGCACATTAACTATGTTTTTGATAAAAATCCTTTTGCTAAATGCCATCAGAATGCTCATAATATCAAGTGTGTCTCAGCCCCCATGAAAAACTTTTTACTTCCGTTTAAAACAGCATGAAAAGTCAGTTGAGTACAAAACATTGAGAGGAAAATAAGAAAAGGGAAAAGAAGAGAGGGACAAAACATAGAACAAATAATATAAGTCTATTCTATTAAAATTTCTCTATCTGTATAATATATAGGCCCCAAATTTCCTAAAACCGCCCCTGCATAGCATCTAAACACCACTGGGGAAAGTCACTAATGATATACTCATGTCTTCACATAGTGAACTTGTGTCTATACTTTTCCTGTTTTACCTCAGTGCTGCATGTGATACAGTCCATCATTATACACTCATAAAACCTTAAACATGCTATAGGAATTAAGGGAGCATTATTAACCTCTTACACCCTCAGGGGGTATAAATAAATTTCTGCCTGACAAAAACACACAAAAGTAAATCACTTATAGCCTCACAGCTATTAGATTTAAGAAGAAACTTTTGGTACCTCTGTAAAGGTTAGATGTCATAGAATGGTTTTCTGGTGTCAGCACCATTGTAGCTTTGACCCTGCCTGAAATATTAGGGATAAAATACAAAATATTTTGCATTTTTTGAACCTCGCCAAAATTTTCTTTGAAATAAACATTGCAAAACACTACCAAAATATTATTTATAGCACAAAAAAGTAGTACAGACTTTTAAATCTAAATGTTGTGTAAAAATATACCAAATTTGGACTCAATCAGATGAATCATATTTATTTTAGAATGGTATTAGTGAGAAATTTCTTAGGCGGAGAGGCCATTTTGGCACATTTATCCAAAAATGTCACCAAACTATGCCAAATGTGTTTTTTACATCAATACTGGGGGTTTGTTAAAATTACGAGGTCACGTAGCAGCTGGGCCCACCGGTGGGTCCGTAGGGTTCTAGGGGCTAATGTTCATGCTAATGTACGTTCATGTTAATTATTAAACTTCAATGTGTAGTACTGTAGGGTTTAGTGCAAATGGCTAAAACTCTTATATACAATAAATACCCTTCCAATAAGTTAAACTTAATCAGTTAGGGATTAATTTCCCCTTTTATGCTGATGATGCTCGAAGCTATAGGCTACTTGTCAATAAATCCTGTTGAATATAACCCCATAGATAGGCTCCTGGTATCTTACAGGCATAAAGTCCAAGATTAACTGACATTTTGTGCTTTTAAATATAGATATAGGCTAACAGAAGTTGTCATCTCTGGAACAAAGACTAAAAAAGAAACAGCTTGGTCAGTCTTCTCATCTTAGCCTCTGATAATAAAGTAAAAGACTTTTGCTGCTGATCAAAACCTGCATTTTAAATCCAACATTAAACAGCTTGTTTGGATTTCCTTCACCTCTGAAATGTTGACAAAATTGAAATATCCTGTGCAGGAGGGTCACTGACACGCTGGTCCACATAATTATTCCCTAAAGGCTGGACCATAATATATGGACTAAAACTGGGAGAGACCCCGTCTTCTTTTAGGACTAGGCTCAAAGTCTTCTTTTTTTATAAACTTTATGTTTAGAGTAGCTATCCATATATTACCCTGGGCTCTGTTTGTAGTTATGCTGCTTTAGGCTCTCCACATATACTGTAACTGGCATGTCAATACCTGCTAATATTTCCAGCGATGGATCCTACCTCATCCTCAGTGTTAGAAACGGAATAAAATCTCTTTCAGACCTTAAGTTAACAGATAATATTAGTGTCAGATTAATTTGTTCCAAATCTGCGCTGTGATCCCAGCTATAGTAAAACAGAATGGCTGGCATGAAAATGTTGCAGCGGCCCAACTAATGTTCACACTTCCTCATGGCTGCAATTTATCTTTGGTTCATTCAAAGAAAAGAAAAGGATGGAAATATTAAACTGTTTAAACTGTTTGGTTAATTTAGTTTTTTTTCTTTTTGTTCTTTATCTGCTGTGCTTGTGCTTATCAGTCTCTTTCACAATTAGAAAAAAAATCAGATTAAACACAAAAGGCTAAAACAGAAGGACTATGGCAGCTTGAAAAGTATTTTATTAACATAAGGAATATTTCAAGAAACTTAATTCTATTCATTTTATTTTTTCAAAACCAGTGGAATCAACATCAGTGAGAAAATTTCCTGTTTTTCTGCTTTTCACCAACTGACAGAACCAACAGTCGATTTGATCCCAGGACAGTTTGCCTCCTCTGGAGACTGATGGCGTTCTGCTCCAGCGGTTTCTGACGGTTCTTTTTCCCAGAACTACTAAAGGTTTCCTGATTTCACTGATAAGGAGCAACAACACACAGTGGATCTGCTGCAAACTACCCTCAACCAACATCTGAGGTAAAACAATCATATTTGTGATTATAATAATAATAATTTGTAGCATGTATTGGACATCACTAGGGATATATTAACTAAGTTTATACATTTTTTTGGGGGGAGAAACTGTGAATTTAAATGGTTTTTATAAAAAAGTTTTTTCAATTCTATAAACATATTAAAAGAACAAATATTAATTTCATGTGTTTGGTTTAGCAATGGACTATTTTTGTCTATTATTTTTGTTAACCTTTACTTAAAATGTTTTGTTGGTAAACCTAAATCAAAATGATTTACTGCTAAATAATTCTAAATTTAGGCGTAAGTTTTAAAGTTGAAATTACATTTTTAATGAAGTAAAATTGATTTAAAAGAAAAAGAATGAATCTTTTGAGAGGAAAAAAAACAATTTGTTTTATTTTTACAAATATGCATATTTTTCTTTGATGAGTTGTTAAACATAAACATGACTGATAATATATATTTTAAACATAAATTAGTTGTTTTCTTTAAATCAATGTTTTAAAACAAACCCTTAAATGTTTTTGTATCTTTTTTTTAAGATGGATTGTTATTAAACTTTTATTTGATTGATTCCAGGTGTAATAACCTAAATGGAGGTTTATAGACCCCAATTTAAAATTTAACTCCAGAGCAAGTTATTAATTATCATGCTTCTACTGCATCTACAGTAAAACAAACTTCTTCTTCAGTGGTTCTATCTTTTAGACCCAGCTATACTAAAAACCTTTCAGCACTCATAGAGAGTTCTCCAGTTTTAATGTAATTTTCACCACATCCAGACATGAGATTCAGAGAAAAAGATATTAGTTGCGAGGATCACTTGTCTGCAGTGGGGCAGGTAGTTAACTGGCAGTTGCAGGAGCGACTGTCAGTCAGATAAAACAGTGAGTGAAGGTTAAGCACAGCTTTGGTAGCGTTTGATAAATATTACAGTTGAATCACAATATTATGTTGTTGCAAACAGATGCCATGTGTCTTGTTGCATCGTTTTGTTGAAGGGTCCACTTCACAAGGATAACTGCATAATGCAACCACCCACTCTCATGCAGGAACATAATGTGAGCATTTTTAGTGCTGGTGATGCTGTTTATTGCATGTAGGAGGGAGTCATTGACTCTGCTGTGCTCCAGTCTTCTTTTTAATTTACTGTTAAAAAAACGTCTAAAGAACAAAATGCTGTCTCTCTTCTCATGAGCTCATTACTGATACCCTCTGGTGTTCTTTACAGAAGCACCAGCTGATTAACGTGCCCAACACAGGCCTGAAAATGGACCATTAGATCATAATGGTCCATTTCTAGATCATTAACCCTCGCTTTGTGTGTTTGTAACGTTCTAAAATAATATTTGAAGGACTCTATCTAATGTTCTGAATTATCTTTACTTGTCTGATAGAAGGAAACAAGGAGGATTGTTCTTCAGGATGGACTCTGTCAAGATCTTCATCATGCTTCTTGGGTGAGATTCTGCAGAGTGAAGTGCTGCTGTCAAACACCTCATTTATACATTCTGGTTAAATGCATCCCTCTGTATTCTGGTACTGAAGGTGTTGGACTGTTGAATCTTTACCAACAAGACAGTCAGTCCAATTCTCCATGGTGTTCAGTGATGGAACGTATCTCCTAGTGAACGTCAGGAGAGAAACAGAAGGTTTCCTTCCTCTGAGAAACACAACAGCAGGTATACAACAGAGATTTTTCTTCTCTGAGACAATGATCAGCTTTCGATATCATTCTTTAGGAGTTAGACCAAGTAACTCTATTTAAGTAGTTTTTTTCAGTATCTGCTTCAGTTTTTATTTTATTCATTGCATTTGAACACAAATAACAGTACTTTCTACTCTTTACTTCCTCAAAACTGGCTCTTTATGTGTTTAGATATTCATAATGACATGATGTAATAGCTGCATCTTCCTTTGTTAGATATTAGATTTACACGTTAATTATGATTCCAGTGCTAGTTGCACCTTTAATGCTCTGGATGCCAGTGCCATGAAAATATTCTGCTATTTATGCAGGAGTTCTGTTTTCTTTCATCTATATTATCATGTCTGTAGAACAAAACTAGTCAGGATCAGTGCTTTTATTTTCTTTCTGTCAACACAGTGAGAGAAAGGTGAAAATAAACTACTGTAATTGCTTAACTGCTTTTAAAAATGATTTTGTATCATTTCACTTTCATACACAAGCACAATGTAAAACCTGTAGTCTTTTCAGTTAAACGTAGGTTAAGAAGCCCAGTAAGTACTTAAACTTTAACCATAGTCTTCTTTTGCACATCTAATTTTACTCAAATATAGAATGTGAGTAGTCCTACTTCGGACAGCAGCAGCTTATAAACATAATAACTACAATTTAAGAGAAGGCAAATTAATTAAATTTCATGCATATATTTCAAATACGATAGACAATCAGTAACAGCAAGGAAAAACAGATGCTATTAAAGTTGATTGAAAGGGCACTGCTGTTACTTCTGAAACCTAAGGAACTAGACATGGTTGAATTTCTCCATTAGAGTATTTTCTTGAAAATAAGAAAGGCATTGAAAAAACTTTTGGCAGAAATTCCTTACCTACTTTTCTACCTTTCAGGTTCTTCTGGTGCTCCGTCAATACAGATATTAAGATCAAAACATTTCTCAGAAGATCCAGAATCTCCTCGGCTCCTGGTCTGCCTCCTTAAAGGACTGGCCTCACCTTGGCAACATGTTCTGTGGTGGATTGATGACATGCCAGTAATATCATCAGGTGCTAAGGGCCCTTGGATGCAGTCAGACCAGGGCTACAGCGCCACCTCAGTGTGGGAGCTATCAGCTTTGACCTGGAACTCCACATCTTCACTCTGGTGTGGAACGATCCAAGACGGAAGAGTTTATAGAAAGAGAGTCTGCATAGAAGACTGACTCTTGCTGGATAATACGGCTGAACAAAGTTGTGGAAAAAGAAAATTGTCCATAAATGTTGTCCTTGATTTTCTGCAAACATGATGCTGTGAGTAATGGGCAAACATCTGTACTTTGGTCTCGTCTTCTCTTCTTTTAGATGCAGTTTTGCAAACCTAACTTGTCTGAGTCGGAGCTCTGAATTTTTTCAGCTGTGGATGTTCTGTCTCAGTAAAATGAAGAACCTTAGCAATCTCCATAAACCTTTCTTGGAATAATTAACAGAAATTTCTCTAAGGAGTGTTTCCATTCTAACATTGGTTTAATACATGATTGCATCTCCCATAGCAGTGGATAAGAACATCATTTTTTGGCAGAGGTGCTCCCTTTGTAGGTAATCAGTTAACCAAGACATATGCAGCACTAGCTGCCTCTGTCCCCTGTGAAGTCACTGAAAGTAACAAGGTTTTAATTATGTATTTTCAAGAATTTGTTTTCTAATTTTGTCTATGTTCTTGTATTTTAACATAATTGTAGGAGCTGGTTCTGATATGTTAAACCTAAGAGTGCAAACATTGTGTAATCAGTTTTACCATGATGGTTATGAAATAAATGAAAATAACAGCAATAATAATCCTTTTTTTGTTTTAAATAATAAAAAGAACGGACAGTGTTTGACTGCGAATAAAGAACACAAGAAGCGAAAATTGTTTTCTATCAGCTAATCTTTACTTTTACATCTGATGCAAAATCCTTCCTGAAACATTCTGCAGTGAATATATCCGCCCAGGTTGAGCCCAAATCTGAGGATCCTCGTGGGATTCAAACGCCCTGCACCTTTAACTTTATCTGATATGACCAACAGAAGTTAAATAAGACATGCAAAGATCCACATGTAACAGCTGAGACCGTTACAGGACCACTTTATATGTTTGTTATTCTTCAGATTTAAAAGAAATGTACATTTTACTTGTCAAACACAAAACAAACAGTGTTTACAGTCTAGGCCCGCCCCCACAGTAACACCTCCAAGTCCCCCGTTTGGCCGAGATAAATAGAAGCAAAATATTCATGTTTTTGACAGAAGAGTATAGATGTTCGTCTAATATACAGTAGCATGCTTTCACTGGCATAAAAATTTATCCAGTGGGTTCAGTTTACACAAACAAACATACCTGTTCAGGTGTTCAGGTTCATGCAGCTGTGACACATCAGCCCAAAAAAACAGTTCTGTTCAAGCCAGGGAACCGAACTGTTTATTGCAGAAAGACTGTCCCATCTAGGACTTGTTCAGGAGGTTAAACTGGGACAAAGAAAAGTAATTTAAATAACAAAATGTACAGAATAAAAGTCTTCATATCAGTGAGAAGTAACCAGTGAACAGAACCCAAGCTGAACAAACTATACTGATGACTTAAAGATGTTTTAGTTTGGTCCATTTCCAATTTTTGCTAAATTTTTGTGTATTTTAGGTCCATCAAACTAAAGAAATTGACAGGGTGCCTCCTTCTCCATTAATTGCAGCACTTGTTCTTACATATAAATCACTTTTTATTTCTAATCTGTTAAAAAAAATACAAGGTTAAATTTTTATTATCCTTTTTTTGTTGCGTTTTTCAGACCAAAGGTCAGAACATATTATGGAAATATGAGTGCAAAGGTTTAGTCAATCTTTAAATGATAATAAAAACAAAACCTCCTAAACTGTCAGGTCTTATCTAGTGGCCAATACACAATCAAAATGCTGTAATCTTAAAAATGTCTAATCTTAAAGTTTATCTGATTAAAACAGTTTGGTCATTAAACCTGGGATTTTTTCAGAATTCAGTAGGATGGATGGATGGATGGATGGATGGATGGATGGATGGATGGATGGATGGATGGATGGATGGATGGACCAATCAGAGTTAGGCAGCCTTACTGGTTGAAGGAGCATGAGAGTTTACTTATAGTGAAAACATCCCACAAAGTCACGCTAGCAAAAATAATTAAAGCAGAAATATCACAGGGAATCAAATGCTGTCAGTAATATCAAAATCAGCTTGTATTTTAGCACCTCCCTGTATCCCCACCTCTGCAAAGAGACTAGGCTTACTGGAATAGTAGGGGGGCTGAACAGTTATTTCAAATGAGCTCCACTGGCTAAGAATGGTCAACATAAAAATGAATTAATTTAGTAATGTCTTGCCCTATTTCCTCCTTATTTTTGTTTCTATAAGTCATGAGCTGAAGAGAACACAGTTAGGAAGTTGTTCAGACAAATGAAAGACAATTGGTTAGATAAAGTTAAATATGCTCTTGCAAAACTGCCCAAGTGGTCTGCTTCTGTTGCAAAAAAGCTGAAGAAAGCACTTTTCTGTCACTCTGTGGTTTAGAAGGTTTTAAAACAGGTTATTTATTATTATTACTTATTTGAAAACATACGAGGTGAAGAGAGAGGTTAGGTTAGGATTCAGTTGGATTAAGAATTGTAATTGAGTTTTCCTTGTGCTCCCTCTGCTGTTCTTCCTGTGAAATGCTCCACATTGTCATTTTTTTAGGTGAACCTGCTATGGTTACATAACAGAAAACTACTGAAGAAGGAAGGGAGGCAAAAATCATACCTCAAGATTATTCTTACTAATTACTTCCTTGTAAGTAAGAATAATCTGAGGCATGAGGCCTGTTGCTGCTGTCATGGTTCCTCCATGTTTGCTGAGGGTTAAAATGACTGCAGAACATTCAGAACTGCTTTAGTTACTTTAGTAATGAAAATAAAAAACACCACCACCAAAGTAAAGACCACAAGAACAGAGAAATTATTCCTTTCTCTCTGTTTAGTGAGACAGAAATGTTTTGGCAGCCTGTTATGGGAGTTATCACACCTCTCCCTAAGCCCATCATCTATGCAGACTTTTTTTTCTTCCCACATATTATTCAGCAACTGTTGTGTGAATGAACGTAAATCAAATGAGGGTGTGGTTATTTGGATAGGTTGAAATGTTCACTGGACGTCTGCACTTGAGTTTCTCACAGGGTATTAAATTGTTCTGGTTCTGGTCTCTGCTTCTGTCCCCTTGAACCCCAGTCAGCCTCTGCAGATGGCCGCTTACACTGAGCCTGGTTCTGCAGGAGGTTTCTTCCTGTTAAAAGGGAGTTTTTCCTCTCCACTGTCGCTACACGCATGCTTAGTGTGAGGGATTGCATCTGAGTCAATGAATCAATGTAATCAACTGGTTTTCCTTAGATAGAAAAGTTTGAATTAATTTGACTGTATGATCTGGTTGAACTGTAAAGTGCCTTGAGATGACATGTGTTGTGAATTGGCGCTATATAAATAAACTGAATTGAATTAAATAAACTGTCACCTTTCCACCTGAGTAAACACTGATCACATCAATTGAAGCAGTCATGATATTCCTTTAATCCTAGAGTCCAAACAAACTTTGGAAATAAGCTATTAATTGAAATAAGCCTACTTGGAAACCTTTACATTACTCATCAAATGATCAAATTTGCAGTAAACCCACTAAGAGATGCTCACTTTAATAAATATGTTGATGTTTGGACTGATTTGGCCACTGTTGCCAAATAAAGGTGCATTTTCAGGTTGGACAGCTTGCCTCTTCTAATCATTGGCTTTCTGTTCTGCAAACCTTTTTTTTTTTTACTTTGGAAGCCCCTGTACAAAAAAGAGGTAGAGATTGTGGTTTCAGATCAGATGAAAGGGTTTGATTTTCAGCAAACATTAAGATTAAGCTTCTGGGAAAGGTTTTGAACATTTAAGATATCTGTGGTCATTTTGAGCATAAATATGTTAGTAAGAACTTGTCTAAAACCAAACTTCAGTATGTACAGTGCAAACAGGAGCGCTGATATCGCTGATAAAGTGTAAACAACACGTTTTTTTTTACAAAGCTCACAAACACGACTGAACTACCTGAACGCTACAAACTGGAGCTACACGATCAAGTCATACAGCTGCAAAGACAAATCTGCAGGCGTCTTCAGTAAAGAGTAGAAACGATTAGAAAAAAAAAAAAAAGGTCCAGCTTGTCCTTTCTGCGGTTACAGCAACATTTAGGTCTGAACATGCATGCTCTGGAACAGAAAAGGATGCGGCAGAAGAAGCTGAGAAGCTTAAGAGAGCCAGCAGCTCTCTTTGTCCCTCCTTGTTGGAGTTTAATGAGATACAATCAGTCTGCTCCGTCCTGAGGGTGCGAGGAAGAGTCCATATTCTGGCAGCAGAGGAAGAGGAGGACAGAACCTCTATTTGTCCCAGTTGAGAAAATAAAGGGAAAGTTCAGCGTTTTTGAGACAAACTGCTTACATGTGATGTTTCTGTTCGGTTGAGAGCTTAGAGACCGATGCTCAGAGATGTTTATGGCAGCTCGGCTTTTTTCATTTTTAAAATTGTATAATTTGTAACACCCGAATGGATTTGGATCTTTCCAGAAAAGATTTAACCAACAAGCCATCGCCACAGCAATAGCTCCAGCTTATAAAGCTCTTCACTTTTCAGAGAAGAGATTTTAGTTTCTTTGCAAGCATTAATTCTTCTGGGTTTTTTATTTTTTTATTTTTTACATAAATCTTCTCTGAATTGTTTTTATCCATGGTAGAAAAATCTAGCAAAACAAAATGCCCAGAATGGTCAAACTATTTGTGTTTGCACGTCTTAATTCAGTATATATAATATATATATATCTATATATATCTATATATATATCTATATATATATCTATATATAGATATATATAGATATATATATATAGACTTTATATAAAAATAAAGTCAGAACATCCATAATGGAGAAGGAACGCATGTCCAGTTTGGGTGATATAAAAATTTAAAATAGAGCTCAAATAAATATTTTAATAATCGGACGCACACATTTGATGGATTTGTTGATTTTTATCAACAAAGGTTCTTTTTTTTTATCAAAAAAGGTTTAAATATTTGCATACACCATACTTTTATGGGAAATATAAACTGCCATACATTGTTTTCTGTGCCTTTAGTGAAATATGCATCTGAGTCTCAGTTTAAGCCATATACTTGTTGAATCGAGGTCTAGATTTGTAATTAAGCGGCACTTCTCCTCTTTTATTAATCGGTCAATTTTATGCAACAGCAGTGTAAATTGGAGCTAGATGATCATGCAGCGCCACCATGTCTGAGAGCTGATAGAGTTCTCATGACTTAAAGCATCATTGCAAAATAGCTCCAAGTAAAACATCTTAGTGTGGCTTAAATGTATGGTGGAATTTTTTTCAAAAATGTATGTAAGAAACACCCGAGTCACTTTTTGAATAACAGAGCATCGGTATGACCATTCTACCTGCTCTTCTGCCATCATGTAAGGAATCCAACAAATACATTCTGCTCTTATTTATTTCTTATTATTTATTTATTCCTCTTCCTCTCATGAATTTGCAAGACTTCTTTCTGCTTGCTTGAAACTATAAAGTGATAGCAGCTGAGCTAACTGGATACATAAAGACTAGATTTGCACAGCAAGATCACGGAGATTAATATTAGGTTAGTATTTCCCAAAGACTAGAATGGGACATCCAATAGATAAAATCCCCCCGGGACTTGATTCTTAGGCAGGTAACGTTGTGTACCTTATGCTTTCTTCACACTGAAGGAAGAGCTCGGTTGGTACTTCCAAACCTTGTAGAACGTAGTTGGATAATGGCAATTTTTGGACAAATTCATGCCACATGTACAGATGTCTGCAGCGAAACCCTATGATTCTAGCACTAAAGAATTGCTGATACTAGAAGATCACTCCATGCTAATACCATAATATAATAGCCTCCTTGCTAGTGTTGCACAATATTGTGCTGACCAAACCACATGCCTTACTACAGAAGTGTTTTGCTTGCACAACAAAAGCATGAGGAACCCAAGTTTTTCTAGGTCCTGTTGGGTTAAACCAGAATTAAATATATTAGAATTCAAAATAAAATGGATTTAGAGAACCTGCTTTGTATTTTTGTCTCCAGCTCTCTACTGAAAACAATCATGACAGTAAGTGTCTCGCCAACATATGTCTGATTTAGTTTGTTTTGTTAGAAATATTGAACCGCTCCTGTAAGTGGAAATAATCCAAAGACTAGCCTAACGCAGCCTTTCCTCACAGCGGAAATTGGCCACAGCTCTTAATCAAAGTGAAGCATCACTGGTCACTAACATCTCCATGCGCATTGTCCTGCAGCCAGAGAACAATACAATCAGAAAACATTTGGAAGATTAAGCATAGTGTAAATAATTCCTTATTGAAATGAAAATTACCCGGGCCTTATCAGGAAGAGCCAGAACAAATTGATCATTTGAACAACCAGATCTGGAGGCCTTTTGTCTGTGGTTACATTAGTTTAGACCTCAATAACTTTTTACAGAAAAATATACTATTAAACCAGATTTTTAGTCTGAGACAAAAGGTTTTAACTTTTTTTGGTGAAAAAAACTTTTTTCTGCTCATCTCAGGTTTTACATTCACCAGGAATCCAACAGACAGGATTCACAAAAACCCATATTTCTCTTTAAAAGGGGCTGAGAGTGAGTTCAACCATTAGCGGCAGATATTAGCTCTTTTGGTTTCTTCCGCTCTCCCAAAGCAACCATTAGCATGAGATCAGCTATTGAGTGATTAACCCAACAAATACACCTCAGACAGAGGCATTGCTTAAATTTACACAAAGTTTTTGTTCCTGGTTGTCCGGGATGCTTGTAAAGAACGACTGGAAGGCGAAACTGTTGGGTTTTTGTTGTGAAACTGAGGCAGCTCTCTCCAATGTTCACTGGCACTGAGTGCTTTTAGTGCTAGGCTCTGCCCCCGGCGTGAAGCCATTGCTTAGGTTGTTGGGACTTGGCGGTGAAGCCAGTGGGGTTGTGGCTTCCCCTCTGTGGACTGACTCAATTACAGAGCAGCTCTTCTGCGGCAGGCGTGGTTGGACCATCATGGATTTTGGGATGACTGATGCCTGACGAAGCCCGCCGGAACGCAGTGGCGGTCTGACGAGGGCGGGACCTGTAGGTGACGCATCAGAGCTGTGGGGGTTGGGGCTACATGGAGGGGAGGGACTGATAGCCCCCTGATCGGGAAGCTTGGTTTCATCTTTGTGGGGAACCTGCTGATCGGGGGGTGTAGCCTCCTTTTCCTCTGGGGCGGGTCCTGCTGACTCAGGAGGCTGGTCTTGGTGCATGCTGCTCTGCCTGGACGTCCCTGAACCTGGAATCTCACAGCTGTCGGTGCGACGTCGGGATCCTTCATGCATTCTGCTGGTGGCTACGACAGCCTTCATGGCAGCCTGTTGACAAAGGCAGACATTGACTGCTTATTTTATACAATCGTTTAGAAGCAACGCTCTGTGATGCTCTTTTTTAGAGCTGTCAACAGCATTTGTCAGCATAAATCAAGACAGATATACCAGGGGCTATTTTAGGTTATAGAAGTTGTGTTAAATGAACTGTGATACGATTAGTTGAATTCATAAAACATTGTTTCAAAGCCTCCTTTATGGGAGCAAGAGATTTCTCAAATTATAAATAAAACATATGCGGTCAGAATAGGGAAGCAGCTCATATCCTATCAGGTAGACAAACTGGCCTGCAAGGTAATCTGTTACCGGAAAATAATACCTCTTGATTCAAACAACCATGCATTTAAGAAGAAAAAAGACAACTTAGGCTCATAACACTGCAATACATTCCTTGCAATCCTCCTACAGTATAGGCTTCTCCCATCCAGTCAGAGATGTGTGCTGCTGCTAAAAAAATACAAACTGCTATAAAGACATTTCCCTATGTCCCTATTCGTTATGTCTATAAATAAGAAAAGGTCTTAATATGATCAGAGTATTTTAACCAATAAAGCCTTTTGGAATGTTTTGAATAAATCAAAAAATTAAGAAATAAACTTAAAAGTTAATAGAATAAGGAAAATACAATTGATGTTGACAATTTCTCACCAGACATGAAAGAGGGTGAAATGTTTACACTCCCAGGTTAATATGATAAATCTTTATTCATAAAGCACATATATTCACCATTCCTTAAGTACATAAAGATATTGGGAAAAGGGCATTTTCCTTTCAGCAAATTCCATCTTTATTCAAAAAAAATAGTTTTAAGCCACTGGACAATTGAGAAAGCCTCATTATTAGTTTTTATATGTTTCTAGTTCATATCTACTGTTAAACTGTTGCATTCATTGCATGTTCTATTTTTTAAAACATATTTTGTGTGTTTGTTTAAATAAGTCTCTGTCTAACGTAAAATCAGAAATGCATACCCGAAGATTTTATCTAAGAGTAGCACTACTTATTTTATTTCATTGTTTTTTTTTTTTTATTAATTACAAATAAATAATGTGATCAAATAAATAATATTATAATTTCAGCCCTTTCATTATCTTCTTTGTTTTATAGGTTTATTATTCCAGTTTAACCACAGGAATGGGTTTAGATACCTTAAGTTTGCGTCTAGCATTGAACTCCTGCAGTTTCCTTTGAGTGGTGTCCATGTGGGAGAAACGAGCAGCTTTGCCGAGGACCCAGGGGTGCTGAAGGGCCTCTCGGACACTGAGGCGCTTATGAGGGTCAAGAACGATCAGCTTACTGACCTGTAGGGAGAAAAATAATCTGATTCTCATAGAGATCACTGTGAGTTTATGAGATGATCTTAAGTTTAAACTTTTTTTTCTCATCAAACCATCCATTGTCTTGTGTTAAGCAAAGAAAAGGTGAAAGTCTGATATTCGTTGCTGCATAAACACTATTAGCACCTAATAAAGCTATTCAAGGTTTTCCTACACCAGTAAGAATGTCTACTGTATGTATCCTGCTTCTTCCAGTGGGATGAGCAATAGAACAATGAAAGGGAGGAGAAATCATTTCATGGCTGAAGAATTCCCTCCTTTTGAGGCAAAGGAGCAGAAGCCATTCACATAATTTCCTCTGGCTGATGGAGTCCTTCACCCGATCTAATGCCACCTGCCACCCCACAGAGGAAACTTGTTTTTAGTCTTTTGGCTGAGATTAGTTAATGTCAAAGGTGAGGATTAGAATGTAGCTGGACTATTAAACCCAGAACATGAAGTTACCTAAGCTACACGGCTCTGTTATTTACAGCAGGAAAGCCGGAAATGTTTTCCCCATAGATATAATCTGTATCTTATCAAATGTTTGGAAACCCTTCAAGATCGACAGTGGTTGCTGTTACTTGGGGGAGATGGTATCTTATTAGTGCCATCAGATCCAATACCTTGATTCAAAAGAAGAACAATATGCATGAATGTGGAGTTTCTGCTGTCAGCATTAAAATAAAACTCACAGTAAACATGCTTCCATTTTACTTTTAAATAGTATAGGATTTCTATCCGGAATGTTTGTTACTTTAAACCATAGAGGGAAAAATCTGCCTGAACAGATTCAAAAGTATAATTTTTTAATATAGCTTTTGAAAAAAACATCTTTTTCATAAATTAATTTCAAATTTAGTTTTGTGGGAAAATGTCTGCACAGAAGAGGAACTTACCAAATCCTTAGCATTAAGGGAGACCTCATCCCACCATGGAGACACAAACTCATAATCGCAGTTCAGGATGCGGCTGTACATGTACTGATCACCTCTAGGGTCAAAGAAGGGCTCAAACCCACAGAGTCTGGAAAACATGAAGCAGGATGTTAATGCCTATTACACTGTCGATAACATCAGAATATCTATCATCAGGGTTTATACAGGAATGTGTAACTCTAATTTAATGCTTTTTAATGATCTTTTAATGAACCAGAATTCCTGGTCGTCCAGTCACTTTTGTTGAAATTTGCATTTTTCCATTCTCTAGCTTCTTCTCCGCCTTGAGCTTCTTTTCCAAATATACGTCTTTACGATCAACCAGAAGCAGTTCCGCGCAAACACGCGGAA
Organism: Cyprinodon diabolis; assembly: GCA_030533445.1. Lineage (NCBI taxonomy): Eukaryota > Metazoa > Chordata > Actinopteri > Cyprinodontiformes > Cyprinodontidae > Cyprinodon > Cyprinodon diabolis. The sequence goes on along the minus strand of CM060070.1, from coordinate 15,873,760 downwards.
CCAGTTATATATAGTATATCTGAAGAAATTGTTTTGATAAATGTACTTTTTTTTTAAATAAAGCATTTTAAATGCCACAATAATCTCATTTAATGAATTTTAATGCCAATTAAGGCCTTAATTTAAAAAAATATAATTTAATGACTTATAATGATTTTTAATAACCGGCGGAAAACCTGATCATATAGTTAGAATTCTCGCTGAAATGATCCATCTATGAATGCATCTGCTAACTTGACTGCTTGATATCAATTTCTTCCCTTATTCTTTAAACTGAATGCTGTCTCCTGTAGATAAAATACTGACTGCCAGTGACTACCTTCATTCATTACAACCATGAGGCAAACTTGAGACAAGGTTAAAAGCGTGGTGCCAATTATCTCTCTTTCCCTCTGATATAAAAGCTTCTGAAGCGAATATTGACCTTATGGTCTCTGAATCAGTCTAAGGGCTCCATTAGAACCGCCTTAATGTCTGAGAACATGCTGGGAGATGATGTTCTGGTTCACACTGTGTCAGTGCCTCTAATGGATGTACCACGAGAATAAAACATCGATGTGAAAAGTGCACGGACGGGGCTGAGTCGATGATGAATGTCCTTTTTGTGGGTGTTTGTGTGTGTGAGGACGTTCGGGCTGACAGCAGACAGAAAGTGGACTCACAGGATGTACAGGATGACGCCCACTGACCACATGTCCACCTCGGGGCCGTAGGCATTTCCCCGCAGGATCTCTGGAGCTGCAGGGAGAGGAGTCGGTTAGCTGCCAGATGGATGGCAGAAGCTCCAACCAAAAAAATCCTATTGAGCACCGGCTAAGGGGAACACATTGCCGCCCACCTCCGGATGTTAACAAAGCACAGGTGAACACTACAACATTGGATGCATTGGATGCTGCTATTAAAGCTACATCTCAGTAGCTTAGAACAGAATATATTTGTATTTCTTAGGCCAGTAAAAGAGAACTGGGATCTGCTGAGGACCCAATTGAGAGACTTAACAAGCTTCTATCATTTTTTTCCCTTTTTTTCCAGCTTTTTATTGTCATTACACTGTCACGAGTACAGAGCAATGAAATTCACCCTGCATTTAACCAATCCCCATGGGTCACTTCCCCGACATTTCTTTTTTAAAGATGCTCACAACTCAATTTCCCCAACTGCTAGTGAAAACCCATCTTTCCCCTAAAGTTTGGAGTTTTAAATAATGAAATAAATACATTCTCATAAGTTGCATGGACTTTTGGGACTTCTTTCCCCTGCCTATAACGTTCTGTATTGTAGGTGAGAGATACAAGTAGTGGATTTTTCTGTCACAGTTCTGGTTCTGTTATGTTTTCTTTTGAGTATTCAGTTTTACTTTGCTCCATGTTTTCTAGTTTTAGTCATTTAGTTCTTATTTTGTTGTGTTTTCTGGTTATTTTCAGTTTTCAGGTTTTTATTTGTCGCCCTCTGCTGCCCTTGTGTGTTCTCCTTTTTCCCTAGCTCCTTTCCTGTTCTGTTCTGTTCACACCTGCTCCCAATCTGCTCGTTAGCCCTCTCTTTGTTTCAGTCTCCCATAAATACACCCTCTGTTCAGTTCTTCAGCGCTGGCTCCTAGTCTAACTCCCTCCAACTCCGTCTCTCTGAGTCTTCCTCCTCGTGATTGTTTTCTCCCAGATGTCTCCATGGTTTCTAGTTTGTTTGACTTTGTTTTCATGTTTGACTTTTGGATTCCTGCCTCAGTTGTTTGTTTTCACTTCATTAAATCATCAAGAAACTCACCTCTGCCTCCCTGCCTCTGCATTTGGGTCCTCAAACCTCAGCCAAATCCTGGCATTTTTGTCCTTAGGTTTTAACTTAAACCATAGACATTTTACAATTTCTCATTTAAAATTTAATCTAAAATAAAATAAAAAAACAGCAATTTATTAGACATACATATACAACATACAATCAGATGTTGAAATGTGTCTGTTAAGAGATGGAATGCATCTATAATATGCAGGACGGTACTCCTGATGGTCGGAATTTGGACATCCCTTCTAATCAAACATAGTCCTTTTAGTATTGGTCACTGATCCATTTCCTTAACTGGTCCTACATTGTGAAATGCAGCAACTATGACAAACATTATCTGCAGTGTGCTGAAGTGGGCTACACAAGACATGATGCTTGATTCCAGACCTCAATAGTTTTATCAGAATCATCCACAAACCAGGCTAAAATACAGGCATCATTGATTGAGGGCTGATATCTGCTGATCTTTTTGACATATCTAAGGCTGAAACTAACAATTATTGTGATAAATAATTAATCTGTTGATTATTTTTTTGATTAATCTGGCAGGAAAAGGTTCCTTGAAGAAGTTTTTTTATAAGATTTTTTATAAGATTAAAACATTTTTCCACTTGAGGAGTTCTGAATAGAGCATATTGACAGACATGTTTTTTTTTTATCTTACATGCAAAATGTTAATATTTTTGTTTTTACAATTTTGTATAATTACTGCTCTAATTGGGCTGCTCTGTCAACTAAAGGCATGTTTTAGAGTCTCTATTCTATATTTAATCATTAATCGATTAATAAATTAGTTGATGATTATTTTGATAATTGATTGATCAAATTAACACTTTCAGTCTCCAAATCAACTCACCTGTATCACATAATTAGTTCATTAATGGGAATTAACAGAACTTAAGATCAGGATGATGTAATTCAGCCCTTTGTATTGGGAATTTGGGATGCATCCAAAAGCTGCAGGACATCAGCCTTTAAGGACTGACATTGGACACCAATGTCCTTTGATATACCTGTATTTGTGCATAGATGTTTGTCTGCAGTGGCTCTCTCGTCCATTGATTGCTGGAGTTGGTGAGTCATTAACCCCCCAGAGCATGGTGAGCAATCAGCAGGTATAGAAGATGGATGAATGGATGGATGAATTTTAAAGGCCTCTTACACTTCTGTACCGTATTACTTCTGCAATTGTTAACATTAAATGATTCAGCCTACATTGGTAAAAGTAGAACAGACCATTAAATACAGTTATTTCATAATATATGCTCTATCCCTTCTCTAAACAGTTCTTTACATTTAACTCTAATGAAGCGTCACACGTAGTTCTGCGTGTACATCTGCTGCCCAGTGTATTTTACTTACCGCAGTACCCCGGAGTACCACAGACTGTCTTCATAGTGACCTGATCATCGATGATTTTGGAAAGACCAAAGTCGGCTGTAAAACATGAAAACATTTGGACCAAACTGAGTCACAACATGTTCTTTAAAGTTGAAATGATTTTCTGCTGTTTCTATTTTAGGACAAACGCAGCGGCTGAGGCTGTGGAGGTTGAGGAGAATGTGTTTCTCTGCAGGATGCTCTGTGAACTAAATGAAAGGTGTTTGGTAGAGAGCATTCTCACTCGTCCATCTGTAGTGGTTAGCCAGGGGCTCGCTGGCCATCTGGAGGCAGAGAGGCTTCTCTGAAAATAATGAGCCACCAAAGAGCCGGTGGGGCGGCACTAAAACAAGCTTTCTGTAAGAGCTTCTGCTCCTCAGACAGATTAAAGCAAGCAGGATGTTAATGTCAGGTTTAATCAATGATGATTATAAAATTGTGTGCTTCTGAAACATTTTTGCAGTCAGGAGACCATCCTGCCTGCTGCACTGTGTCTTGTGATGCAGTCAGGAGACCATCCTGCCTTGTCATTCTGAGCATCTTGTCTTTATGAACTGATCAATTGTTGTGTCAGAACAAATACTGTTTTGTAATCATGTGCTATGCTCTGTTAATAAAAGACGGCTGCAGAAGGGCATTCGGAGAAGGAAAGCTTGAAGTTGGGTTGGGCTTTTCCTTCCGCTCTTGCAGGAGCTGCTTGAACCTCTTTCGTGTGTGCAGAGTCAATTTCTATTTATTTGCAAAGTTATTGTTCCTGAATCCAACATTTTTGGTGCTGAAAGCCGGGAGTCAAGATCCAATTGTCCAGTACCATGTGGGACCAAGGCCAAGTATCTGTCGACAGCCGTCCTCCCTTCGGCAGACGGGGCCCATAAGTTGGTCCAGCCCTGCCCTGGGCATCCTGGTGACGACTCCCAGAGGACTGAATCTGCGCAGCGAAAGGGTAGGCCTAAAGCTTTTGATCAAAAGTTGGTCTGGGACCATATGAAAGCTATAACTGGTTGTAGTCGCAAGAATATTTGACGAGACCAAGTCTTGTTTACGGATGTGGCATCTGGGTATTCTGTGCGTTAGAGTGTGAGACTCTGTGCTGTTCTCGAGATAGTAAGGTATGCAGCTGCAGCAGGGATATTTGACAAAGCCAAGTTTTGTTGACAGATCTGGGATCTGGGTATCTGATGCATGCAAGGGCCTGGAGTTGGAGACTCCAAAGTGTACACGTAACGATAGGTGTTTTTTTGTCTATGTTGGTTAAAATAAAAGAATATCTTAGGCCTTAGAATAGGTGTGTGTGACTGTGTGAGAGTGTGTCAGGAAACAATCAAACCTTTCAGGTTTTGTTGTTTCATACTAAAACAGCAGGAATTAATACAGTATAACTCTTGTGGATGCAGAGGCAAGAATTTCTCACCTGAAAAGGTAGAAGCAGAAATTACCACAACAGTGTTTGGGTGCTGTCCTGCTGAATAAACATCCAGTGCGCAGAATACCCTAGGTGTTTTTACTGGACTAAATTCTTTAAAATGGGTAAAGGTCAAAATAAAATTAGAGATACAGTAATTTAGAATCTACGATTAGAAGTTTGTAGAAGCTCAGGATCCAACAAAAAATAAACACTTGAATATGTAGTTTGGTAAAAATATGGGTTTGAGGGACGCCTCTATTCCAAAATAAAATTATAAGAACTAAATGATAACATAATAGAATTAAAGTGAGCCAGGGAGGTAACAGAATTAAAAAGGATGGGTTCAGGAAGAGTATAGAGAAGATCATAAAGGGGATGAAAAAGTTTGTGTCAGATTGATCCAAGTAATTTAAAATACTTGTAGAAGTGGAAGTAAAAGTATGAAAAAATTAATAAATAAATATATAAATAAATAAATGAGCTCCAAATGGCGAGTTGTTGATATAATACATGCGCAAAATAGATATGTTATTATTAAAAACTAAATAAATAGATCTAATGTTGTGTTTGTCCAGTTTTAATGTTATGTGTTTCTGTCTTTAAAGTTATGTTTGTGGGTTTTTTAAGTTGTTTGTGTGTCCAAAAGATAATTAAACACAGTTTAGAGGGAGACAGCTTAAATCTGCATAAGCACGCAGGGGGATATGTCACTGGAGCAATGGCTGCAGCATTGTTCCAATTGACAGCCTTCCTAATGCGTCTGCAGGGTCTCCAAAACTATAATTTCAGAACCAAAATTTAAAATTAATAAACCCACAAGAAAATTATTTTAGTCATGCAAGCTACCTACATGGAATAAAAAAATTAGAGGGATTAAATAAGTGGATTGTGCAACCTAAAACATAGAAACAGCTATGAAGTGTAGTTTGGACCATAATTGGGCTCAAGTGAGGGGCTGGTGGTTGCAGGGTAAAAACAATTGGTCACTGATGAAGAGGGATTCAGGGTGGAAGCTGATTTTGTGTTAAGCCAAGACTGTCCAGTTGATCTATTAGGCAGAGGTTTGTTAAGGAAATTGCAATTAGTCTTGGTTCCTACAGACAAATGCATGTCAGTGAGGAGCTGTACAAATTTTATGCTGCAAGGGGAAGTTAAGGTAGAGTTCAGATGCAGCTGACACACATGTGATACATTCAGGCTCATTCCCAAAAACATGAATAGTTCTAGCAATTAATGGACAGGCAGTTAGACTTATATGCGATTCAGGAGCCTGTACAATTTGCATTAAAGATAATATAAATGCTAAAACCATCTAAAAGGCTTATTTTTGTAAAATCAGCAAATAATTAAACATCCTAGGAATGTATGTCAGCCTTCAAACAGGAAAAAGCTTGCATGTTTTTGTAGTAATACTCACCCCATTAATCTGTTAGGATGGGAATTGATGGGAAAATTAAGCAGTTTTTCCCAAACAGGGGGGCATAAAGGCTGAATGTGGAGAACATATAAATAGTGTTTCAACAAAATCTTCTTGTGTTTATATGCACTATGCTAGAAGCACATTGTCAGATCCACAGGATGAAACTCTGTTAAGTTGAGCAGTAGAACACTATGAATTTGTGCTTTACCCCAGATGAAAAGTTTGCAAAACAGTTTCTGAAACAAGACATTACTATAATGGATCACGGCACTCCAATACAACAAGCAAACCTCTTCTCGCCGCCCTGCAAGAAGGGTCGTCTGGCGAGACACCTCGCTCATATTATTCTAAGAACTGGGGTTATGTTAGATAACCAAACGTTCTTTTTCATAATATTCACTCGGTGTCTCGCTATGGGATATGGTAGCTCCCGTATTGCCAGACAGCTTATCGAACAAGAAACCGGCCGATGGGGAAGGTCCAAAAGGTCAGTTATGACTCTAGGACCGCACTGGCCATGCACGGTCCAGACACGTCAAGCATGTAGAACCGGACAAAAGTCAGAGGCGAGGACCAACTCGCCGCTGAACAAATGTCCTGAACGGACACTCCCCGAAATAAAGCCCAGGACGCAGCCGTCCCGCGGGTAGAGTGTGCACGCAGACCCGCCGGGGGCTGCAGACCCCTGCTTCCATACGCCAAAGCTGTAGCCTCCACCACCCAGTGGGCGAGGCGTTGCTTTGTGATCGGCTGTCCCTTACGGGGCTCCGCCCAGGAGATACAGAGCTGATCACTCCTCCTGAAGCTCTGCGTCCATATAAGAGCGCACGGCTCAAACAGGGCACAGCATGTGCGCTCGCTGTTCACCGGGGGAGGCGGAGAACGCCGCTAGCTCGATCGGTGAACAAGAACCAACCACCTTAGGAACAAAGGCAGGGTTGGGCTTCAGAACCATACGCGTGTACTCCGGGTCGAACCGGGTACATGCGGGGTTCACAGAAAGCGCATGAATGTCGCTGACTCGTTTCGCAGAGGCCAGAGCCAGTAACAGCACTGTCTTGAGAGACAGATGTTTAAGACTGGACCCCAACAACGGCTCAAATGGGGGTCCCTTGAGCCCCTCCAAAACCACCGACAAATCCCACGGAGGCAGCAAAGGTCTGGAGACGGGGAGAAGCCTGCGGGCGCCCTTCATAAACCGACAAACCAAAGGGTGTTGGCTCGCCGTTTTGTCTCCAAATCCTATATGACATGCTGCTATAGCTGCCAGATAAACCTTAACCATGGAAAAGGCTTTTCCTTTATCAATCAGTTCCTGTAAAAACGACAGAATCACTGGTACAGAACACTGAAAGGGAACGTAGTCCCGTTCAAGACACCACCGCTCAAACAGTCCCCACTTGGAGCCATATAGATTCCTAGTGGAGGGAGCCCTGGCGTTTTGGATAGTATTAATTACACTCTGAGGGAGCCCAGCAGTGGTTAAATTAAGCCACTCACGGGCCAGGCCCATAGCTGTAGTCGCTCCGGGTGTGGGTGGAACACTGTCCCCGCGCCCTGCGAGAGCAGGTCCCTGCGCAGCGGCAGCTCCCAAGGCTGGGCGCACAGCATCTGGAATATCTCCGCCAGCCAGTGTTGTGCTGGCCAGTGCGGAGCTATCAGGATCAGCTTGTGATTGAAAGCCCTCACTCTGGCAAGAGTGGGGGGTATCAGGGCCAGCGGTGGAAACGCGTATAGCTGCTCGTGCGGCCAAGCGTGCGCTAGTGCGTCTATGCCCAGAGGGGCATTCAGAGTGCTCAGAGAGAAGAACAGCTCGCATTGAGCGTTTTCCCTGGACGCGAACAGATCTATCTGAGCGCGCCCGTAGCGCGCCCATATCTGCTCCACGACCTGCGGGTGCAGCGTCCATTCCCCGTACACTGGCGCGCCTCTGGACAGCAGGTCCGCACCCGTGTTTAAGTCTCCCAGGACGTGCATCGCCCTCAGGGAGAGAAAGTGGGCACTGCTCCAGAGAATCAGGTCGCGCACCAGATCGTGCAACATACGGGAGCGCAGGCCCCCTTGGCGGTTGATATACGCCACTGTTGTCGTGTTGTCTGTCCTCACCAGGACATGGTGACCCGAGAGGAATGGGAGGAAGTGTCTCAGAGAAAGAAACACCGCCAAAAGTTCGAGAAAGTTTATGTGAAGGCGCTGGAGAGCCTGGCTCCAGCGACCTCTCACAGACCTGCCCTTGTGAATGCCGCCCCAGCCTGATAGGCTGGCATCCGTGGTTACCACTTTCCTGGACGAGACGGTGTTCATAGGCACTCCTTGGGTCAGGAAGGACGGGGCTCGCCAACAGCGCAGAGCTGTTATGCCTTGACGCACGGGGTCCATTCGAAACCTAAGATTTTGTTCAAATTTGTAATACTTTCAATGTCTAATCAGACACTTTTAGCCAAACAGACTACAAATTATGATATAGCACTGCAATTAATATCAAAGCTAACCATAAGCCACTTGACGGGAGACCACTAAGGTTCTGTCAAAGGTGACAGAAATATAAAGGGTAGGTATAGAGGGTAGTTCTGAGGTGCGGAGTGGAGGGGGGAACTAGTGAAGTACAGGATAGGTGCCAGGTGCTCTTTGAAGAGCTAAGGCATCAAGAAGTCATTAGAGATATACAGATATGTTTCTGTTCTGGTAGCACTCAGTAGCTGATTCCACCATCGCTCAAAAACACTTGATTTCTAGAGCATGAGTAGACATGCAAGCCGTCCAATGACCAAGTTGTTGCTCCTTTACGAGAGCATGAAAGTAGATGGGGAATCTCCCACAGAGAGTTTTGTAGGCTAACATCAATGGCCTGATTTATAGCACAGGCGCTAAGTGTAGCCAATTGAAGTCAATAAACAGAGGAGGGGGGGCATTTTCTCTTTAAGGGTGTTTGTAGACCAAATACTCTGCTATGCTCCACAGGTTTCACAGCACTGGTTAGGTGACCAGTTATAAGGATGTTGCAGTAATCAAGGGGGCAGATACTGATAAGATAATAAGAATCTGGGTTCATGCTTATCTTTGTTGAGTTAGGCAGTGCAAATTACCATTATTGAGCAACTGAGTAATCTTTTAGGGTCAGCTGGCCACCAATTATGGTCTAGATACTTTTGATGGAGCCAGAGGTAGGGATTCAATCTGGGAAACCCACAAGAGCATGCTCTCCAAAACATGAGATTTTGGTTTTGCTAACCTATTGACATCAGTAGTGTCAGGGTGATAACATAAGCAAGGACCGTCTCTGAAGGAGTGATGTGAGTCGCTGCCATTACCGACGAAAACTAAGGATGTCTAAATGTTGCCCTTATATCAAATGCTCCGTTGTTTGTTGCAAGTATATACAAGGAAACGTTTTCATTTTGCCTGTTACCAGGGATCAATGGATAAAATTCATCTTTGACAACAATGTTCCACTGACTCTCTATGAGGCTATTTATGTTTGTGCTGCACAGTTTGCACCTGATGTTTTACTAACTTAGATGAATAACTAGGCAAAAATGGTATCAAGGCGATTCCATCCTCACGTGCAGTGCAATCGGAAAGTGTTACTACTTTACCTTTTTAATTTATTGTGTAAGCTGGGAAGCAATGGTAAACAAACTATGTAAAACTGCTAATGTTGCTAAGACTACATCTCCATGTAATATACAGAAAACAATAGAATAGAATTCAACTTTATTGTCATTACAATGTCATGAGTACAAAGCAATGATATGAAGTTTGCATCTATCCAGAATTGCTATACAGGATATAAATACTTATTTACATGTGTACAGAGACTATATATGCATGGACTATAAATGGTATGTATAAACAGAGAGTAATTGTAAGAGGCTATCAAATAAAAAATATTGGCAGCTATATACAGATTATACAGGAAAGTTAGGATATGGATTATATATATATATATATATATATATATATATATATATATATATATATATATATATATATATATATATATAAGTGGGGTTATAATACAGGATAAATAATGACAGGTAATAGCAGATAAAAGATTTACGGATTATATACAGCAATAGTTGAGAAGTATGTGTAAGTGGTGTTGGATCCGTAGCTTGTTGTGTCTGTGTGTGTGAGGAACACAGTTTAAGGGTTAAAAAGAAAATAAGGATTAAAAAGTTGGTCCAAATGAGGTTCAAGTAAAAAAGACATATTATCCTTATAATGATTAAACATCAATTTGAAGACAATAGGACAGTACATGTGACATTGAAACAGCAGAAAGCCTCTATTCTGAAGATAGCCAACAGCATGCTAAATGTCATCTGGGGAAGGCCATTTGTGGGCCAAACTGGTGCTCCTGGTTTGTTTGTAAACTTTCTGTGTACCTGTTTTATTTTCAATGGTTTTTAAGTACTTATGTTGCTTACTGAGTTATTTTTTAATTAATGGTCGGAGAAATGTCAATGAACTTTAACAGGACATTATTTAAAGAGTTAGAAGTTTTGGTTTGCTTTTAGCTAAGTATCGTTCATGTGCAGAATGAGTGTGTGGTCTGTTACCTATTTTCAGTGGTGCATCCAGTGACAGGTCGGCATACAGCAGGTTCTCTGGTTTTAGGTCACGGTGAACAACGCCGTTACCGTGCAAATACTGAAACACACAGAAAAACATGGGAGGAGCCCACTGTGAAAGCTAATCCATTTAAATTCTACCTGGAACTGTGACAGGTACATAATGAGAGAGCAGAGCAGAGAGGATGATGCCTTCAGGTGAGGGGCGATGTTTGGGTTGATGGAGGTCTGCGGGAAGATTTGGCAGGACGGATGTAGACACAGAGTGTAGCTCTGGACTGACAGATGGCCTCCTTATCAGCAGGAGCAGAGAGGAAATAACCAAGGTTGAGACAGGAGGAGAAGCTTTTAATCAGTTATAAACACTTTGTAAAGGTCTCAACGTGTGAAAGTTAACTATGGTCATAAATCTAGATAATTTTTAACACTTTGTGTCTAAAAAAACACTGAATGTTTTTATTGAATCATAACTGATATGCATTTCTTAATTATTTTAAAGCAACCAAAATGTTCTCAGCAGCAGAAATAATCATTTTACTCCTGTTTTCTGAACTGGTCCACTCCTATGGTGCTTCACTAGTTTCTGGTTGTCATGACTTTTGTTTTTCAATGTTTTGTTCATTGAAATGCTTTCTGTTGGCTGGACACTCATAGTATTATTATTATTAGGAAACATAATTCATTCAGTAAAAATTATTTTGCTTGTTCAATTTCTGCAGCCAGAGCTCTGATAAGAATTAAATTGGCAAATAATTTTTCTACAAGTTTATCTTCGGGTCTTTGGCTCACTCTTAAGAGAGCCAAAGAAACCCTGTCAACTAGACCTAAAACATTCCTTTTTAATTAAACTTATAGAGTGGCTTAGGCTATTCTTAGGTGTCACTCAGAACTTTAGCTCATTCTGCGTTTTTCTTTTACTTTTCTTTGTTACCGGATTGCTGCTATTAGCTTTGTATTTACTGTCAGTTAAGAGTACACTTGGACCAGTGCTTCTGTGTTTAGCTGCTTTCAGTTATTCTGGAGTTATAATGTTATTGAGCCTAACTTATTTTTTTCCATAGAAAGTACATATAAGTACCTTTTGGCTTCCTGTTAAGAGATTTTTTTTTGTCTCCCCATGCTTGCTCTGGAAAACAGATACTTGAAAAGTCAGTAAATGGATGAAATTAAAGCAATACCAACTCTAAGGTCTCTTCGCCTGTGCAGAAATGCAAGCCAGTGTAAGCAGAACTCAGACAAATGCAAAGTAGTTTTAATGGCGATATAATAGAGCACAGCGTTACCTGAGGCATTTAATGAGGCCTTCTGCCTGATGAGCAAATCTTAAGGCTTTGACAACAGGCAGCTTTATTTTCTACATCGTCATAAAAGTTATTTCAAGGCAGTAACAGAAAAATCAACAGTAAAGCCCACACTTTTCACACACAGTGGAAGAATAATAAGGGACACAGCCAGGCTGGCAGTGAGCGAAGTTGTGTCTGACACCTTTTGCGGTTACAAATAGTTGGTGAGAGAATATAGCATATAAATGAGAGGATGAAAAATGTTTTTATTACACGTACGATCAGGCTGTGATCAAGCTGTGTATAATTATTTGGAGCCATTGCCAGCAAATTTCCTTCAGTGCAGTTTATTTCAACATGCATTTGTAAATAATTAAGCAATACGAGGCTTTTCCAGGCTTAACAAAAGTAAACAATGTAGTTATAAGGAAAAAATTATTATTTTTAACCTTACAAATGAACAACCAGCAGCTCCTGCTGATTACTGTTGTGTTTAACAGCAGACCTGTAAATCTTTTCCTAACATTCAATATTAGGAATATGTATAATTATTTTTCATGCTCTAAATATGTCAAAGTAAGTATATGTTGTGAGAAAAAAAAATTAAACCATGCAATCCAGTTAAATGAAGGGGACAGATGGTAATTCACTCAGTCAGCACTTTACTATCCTTGTTTGCAAATAGAGAACAAGACAATCATAGCAGCCCTTCCAGGTCCATGATCTGCCTTGTTCTGGTTAGACAAAAGTTCCTCTCACTTACTTAAACCCTGCAGAAAAGCTGTGAAGGTTGTTAATAAAAAAAAAAAAACTATGGACAGTTGGATAAAACAGTAAAATATTATGAATAAAACCGGATAAAAAGTCTAGTTTGTTATGAGAAGAATTATTTTGATCCCAAACATTCCCTAATAGGATAAACATAAATGTAAAAAAAAAAAAAAAAAAAAAAAAAAAGGAAAATCCCTTTATTGTCCCATTCGTTCTCTGCATTTTGACCCATCCCCTTCGGATCAATGGGCTTCCATTGTGTGGCGCCCAGGGAAACAATCAGGGATTAAGGGTTTTGCTCAGAAACCCAAACTGGATGCTTTAGTGTGGGATATCGGGTACTTGCAATATTTTCAGAGCACAAGCGCACTGCTCTAACCACTAGGCCAACAAATGAACGCTTTTATGAATAAGTAAATGTAAAATCAGCACTCATAAATCAATATATGTATAAAGGGAATTATTGGAGATAGATTTTTCCCACCACAGTATCCCTATACTGCATGGCTCTCATTAATAACATTTACCCTTTTACTATATATTTTTTCAAAAAAATTCCCATGTCTGTAACTTGGTCCTAGTCCAGAATCCTGATAAAGTTTACAGAAAGAGAAAGCAGCTGTTACTCCAGGTGAAGATTATTTCGCTTCGGGACAGACTGGTATTCCTGATTGGTCAGTTGCTGAAGAGTCTCCAAGATTGATTGCTAGGTGGCGTCACGTCAACTGCCTAGAATGAATTGGAAAATTTTTGTTCCAGTTCAGACCAAATGTCAGTTTTCTTGGTAATTGACATTAAAGTCTTTGGTGTGGTTTATCTTGTCACTAATAATTATTCTAAAACACATTTTTCTGGAATTTGCAATTCTTTTTAACCAATTTTTTTTTTTTGCTTGAGCCATTTTATCTTTAGATATTTCTTTGGTTTTTGCAATAATTTTGTACACTGCTAAATGTTAAACTTTTATCTAACTCCAGTTAAAGATACACCCACAGTTTTTAAACTCCCCATTCCTGTATTCCTAAAAGCTTATTAGGCTTAGCATATTTGAGACTTATTCTCCTTTAGTGGCTTATTATGTTTCTGGCCTGTTGACAGTTCACCTGGTTGAATGAGAGGTTCCTTTAGTAATTGCTTGCCCCTGTTCCCATTTCTTTTAATTATCCTGCAAGCATCAAATTCCAGGTTGCATCAAAATAATATTTTCATCAGTTTAATGATATCATCCTAGAGGAAAAAAAAAACATAACTTCCATTAGTGCCTTGAAGGAGGCTCCATGTTGAGGAACTGCTATAAAAAGATGTTGTGCTCTGGGACCACAGCGTGTTTCTTCTGCTGCAGATTAATGCCACATTCACATCTGACACAACAAATACAACTTCAGAGTAATCCCAACGCAGACACACACACACACACATCAACATGACAGGCATGCACATACGTAAACATGCATGCATAAACAGGCGTATGTTCAGTAAATGTGGGTCAGGCCTGGTCATTGTGTGTGTTAATCCTCTCTTGTTTTAATCTGTTCGGCAGCAGGATGGAAGCTGCTGTTACATAAGAGACCTGCAGCCGATTGCACGCAGCCACATCTACAAGAACTTTGGTGTTTACAACCAAAGCCAGACGTGGCAACGCCCACATTTACAAATATTTCACCAGGCACACAGAAATCAATAGTTTACCAAAGCAGACATGGTCATATAGATGGAGTACAATGAGATAATTATATTTGGGATTGGATTTTTAAAAAATGGATTTTAATGTGAATATAGCTGAATTGGATTAACTAATAACGGGATTTAATTGAGCTTTTTTGTGTTGCTATAAGAACTGAACCTTCCCTTTGAATGACAAAAATAACCCTGACCTTTTCAAGCGTGAACTCCTCCAAACCTCAGACTATTTGTTGTGATATTTTGCACCCAGTTGTCTAAAGCAGAAGCTTTTAAGCAGCCAGAAAAGACTTACAAAGACTGAAGTTGTCTGCTCAGAACATCCAACAGATGTTAAACTGAGAGACAGGGAATTTCTTAGACCAAGTCAACACTTTAAACTAATTATCTGTTTTCATAATAGCTTTGTTGATTTTTCTAGTTCGGTGTGAGGAAATTTCACTCCAAATAAGGAAGATACAGACTTAGTGGAGCCCTTCACAATTCATATTGAATTACATCTCCTTTTAATTTAGACCCCAAAGTTAAGCAGGGTGTCTATGGATTTATAAGCCAGCAACTCATAATCGTGTCATGATCTGGTCTGTTTGCTCCTCCTTAATTGGTTATTTCTTTCACCTGCCATTTTCCCTCCCTGCCTCAATTATAATTTATTTCTCTCACCTGTTTCTTCGGGGTTATATTCTGTTCAGGATGTGCATTCAGAGCCAGATCATTACTTGTCTTTCTGTTAGTCTTTTTATTTGTTTTCTTTCAGCCTGTCTGTTCAGTTTTATTTCATGGTTCATGTCCTGGATCCTGGCAGCCAGTGGAAAGAGGTTTTTGTGTTTGTCTCGTCTTCTGATCGTCCACCATATCTCCCCCGCTAAGTCCTCTGGGTTTTTGGCTCTATATGTGGGGAGGTTCAGTTTTTATCCCAGTAAGCCTGGCTCCAAGGAGGAGACCAGTTTAAAGGTCCTGCATCAAGTTCTGGTTCCATGTCCTGTCTCGGCTACCCTCTGCCACTGAGCCTGCCTGTCTGCACCTGATCCTGTCTGCTCCTGTTCGTGACCGTCTGGCCACGCTTCTGAACTCTATCAGATTCCGAACCTGTCTGGGAGCTTGGGATGGGTGTAGGTTTGCATAGGGACCATAGGGACAAGTCCCTACCAAAACTTTGGATGGACCTACCGGTCCCTACCAACAATTAAATGTGAATGCCATGTTTATAATTTACAATACAGCGTTGTTGCAGTAGTAGAGGAGTTCTGGAATGGGGAATATTGACAGATGAAAACATGTTTGATCTAAAATGGAAAATGTTTATTTCTTTTTACAATTTTGATATAATTCTTGCTCTAAGTTGGTCACTCTGTGAGCTAAAGACATCTTTTAGAGTCTCGATACTCCATAATGATCAATCAATTACTAAATTTGTTGACATTATTTCAATAATTGATTAATCCAATGAATTGTTTCAGCCATAAATAAAATACATGAAACGGGTTAAACAGAGTTACTACAGCCTAGATGTAGAGCTTGTAGAGTGAAGTTAATATATTAAATGCTCAGTGTCAGTTTCTCTTCTATTTCCAGTGCTCATGTAAATACAATACATTTATTTGGCATCCCTTTAATCTACAAGGAGAACATTTAAAAGATAAGAGTGGGTTTTACCTCTGCACAATTCTATATCTTCAAAAAAAAGTATAAATCCACATATGGCAGACATATTTAGATTATATTCTGTTAAATAGGCACAGATATACCTACTGTCTTAGGTAATTTCAAATGCAAACCTTTTCAAAGTGGAAAAAAGTCCTATTTCCTCATTCATCAGAGCCAGTAAAGCGTCAGTCATTGAAAAAACAGAATCTAGTGTATGTAGGGTTTATAAAATCTGTATAAATGTAGCAAGAAATTCTGCTGTTCTCTTTAAACGAAATACACCCTGATTTTCACGTCAAGCATAAAAAAAAAGGGCATGCATATTTTTGCATAGGACCACTGACATCAGACCAACAGTGTCCCTACCAAAGTTCAAATCAAACCTACGCCCTTGGAGCTTGGTATTGCCTGGATCCTGTCACCTGTCTGTTCCTGCCTGATCTGGATCCCGTCTGATCTGTCTGTTCCTGTTCTGCCCTGTATCACTGGCCTGGATCAGCTTCCTGCAGCACCAGGGACACTCTGGATGATGCGAGCCGCGTCAGCAGTCAGCCCATCGGCTGTATTGCACCCCCCTCAAGGGGTATGGACTAAACTGCTAAACCAGAGTGTCAGAGATTGGGCGGTGCCCCGCCCCCTTCCTGCAGTATCCGCGAGCCAAAGCTCCACTTTAGTTTTTGTTTGTTATTTAATAAACGTTTTGAACTTTCCTACTGACTGTCTCTCCTTGAATACTGGGTCCATCTATCCTCGGTTCATGACAAATCGGAATGGTCTATATGTACAGCCAGATTAATGATTGGAAAGTTTAAAACAAACTTAGCCAAAGAAAGACTAAATAAGTATAAGTCCCCTGAAACAGGGGAAGTCAATGGTGTTAAATAAATTAACATTTAACATATATTTAAACATATAACCAGAGCAGCCTGAGGATTAAACAACAAATCCTCACCTCCATAAAGATATCTTCCTCCGTGGTTCAAGCCCTCCTGCTGATTTGGACAAAGTCTATAGCCCTATAATGCCAAATGTATCGTATTTGATACATACGGTTTCTGAAATGTTTTGCATCTGACACCTTTTGCATAATTTAATGGTAAAAACTTGGCTCAAAATCCTATTGTACACAATCAGATATACCTGATAACAGCCATTAAAAGACTACACAAAAAATAATCTTGACTTATCGCATAGTAATAAATTATTAATATCAAAAATGTATTTCTGCTTTTTCTTTTTACATATTTTGTTAAAAGGGCAAATAAGGAATTCAAACCAAAAAAAAGTAATTTTCTGTTTGTTTTATTCTTGGATCAGGCTTTAAAGGGATAGATGCTATTTGATTATGAAACACCCAGACAATATTCTGTATTTCTAATTTTTATTTTTAGTTTCAGCACCATTTTTTTGAATCAATCTATTAAAAAGAAAAAAAAATCAAGAAATCTAACTACATGAACCTCTGTCTCCTAACCAGTAACTCTGCCTGTCACTTTCAGAACATATCAAACTAACCTAATTGTATCTGTAGCCCAGAGGGCTCTGATTAAAGAAAACACCAACTTTGACAGGAGATCTTTATTATTTGTTTAGTTATAGTTAAACATAATGAAACCTGACAGATGTGGCCCTTTGAGGATGGATGGATGGATGGATGGATGGATGGATGGATGGATGGATGGATGGATGGATGGATGGATGGATGGATGGATGGATGGATGGATGGATGGATGGATGGATGGATAGATGTTTTATTTTTAACAATTAAACAAAATCCCTTCAATTTAACTTAAAGATCCTTAGCTGCTATTATAGCAAACCTGGGATATTCAGCTTTTTTTAGGCTCTAAAGCTCAAGAATCTGCAAAAAAAGATGAACTTTTAAAAAATCTTTTATGTCTATTTAACACATTTCAACCTCAGAGTCCAAAGCGGAACCACAGAAGAGACCCTAGTGTTAAAAAAAGCTATGATTTGGACTAACTTTGCTTTAATTATGGATTTATTATCTTATATATGTGACATCATTTAATAATGTATAGCTGCCAAACACTTAAAGGAATAATATACAGCTGTACTGTTAATTACTAATATTAATACAAATTTGAATCCCAAATAAACCTCTGATGCAGTCTTCCCTTGCAGTTATGTTTACCCTGTATCATTTCTTACTGCATATTTGAACAATAACATGATAATTTAATAGATCCAGCTAATAAATAGATGCTGCATACTTTTGGATTTTCATTTCCTAAACTCCACCTCCTCTTGTTCTGGTTGTGTGGTGCGAGTGTTGTGTGTGTTCTCCACTCCTATACAGGAACTATTTCTGGTGCAAAACCTTTGTAAATTGTAGATTAATTTCTATCTTTCACATATAGAAAAGAACTTGTATGAATGACACTCATAATGAGCATACTCTCCCAATAATATAGTTATAAAAAGGAAACCTACATTCTGTAAACTAAATGAGCAGATTAAAAAAATGGAACAACACCTTAATGAAAGTTAAAGGAACAGCGCAGTAAATCTAATTTTTTCCATCCTTTCTTTCCATCTAGGAAGAAAACTGCACAAATGTTAAACTCTAACTACTGCAACTGCAGCAGTACAGGATAGTGTCCTCACCTTATCAGCAAGAATATACTTTCAAAAGCATTTGTCAATATTGTATTGAGTTTGCAGGAACCTCTGCTGTATCTGTCACCAGTTACCACCAATTCACTCATACTTTTGCTAAACATATCAAGATGACATATCAGACAAAATTAGGAGCACTAAAAATAAAGTGTGATTTGTAAAGCAGAGTCTTGACTCACATTAGGAGATTTGTGAAGTTGTAAAAGCGGAAGAGGTGTGACTGTTGTTTTGTTTGTGAACAACCAAAATGATTCTGCTATTACAAGTTAAAACTAACAACGAATAAATAAAAAACAGAATCACCTCCATAGGTTTCTTTAGGGCACAGAGGACCCAGACAACCATAGCAATAGAAAACAGAAGCAATTAGAAAAGCTCAGCAGCAGCATGTCAGCATCAACTGGCAAAGAACAGAGTAACACCAGTAGATGGAAAAGGGAAGCATTTATAGCATACATTTGAGATTTGAGCATCTATTCCTTCATCTATTCCATTTCACTGTTGGAAATGAGTCAATCATTTAAAACTAGATGGCATAATCCCTGTGAGTCAGATAAAGTAAGAGTGAAGGGTGACAGGAAAAGCTGAAGGGAAGATGGAAGAGGACAGCAGAATCTACTTAAAGGGAAAGTAAAAAAGAAAATGATTCAGCAGCAGCGAAAAAAAACTCTTCAGTGATCACAAAACACTCAAATCCATCAGTCCAAGTTCCAAATATGGTGACTGAAGGATATTCTTAATTTCTTTATAACTAAAATAACATAAAAAAACACAAAATGCAGCATAAAATTCAGCACCATGTGGGCAGCAGCCATCAAACATCTGAGCTTTGTAAAGCTGAGCTTTTTTTCTTTTTCACTGTATGTAGCTAAAGTCGTCTTTATCAACAGCTCATCAGGCTTTGAGAACATTTTCTTGAAACACTTTCTCCTTTTTTTCCCACCCATCCATCAACATTGGTTTAAAAGATGACAGAGAATCTGTGAGCTTGGAAGCACAGCTAATCAAGGGTGGTTTGAAACGTATCCACAGCTCAGTCCAATAATATTTAAAAGCTTATTCCAGTTTCTAACATTTGCTGTTGTTCTGGTGCATGTATTTCCTTTTTTCTATTTCTTACTGAAATTTGACCCAGAGTTACAGAGTCATCCAGAATCTCACCCAAGGGTCAATTTTCCCTGTAGCCGCTGCTTTCCGCAGAGCGCTCTCTCTCCTCTTTCAGCCGCTGTCATTATCAGCTGAACATCAGGTGCAATAGAACACATCACCAGAAGATTACCACTAACCTCACTAATCAGCTTTTCCTCCCTGTGTTTCCTGACTGCATCCCTAAAGGCCTGGTTTTATTTAACTGCTGCATGCTAACCTTTAAGTACGATTTTCTCTCTCTCTCTGTTGCATGTTGTTAATGAAGCGTCTCTTTGACGCTTCATTAATTCAGCTTGGAAATGAGAACCTGTGACTAATCAGAGTAAGAAAGGCTCCCGCCTACAGAAGAACAAGTGTTCTGTATCCATCATCCTTCAGTTTCAGCATTTCTGTTGCAGCCTCAGGATGTTTCAGGTGGATCTTTTCTTAAAAAATAACCATGTAACCATATCTTCTCTCTGCATTCTGTGGAAAACAGCAGTCTGGCTGCATCACACTAAAAAAAAAATCCTGCCTCTTACACCTCTGAGAGTGTTGACAATGTGTTTTATTCACACTCGCACTACGGTGTCAATAACCTGTTGGAGCGTTGTCACCATTTCATCTAAAAACAGCCAGTCTGAAGACAGAGTTTGGTGAGAAGCTGCAGAGGTGTAACCGTGCTGGTGGGTGTGAGCAGTGAGCGGATAATTAGAACAATTGCAAGTAAGGAATCCTCAATCAGCTACAGAGACCAAGTGGATCTATAAAGATAAATAAAAAAATTAAAAAGCAACAAACAGGAACAACTGGATTTTGGAAGCTGTAATATAAGACCCCCAAAGCAACAGATAATGGTTCAACATGATCAGAAAAAGGCTAAATCTGTCAAACCCACAATGATTATTCAGTGAACAGACTCTCCCCTGCCTGGATCTCTGCAGCTCCTCCAAAGAAACCACACTATTTGCATTCTTCATGTTTGGATTAAAGCTTTCTCTCCCTCAGTGTGTCTCATCGGTTTTCAGTGCCAGAGTGGGTCAGTATTTAGTCTCTTCTTTCTCCATGATGTTCAAATCTGTAGATGTTCTTTCTCACAACTTATTCCCTGACTTGTTGGCCGACTTTTTTATGGTATTTATTACGTTTTCTGAATAAACTCTTAAGCCTTTACAGAAGAGCTGCATTTAGGCTACGCTCACACTGCAGCCTGAAGTGACCCAAATCCAATTCTTTTGGCAATATGTGACCTGTTTCTGATCTCTTCATGACAGTCTAAACAACACTGATCAGATTTTATCATATGCAACCCAGGCCACTCATCTATGTTTTAAATGCAGAATGTGTCTGAACAGCCAGGTCGCATTCATCCGACCTGTACATCAGTATTACTCTACAAAGGTCACCATTCTGTGTCTTGCTATGCAGAAGTGGGTAGAAAAACAACAACTATTGCAGACGAAAATGCGGAAGGCATTGGACAAGAAATGAACGATTGCAAGATGCGTTCCAGCACTGATGTCCATGTTTACTTCCTTAAACACAGAACACGCTCGCCAGCTGTGACGTCATTACGTAGTCTACTGCAAATGGCGGACATTAAAATCACATACAAGTCGCATATAATTAGAAATTTGAACAACCACAGAAAAATTCAGGTAAGATTGTTTCATGTCTGTGTGAACAGTAATGAAAGAAGCCAAAGTCATAAAAGACTATTTTAAATCCAATGTAGGGCACAATTGTATGTGTTTAAAATCTGATACAGTTCAGCTCTTTTGGGGATCTTTCTGTGGATTTGAGCAGCCAGGTGACCCGAATTACTGTGACGATGATGTCACTCTGTACTGAGAGCGTGGAGCAAAAAGAATTCAAACAAACATGGAGGACCGCATGGAAGGAGGTGTACATTGGAAGGGACAAAGAAATGTTGGAATGAATAAGTATTTGGGCAGATACAACGATTCAAAAGAAACTTGAGAGGTCATACAGAAACAGGTCATTTGGCTATGATGCAGCACCACGAATTTCTGCTCTGAGACGTTGCTGCCACTGCTCCTCCAAAAGCCTTACTTAATAGTTTAGCTCTCTTTCTCATCTATCTCCTTTTCCACATTGTCTGCTGTATTATACGACTGCTTCCAGGGATTAACAACTTTAAATGCATCCATAGGCACAGACTTCTTACATGTCTTGTTATTGTTCTTCTGCACATGCGGGTCACTTCAGGGATACAGTTTGACGGTCATGTGAACAGCCATGTAAAGAAAAATCTGACAAAAAAAATCTGAATTGAGCATTAAGACCTGCAGTGTGAATGAAGCCTTAGATCAGCTATGTTTACTGATGGCAGACTATTTCAAAATCTATTGCCTTGTGTTCTATTAAGTGGTATCAGGGCCTATTACAAAAGTGAGCCATTATTTGGATTCGACGTGGGGAAAAATCCCAATAGTACAATAAACTATGTGATGTTTACTTGACCATATTTATATGAAAAAGTACAAGGGTAGTGAACATCTTTACAAGGCTCTGTTTAATTTAGAGATGAAAACATCAGACAGTATTACAGAGAACAAAGATTAGGTTGCTGGAGTATTTCAGACCAAAAATCTTACCGCCACAGCTTCAAGGATCTGTTTGATGACATGGGCTGCGTCTCTTTCGCTGTAGTACCCCCGCTCCACAATCCTGCAAACCAAAATAAAAACAGGGAAAGAATCAGCAACATCTCAAATGGCAAAAAAATCTCTAAAATAAAAACTGAGGACGATCTCGTTTTTTGCAGATTTAGTAACTGAACTGGCAATTAAACCAACTATTGCAAAAGTTAAACAGAAACTGGTAGCTAAAGTGGCCCCCACTACTGCAAAAAAATAGCAAATTACACCATATCAGCTTTATTTATAGGGCACTTTAAAGCACCAGAGTGCTGTAAACAGAATCAATAAACAGCTGTCATGTGATGCCATAATAAACCAATGTCGTAAAGAGGCCTGAAATAAATAAAACAGCCATATACTGTAATGAGGGATCAAGCGCAAACTCGATAAAGCAAAGTAAAACTGTGTATTTCTCAACTACTGAATTAAACAAAAATAATTTTTAGGTAAAAATCCTTTACTAAAGCTAAAGAGGCACCTGTAAGTCAAGACAACCCCTGAAATAAACTAACCATGGCAACAGAACCAGCTCCTACAGCTAAGGATGAGAATAAAAGCAAAACACTAGCAGAAACAAAATCCACCAATGCCAGAAAATACATCTTGTGCTCTTCATGCCATATTAGTTCAGTTACAGCTCAATTGTATTAACCAACATGCTTTAATCACTCAAAGTTGTATTTCCATTTTAGAGTGACAAAGATCTAAAAGGTCAGGATTTTTCAAGAATGTAAAAAAAGACAAATTAGGATGATGTCAAAGAAGCCCTCCAGCGTCTGACGCGCATCACCAAAGATAAATCATCATGATACTTAAAAACTCAAATGCTTAAAAATGGTTAGTTGGAGTGCTGTGACTGGATTATTTATCCATTGAATAGGTAATACACAATAACTTATGTCCAAATATGGATTAGAACATGCGTAAACACATAAAAAGTTTGTCATAATCTTATATTTTTTATTTGTTGAATGATCTTTTAATTGTTGTCAGTCTAATGTCCTATCAGAACCAAACATATTAGTTGGGTGAAAAATATTTAGTCTGAATCTGGCAGCTCTATAAATAATGTGGGACCTGACTGTATAGTTCTGGGTTGTCTGCAAGTTTCAACTAATCCTCACAAAGAAATTCACAAAACTAAATACATAAACCGCTCCAAATAAATCCAACATCTTAGGTAGCAACTGCAACTTCTGCAATTGTAGCAACCATGACAACAGTAGCAGACCAAATACTGAGACTGAACTTTGTTTTAACATTCAGGAAACCCAGCTGAACACAGTAACGTCCGCAAATAAATCAGTCACCAAAACAGCAGCAACACTTACAGTATGTTTGACTGTTTTAACAAACCAATGTGCAACAAAACTAAAACTGGCATCTTTTTCTGTAACTGAAACCCCCAAAAATACCTGCATCCAAAGATGACTTCTAGACCAAAACCAGTGAGTACAAAACAACAAAGACATAAAGTATAACCAAAGACTGCCAAGATGAAATTGAAAGGTGAATACAACTGAAACATTTCTCAATTAAAAAACAAACAAAAAACAAAGCAACAACCGAAAACAGCAACTCCTGCAACTACTGTAAATCCAAAGCAGGATCTTCTACACTTCAGATACTGGAGCCTGGCTGATAAAAGTTGCTGCAGCAGCAATGGAAGAACAGGTTCTGCAACTCAAGAGAAGCTGCAGAAAAGGACCTGCAACAAAGAAGTCTTTTGAAATTGGACCAACTGCGGCAATTAAACATCTGTAACATTGGGACATCGTCCGACGACTAAAACCAGCACATATACCTGAGACTGAATCTGTGCCTGCAGGGATTTATCTGGAACACAGAACAACATGCAACAGTAAAGCACATTTAAGCTGCTGTTGACCAATCGAAACATGTCTGTCCTTACCGGTCAAAAAGCTCGCCTCCTGTCACCAACTCCAGCACCAGAGCGATGTCTGTGTCCGTCTCAAAGATCTCCTTCAGCTGGATCTGAGTCAGAAACAGACAAAGAAAAAGATCAAGCAGTCATCTGATATTTTTCAGATACAAAAGACTAAAGTTACCAGTAGTTTCTTTATCCAGGATTAAAACAAAATTATTGAGTTCAATTGTTCTCTGTAGAGGGACCCTTTAAAACCATGACCAAAGAGAAAATAGTTTAACTAGAACTCAGTTTATGAGTTCACCGTTTCAGAGCACTCTAGATTATCTATTCCCAGATTATTTTTTATAAAGTTAGATGAGCCCCCAGATGTCCTCAGGTGGACACTTCAGATAAGACCAATCCTACCGTTGGATACATTTAAACACAGTCGTTGATTTACATCCCACTATGACTCACTAATGTTGGCTCTGACAGAAACAAATCCGCTGTTGCTGTAGAAACCAGAAATGACTCCTAACACTTCATATCTCTGCAGCAACCACAAAACAACACCTCAGTGATGATCCACTGCAACTGTGTAGATGTAACAGTTACCATCCACCTCTGCTTGTTCACAGAGATTCTTTAGCAGCTAGTTGTATAGTCAATAACATAATGCAAGGGAATGTCTACTGTAGCCACATGGTCGTTCAGAAGGGAATCCTGAAAATACATATATGCAATAAGCAGGTTTTACTTAAATAGAAAAACATGGGACCAATCCACCTGAGTGGTTTGATGAATGTATAAACTGTTTGGAACACAATTAAACCTGGATGTTAGGTTGATCTGCAGGCTAGATGCACAGAGTAAATATTCAGGGTAACTTATGTGTCACTTTTTATGTTAAACCAAGTTCAGGTTTAAGTAAACTGGAATTTATGAAAAATCCTGTCTTAATCCCTTTTGTTTAGTGAAATAGCCCTGAGGCTGTAAGGTTTGTTGTAAAGAAAAAATGACAAAAATCCAAGATAATGGTTTGGTGCTCAATAATAAAAACAGAAGCTAGGGAAGGCCTTAAACAAATATTTGTTTATTTAATTATCCACTGTTGTATCCCCAATGTGGATGTTACTTTGATTTTGCATTGAAGTAATTCCTTGCTCCTGTTTTAGGCTCCGCCTCCAACAAGATTGAGCGCTGCCTTCTGTGTCTCAGTCTAATCAGCAATGACCTGCTGACTTTTTAAGAGCTGTAAGCTGCACTTTTGCCATACATCCCTGTTGGTTGTGTAAGCTTGAAAGCTTTATTGTGAATTTGTTCTTATGTGAACATGTTCAGATGGATTTGGTAGGGGAGAGCTGCTATTTGTCTAACCCTAGTGGGAACTGGAGCACCCTGTGAAAACCCACACATGAACAATGATAAAGCAAGGCCCACTGTCACAGCTTTGAACAAACAAAAATTTGGTGGAACTGCTTATCACTGTTTAAAATCTATCTTTTTATAAAAGTTTACTTTCCTTATAATTTATATATCTTCCAATACAGTGATATCAAATCATGTTTATAATAATTGACTTTGAAGCAATCTTTCTTCCTAAGCAAGGTACAGCAACAGTAGACAGAAGTTGTCTCCTTTAACCCCCCTGTTGGCCTCTGCAGATGGCCGCTCACACTGTGGCTGGTTCTGCCGGAGGCTTCTTCCTGTTAAAAGGGAGTTTTCCTCTCTACTGTCACTACAAGCATTCTTGGTCTGAGGGATTGCCTCCGAGTCAATGAGTCGATGCAATCAACTGTTCTTTCTTAGATAAAAAATCTTTGAACAAATCTAACTGTATGATCTGGTTAAATTGTCTCTGTAAAGTGCCTTGACATCACGTTTTGTGAATTAGCGCAATATAAATAAACTCAATTGAACTGAAACTTGAAACCTGAAACATGAATTTTTATCTGTGGAACTAATAATTTTTTTGTTTGTTTTGTTTTTTCTTTTTGGTTGTTGGTTTGTTTTCCAGTTGAAACTAAAGCATTCTGGGGAATCCTTCACTTGCACAATGATAAATAGGCACAATGTCACATTTCTAAAGAAACAATGATTTATTGCTTCTGGTTATCAGTTTTCCAATCCTACTTTTTTAAATAGGTCCAATAAAGTGCTAAAAATTAAATTTATAATTGTTGAAAAGAGAGGAATTAGTGAAGCTGACTTGGATGCAATCCCTTGCAAATGTGTAGTAACTCTAGACAGAAACAAGAAACCTCACAAGATGGAAGCAATGCAGGTGATTCTGATGCGGTCCTAGAACTTTCACTTAGGTCGGTTCTGCTGTTAGAACTTGCTGTGTTCCTGGATCTCCAATGTGATGGGGTACAGTACACCTAAAGGAATTCCAGTCCCCGCTGTCTCACTTAAAGCAAGATGATATCTTCTCATTAGAATAGAGATCACTCTCATAACCGCTTGCCAACTTTACATCAAAATCATACAGATTTGCTTCGCCCACCAATTTAACAATTGCTGATCAGAACAATCACAGGGGAACGGCTCTTCTCTGAGCTAGAAACAGATTAAAGTGCATTCTAGACTCCACATATCTGCACTTTGACTAGGTTTATTGAGTATATGCATCTCTGGAGGTAGGTAAACAACATGGTTAATAGCCATATCTATAAAATTGTCTTCCCTGTTAAGAAAAAACATCTAAATTAATTTCAGTTTTGAAAAAGAGCGGTCAAACAGCATTATCTTTATAACAGAGTACTCCATAGGGTAAACAACACTGCAGTTGGATCATCCACAGTGTCTCAGTGATTTTTCATACATGCTAATCGGGCAATGTACCCAAGATAGATTTGTACCTCAAACAAGACCTTAAGTAAAGCTATGGCCATATTGCAAATTATCTGATTTATCACAGATAGGTGGAGGCTTTGGTTCCCACTTCCTGTATGTCTTTAACATGAGCAATGGACTATTTTTATTGTGGAATAACTCTTAAAGACTCGACAAATATTTCCTTTATGATCCAAGGCATAACTTGAATTTGTCTTTTTAAAACTTGAGGTCTAACTAGGATTTATCCAGACTGTTGTAGTCTTGTCCAGACTTGTGAAATGATCTGCCATGATTCTCTGAGGCTTGTATCTGTATGATTACTACTGGACCTGTCTAAACTGTAACCTGATTATGGATGGAGGTGATGTTTTT
Source organism: Cyprinodon diabolis (assembly GCA_030533445.1). NCBI lineage: Eukaryota > Metazoa > Chordata > Actinopteri > Cyprinodontiformes > Cyprinodontidae > Cyprinodon > Cyprinodon diabolis. The sequence continues at coordinate 15,846,313 of CM060070.1, read as the reverse complement.
TCAGGTATGTCCGGATACATTCCTATGTCAAAGGCATCTAAGCACATCCAAATTCCCCGCATTGAACTCCCTGGAATACAGAGGAATACAGACTTTACTTCACATTTGGTCAGGATGACATAACACCTCATCTTGTATGGTTTAAGCTTATTTTGGATGTATGGATCCAGGATCTAACTCGTTTGGTTCTATTCTGTATGTGATACCTATAGTTGTGGGTTGGATGTAGGTGGGCCAGTAAGTTCAGAGCTTTTCCTTTAAATCATCTTAACTTGTTTGCCAAAGCCAGTATCACCTTTTTAGACACCTGATGGTAATGCAATAAACAAAGTAATAAAAATAGACTGATTTAATCCTTACAATAGCTTGAAAATTTAGCTTTGCACAAAACAAAGGTAGGTGCTTACAATGTTTGGATGGGAAAGACGAAGCAGGACTCCGATTTCTGTGCGCACAATTTTCTTGTCAATCTGCAACAACAACGAAAAAAAAAAAAACATCAGTATGTAGTACTTTAGTAGCAGAAAGAACATTTCAGATTAATCCAGTTTTACCCTTTGACCTTATCTGTTAGTTGCATACAAATATTTTAATCATTCGCATTGAAGGTTAAGAGGGTTCCAGAATTTGGAGGGAGGGCAAAGTGGTAAAGAAAGAAGGGCTCATATGAATTAATGTAGTTCAGTATGTTTTAATCCGGTGGTTTTCTTGTGCCATAAGCGTTATTTCTGCATCATATTCTTAATGTAGACTTCACTACATGCATGCAGATTATGTTTGTGGCAAGTTCCTAAGTGTTTGAAGAGATACACAGAAAACATCTCCTTGCAGAGAAGTTTATTTTAGGCAGGGTTATAATTTATCTGGATTTTCAACCACTCTCCCTCTCTTTCCTTTCCTGCCAAATATGCTGGCCTTTAAAAAAAAAAACACTTTACCTAACACATGTTTATCAGATTATGTCATGTTACTATTTTTGCAGAATTTGGGCTGGAGCTGCACTCTATCTTTAGAAGTGGTGCATATGCAAGGAAAACATGATGGTTTCCAATTCCATTGCAAACATAGGGCCAATACTCAAGAGCCAGACAGGAGTTTAAGAAGACATTTTAGTGTTTCATGGAAGGACCATATAGGGAATTGGCTTCTAAATTGTTAGGTGATTAAAATGTTATAAACTGTTGAATTACTTTTTAATTTTTTTTTTTTATTAAATCACTTCAAGATTTAAAAAAAAAAGCTACAGTTAATACTACAGCTAATGTTCACAAACATGACTTGTAATATTTCTTCAGAGTACTTTCAGAATACAACAGAAAAAAACACCTGTGAATAAACAGCATGGCAAATAATGTTTGCCTGATAAAGCTATTTTAGGAGTAGAATTTTCTTTGTAAATGGCTTTTCAATTAGATGCTAACGTTTGGTTTCACACAATAAACACACTCAATCATTTTTAAACATTGACCAAAGATCCAAGAAGATTCCCACAAATCATCTTGGTAAAACTTTTTTTATTGCCCACATTAGAAATTATAATGGTTGGCATCATTCTTGGTAATGCCTGGATAAATCATTAAGATCTTATCAAATGATAAAGTGTGACACAACAACAGAAATGCTGGGACATGGCTTTTCTCCTCGATTAAAGAAGCAACTGAACACAGATCTTTCTTGGAGGAGTTATCTGTTTTTTTCAAGACATATTTCAACCAGAAATAAATGTGACCTTCAGAAATGGATTTATCAAAGTTTTCAGTTTAAATAACTGTTTACATCTACAAAAAGCAAAACTATTCACATAGAAGACATTTCTTACTGTCTTTACATTATATATATATCTGTCAGCCTACAACATGCTCAGTATAATTCCCATTCTATGAATACAGCATAATTTGGGTCATTTCTGCAGCATGCTACAGAATTTAAAACTAACCGTCTTCTTGAGGACTTTGACTGCAAAGGGTTTCTGGGTCTGTTTCTCCTCACAGCGGTACACAATGGATGTTGCTCCTCTGAAAACACAAGAATAATGGAGTTAACCTAAATGCTGCATAGACAGTCGAGACCATGTAAAAAGAAAACAACTTTTCTAATACAGTCATTAATCAAAAGTAAGCAAAACTCTTGAAAAATTAGTCATTCATTCCACTTCATTAAGTATCTCCAAGAACATACCCCCAACACTTCTGGGTAGAAGTGTACCCAAACCTGCATACGGTTTTATGTGATCAAAATATTAAACAAGGAGTTATTGGCCATGAAATGACTGCCTTGTTTGTGGGACAGTGCACCTTGTATAAACCACATTCAGTCTTTTTAGCTGCAGAAATCTGGAGGTGATGTAAAGAAACCAAAGCGAATTTGCTGCTGGAGAGCTTAGTGTTTCACTGAAGGCTTTTTGTCTAATAAAGGTTCATCATATACCATTTCTAGACTATTTGAGTGTGAAAATGTTATACCTTTTTACTTACTTTTCATTTTAAAAGACCATCTGTTGCGTACCTCTTATTCCTTATGACTAAAATCAAGTCCAAGGAACAGTGATGAAGTATATTTTCCCCTGAATTCCTCCACACACCCAGAACTTAACTCTAAAACTGTGAAAAAGGTGTGGAGTATATCTGCCATCCTGCTCATTTCAGATAAAGAGGATCATTTTGGGGCTTTTTTGCCCAAAACACCTCCTCTCAGATTTCTCCTTTTCTTTTCTGGTGCTTTTCTTACAAATCTGCAGGGCCATAACTTTGTTTCAATGCAGTAAGTCATGGCATTTTGAGAGACATGTTGACATTCATGCATCTTTAAAGTAATGAATGCAGTTCATATAAAAGTTAATGATAAGCTATATGAACTGATTTTAACTTGTCAGTTTTTTTCAGAGTGGCAGAACCTGACAAGACTGAAAGGTGAGATTTATACTTTGCAAATGCACTCATAGAAAAACACATTAACTGTAGCAATCTTGTTGTCTGATTACGTAAACTACAACTGAAATTTAATTGAATCAACATCTGAAGACATCAGCCAGGAAGTTGAAACTTGAACACAAATGGGTCTGGCACATTAAAAAGCCCCGATCTTTAAAGCTGTTGAAATTTGTGTGCAGAGGTGCAAAGATGTTTGTCAGAAAAGCATAATAAGTGCAGACAGGGCGCAGTATGTTTACAAGGTATATTCCAGGGTAATGCCCTGTGATAGAGCGCTATCAGAACCAGTCAGCACTCACTAGGTCATTTCACCCTTGCTGAGCTGCAGATGAAAAGAGTCTGAGTGTGGTAGCACTGCTAGCCAACCAGAGTGACCGGGTCGTGTCATAAGCTTTTGCGAGAGCTGTTAAGTAGATGGGAGCTGTTCCATGAAATGCTTATGGCTGACAACAGTGACTAAATAAGTACAGGCCATTTACCATTCATTTCAATGGATGCAGCTAAGAATAGCTCATGGAGCTAAACAGAGGGCTAGTCTTTTAGCTGATTGAAGATATGGTGGGATCATATCATAGGTTTCACAGCAATGCAGTTGTGAAGGAAGGAGATAAACATATACTGCACCAGGACACAATTAAAATTCAGAAACTTCCTAAATTACAGTTCCTATAATTATTATGGTAAATATAGTCCCTGTAGGTATTAAGCTGAGAGAAAGAAATACCACAAACTTTCAACTTGAGTTTTAAACAGTTTTTAGTTTAATTTTCATCCAGTAATCCATAAGACCCTGGTTTCCCTGAGGCTTAAAGGTATATAGGACGATCTTTAATTTCCGGGTGGATCATCTAAATAAGTGGTCCTCCTAATATATGTACGGTTACAGACGGTCATTGAAGGTATCCCCTATCTTTTCATGGAGACAAAAGTTGAACTGAAGTACAATTTGTTGTTTTGTTTGCATAATTTTAGCAAATAAAGCTGACTCTGACGTTGATATCCGTGTACACTTGTGATTAAAGCTGTGATAATCAACAAATTGTTGTAATTAACTGGAAAATTGATTTACAAATCAACATTTATTTCAAGTATCTTGATTATTAGTATTATCTCTGTGTGATAAATGTAATAAATTGATCTCATATAATCAAAATGTTTGAAAATATGACTGTTTTTTCTATACGTAGCAAATGTATCACACATTTCTTGTTTTTTTTATCACTTTATGGTAAATTCAGGTGAAATTCTGAATTATTGGTTGTGTGGGGGTTTGATTGTGGAGACATATTATAGGGGAGGTGTTTGCATGCATTTGTGTGTGTTTTTTTTTTATTTAATGGGGGGGGGGGGGGGGGGGGGGGGGGGGTTGTTCTGGTTTTCTGCAGTGACAGATGGAGAAAACAGATCCATCAAAGCAATCACACTCTTCCATGCAGGGACCTGGCTGTTCTCCATGGCAACGGGACACCATGAAGCTAAGCTGTGTGTTTTAGAATCCACTGCTGACACTGGTTTAACGTTTCATGCTCACAGAGAGATGCAAATAAACAGCAAACACAGACATGATCTGTACACACAGAAGACTACTCCCAACCATGGTGTGAAAAAAACACAGAGAAGTATTAAACCAGCGGAGCGAGCAGGTCTCTGTCACACACGGCCGCGTGTTTTCTCTCAGCTTTGCGTCTGGTTTGCACTGATGACACAACAAATAAACAAACCTCGGACAGCAAACATCAGGCCACAGAGAGGAGGCAGTACACAAAAAATAGACACAACTTCTGCATTTGCATGGCACGTCTATTGCATTCAACAAATGTACGGTACTAATGTTTCATTTGAACAGTTTGTTGTTCTTTTTTTATTTCCTGTAGTGTATAATTAGCTGCATGATCTTTAAAAACCAAGAAATAAAATCCACAATTTACTGTGAATGCACATTTAAAATTAAACACAGCCCTACATATAATTGGTACATTAATGCTAACTAAATTAAATAAAAAATATTTCTAGCAGTATATAATGAGACAGACTTAATATCTCACTTGTTACACTCTTTAGAGTATTTTGGACTGCTCAGCTACATTTGCCCACAGCTGGCCTTACAATCCTGAACCTGCTTGGGCTAACTGCCCAAAGCCTTCTGTATCCTCCTGGGGCCTTGGCTAAGCTACCCACTATCACCATGTCCGGGAGATTCTACCAATACGCCCAGAAGCTGCTACCTCCAGGTGTGCCTCCACCAGTCCAATTAGACAACTATAAACCCTTTTAATATAAATAGAGACAAAAGTCAACTAAGTTTTAGCAAATCATCCTATGACCTAAACCCAGAAAGGTTTAGCAAAAGGTAAAGAGAATGCAGTTATGTGACTTTTTATACAGATCGTGAACAGAGGTGTCAAGTAACGAAGTACAAATATTTCGTTACTGTACTTAAGTACACTTTTTTATGTATCTATACTTTACTCCATTACTTATTTTTCTTCCTACTTTTGACTTATACTCATTACATTTTCACACAAGTATCTGTACTTTCTATTCCTTACATTTTTAAAACAAACGTTACTCGTTACTCTTGGCTTCGGTTTAATGTTTATAAATATTTATTTCACGTCATGTGCGCCATCCAATGCAGATCCTTGGCGCCATATACATCTAGTGAAAACTAGTGCAACTGGATGAGTCATATAACGCAAACACTCATTGGTTAGCTAAAGGAAATCATCAGAAGCAAGCAGGTGTTCTTCAAACTGCTAACGTAAATTGACTATGCCATGCTACAATGTTGGATTCAGAAAAAGATGTTGAAATGTCTGAAAGGTCTGACACAGGCGAGAGCGTATCGGGAGATGGAGACAGAGACCAAAAGCACCCCCCTCATCCTTGGCCCTGTCTCAAAGAATCTTTCGAAATAGTCGAGAAATTGAGCTTTAAAATTCATATAGTGGCATCTGGCAGTTTTTTTAAAGGTCACTTTATACTTTTATACTTTCAGTAGTTTTTGGAGCACATACTTTTTCCCTTTCACTTGAGTAAAGAGGTCAAGTTGATACTTTAACTTTTACCAGAGTGTTTTTAAACTGCAGTATCTATACTTCTACTCAAGTAACAAATGTGTGTACTTTTGACACCACTGATCATGAATATTTACCACATATTCGTATCCAGTGCCAATTCAAAGGTGTTTTGGAGAAGTTTTTTAAAGTTTAATATTCTGTTTAGGCTGAATATTAATTTGCTTTTGCTAGCAAAATTTAAAGACCTAACTGATTTTTTTTTTTGGAGGGATAGGCATGTCTTTTAGGCATATTCTAATAGTTCCTTTTTTTACGTAACCATGTCTGATGCTCCAGCTGTCTTCTTGGTGCAACCTACTGAGTCCAGGTTCCAACGAACACGCTCTGACACTGAGTTTGGAAAATTTTAGGTATTAATCCAAGTATATTATTTCATTACCTTTGAGCACTGGCATTTAAATAGCCCCACATAATGATACTGCCTTTACCATGCTTTGCAGTTGTTACAAGTGTATAGGTCTCATATTGACTCTATTTGTTGTGTAAAAAGTTACAATCTTTTTCTTTCGCCTTCACTGAGTTCCTTGGAGTTTATATTTAGTAAATCCAATGAGTGGTGGTCAAGATCGGCTTTATACAGCAAATGCAAGCTAATTTTAGCTGCAGCTGCAATCATTCTGAAAAACAATGGGTCAGATAAATTATTTAGGACTGAATATTTAATATTTGATTCATGCAGATGACAATCGGTTAGAAACTATAGACTTTATCAGAACATATTTCTAAGGAAACAAAAAAGTCCAGGCATATTATCAGGATTCAACTAAAACTAAATTAAATTTATGATTTTATTGAGCTTTCCATTCAGGATTTATTAGAAACACAGTTTTTGGGCCATTTTTTTTTTAATCCAAGAGACCAAATATTTTTTTCTTTTAGTGTGTTTTTCTATTATATGTGTTTTTGATATTTATCATTCTCAGTTATTGTCATCTTCCAATAAAGAAATTACCATAGACCAAACAAAAGAAGGGTTGAAATTTTACTAAGGTTTGGAAACTAATCTGTGTTTTGCAAAAACTAGTCCTAAACATTTGGAATCTGTTTAACAGAATTTTTCCTTAACATTCCAACAAAATTGAGATAGTTTCAAAGTTTAAGATCAAAAATTAAAAGATAAAACGAGATCTTTTACATCTATTTAATAAATTATTCAGATTTCGAAGGTTTGATGAATATAAACCAATTAGCAAAAAAAATATCTAAATAAGACTAAATTTTTTGTTATATGTGCAAAATCTTAAAGTTTAAATATTTATAAGAAAAGGATCGACTCAGCCATCTAAATATAGATTTTTATGTAAATATTACTAAAACAGCCATTGCATTGAAACATTATAAACATTAAATGCAATATGAATACTTTAATAATCAATTTGTTCAACCTAACCTCCTATGCAATCCTATTAGAGCCTTTTTCCTGAATGTTTACTCTGATAAACCCTCATTAGGGCATTATGAGCCTGCTTTCCTTGTCTGCTGCAAACTGGAAGCAGCTCAGATTTATTGGTTCCTGGTTGAGCTGAATTGCCCAGTAAAATCCCAGGCTGGATTATGAAGAGCAGCTGAGTTAATCCTGAATGAGGAGCATCACATGGACCCACATGTGGCCAACTTTGGCCCACTCAGAGCTGCGCAACAACCCATCAGTTTCACCCCTTAAAAACTGCAGCCCAGACCTGCCCAGCTCGGAGCCCAGGGCGTAGAAGTCCTCCACCGTCCCGTCCCGCCTCGAACCGTCCACCCAGAACTCCACCGGCTCAGAGCCAGGCCGGGAGGTCGGCATGATGCCAGCAGGGCTCCCTGGATCCAGGGCCAACAGAACCAAGTCCAATAACAGACTCGAATCAGTTCCTCCTCAGACCGGATCGGAACCACGAGCAGCGTAATCCAGAGCAGATCCCAGATTTAAATCCAGCTCTGTAAACCCCAGATTAGAACATCAGAGGAGGGGGGGGGGATTCATGATCCTGATGGGTTTTAATCCAGACCAGCAGGGGGGGAGGAGGGGGATCCGCCTGCTCCTTCAAACTCAGAACCAGGACCGTTTAGTCCATCTGCGAGAATACATGAAATAAAACAAACAGAACCGAATCAGTTAAGAGAGAAACAGCCTCTTCAATCAGTAACCAGGACCAGGATGGTCCAGACGCACCAAATCCAGATGTGTCGCAGCTTCCATCGGGCCTCTAAACCCATCAGATGATCAGCTCAGTCCATCATCCTCCCCCAGGGAATATTTACGTATTTTCGCCGGCAGACGCGGCTGGTCAGCCTGTCCGGAGCGCGGTGGCTTCCTGGCAAAGATCCAGCCCTCAGAGGGAGGACACCACCGGGGAAACACATGCAGCGAAGCCCGGGCTGGATCGGTGCAGGACTGCTGGAGGGTCTGCTTCTCAGGCAGGAAGGACTGCTCCAGATGTCCGCTGCATCCGAGGGGAGAGAGGATGCTGTTGCCGTCTGCATCCCTGCTGACCAATCACAGCTCAGCACGCGAGCTGGGGGGCGCGCCCATTGGACCGCTGCCGTGTCAGACAGGACCGCCTCTGTCAGCAGCCTAAATAAGGAAATAACCCAAATACATAAATGTACATTGGCGTGACATCTGGAGGCTTTGATCCTTTGGGAATCACACCAGCAACCCTCACATTGACACGTGTTCACAGGATCCCATCATCTCTCAGCTGAAACTCATCTTTCTCAAATCACAACATTTGTAGATAGATATGTTTTTTTAGAATGTAAATATTGCAAAAGCTAAAAATTTTCACAAAACAGGTCCGGATTACAAATTAAACAAATTAAAATTATAAAAAAAAAAAAAAAAAAAAAAACATAATTTAAAGTTTTCACATGTATCATTAATCACACAATGAAATGTTTACCTTTACTTTTTAATTAGAACTTAACAGATTTATTTTATTAATTTTTTTTTTTGGGGGGGTGAAACAAAACATTGTAAAACATATTTAATACTGAACAGGAATAATGCATTAGAGTTTGGTCAGCCTTATTTTAAGGTTGTGTGGTAATTATGTGTAGTTAGTGTCCTATCAACAGTGAACAGGACTCTGAGTACTGGAACAGATGTTGATTAAATATATACATTTGTTTTTAATGCAGAGAACCCATTTAAGAGATCATTTAAATCTTTAGAAATCCAGTCCAAATAATGCCAGTTTGAACTAACAGTGAATAAAAAACAATGAATATTTCTTATTTTACACAAGCTTCTTGCTGCTTTACTTTTTTCTTTACAAGATAACAATCCTGTTTATACCCAGGATTGCATTTACTGCTTCAGCTGACTGTATTCCTACGCTTTCCTGCTTATTGGTTTGTTTATAATTACACTCTGATTTAATTTGTTTTTCATTTTTGTGGAGGGCACCCTATTGCACTGTGTTTAATTGTGTTTTTATTTGTTTTTTTTTTTGTTACCTCAGTCCTTATAAAGGTGATAAGAGCTTCTGGTTTCTTCCTCCATCCATCCATTTTCTGTCACGCTTATCTCAGTCATGTTTTTGGACTGTGGGAGGAAGCCAGAGTACCCAGAGAGAACCCAACATTTGTTGCTGTAAATAGGGAGTGATTCCACCAAATATCCTTGATCAAGAGGAAGGATTTCTGTACAGTTATTGAACTAATATGTCTGGATCAAGAGAATACTTTAGAATACATAAACTTATATGTATATTGTGTTACAATCTGGATTCGACTGTTTTGTTAAATCTGAACCTTACTAAAAAATGGGTTGTTTTAGAATGAATTTGACTTACTAGATTCTGTACTATAGAATAGGAATGAGAAATTTTGGTCTTTTAAAACAAACCAGCAAACCTGCCAAATGAGGTTGTAAATTGAAGCTATATGGATAAACTGAATTGAGGGATGAAACTGTATGAAATAAGATCTATACCGAATAATCCTCCAGAATCCCTAACAATCTTTGACTGCATTCGTAAATCAGAGGCTGAGTGCATAAAAGGTCCGGAATGAGAGCCAGACCTCTCGACAGCCGGTTAGATTATCATCAGTGGGTCCTGTCTGTGCTCATTGCCTGTCAGGTAGATAGCTGCTAAAACACAAGCAGGATTAAAGCAGACTCTTAAATCATTCCGACTTTGAAGTTTATTCTCGTCCGCGCTTCGATCACAGCACCATTACACTCAAGCGTCACTATGACAACCGATAGAGAGCTGCTGATCGTTGTGATTTAGATGATTTTGAGGACACATTTGTTTCTACGCTAATGTTACCCCAAAAGCTTCTTTTTTATTATTTTATGAGACCCTCAGATCAATGTAATAATCACAATGAATGTGTTATTGTTTTATGTTAATTAGGTCTTCCCATATTAATTTTGTGGCTTTGTGTTTAATCCTATGTTTGTCTCTTTATCTTTAAGATTTTAAATTGATTTCTCTTAGATAAGTGTAATATTTTCCTTTGGGCTATAGTTCACCTTCTGAGTTAGTTCAATTCTGCATGTTGCTTTTACTAAGTTCCCTGCTAGATTATCTCCCTGATGATTTGTAAGCCTCAATAACCTTCTAAAATAGTTATATTAGTCCCCAAGAGCCCCTGATCTCACTGAGCTGAGCTTTAAGATGTTCTTAAACAATAAAATAGACCTCAGAGCCTCATCTTTGTAGTCAGTGCATTAAAATTAGCCTACTTTTAAATCTATGTCAGAATTTACTGAGCTCTAAAACTCTAAAGCCACAAGGGAGGACTTGCATGTTTATAGATAGACAGACAGACAGACAGACAGACAGATAGATAGATAGATAGATAGATAGATAGATAGATAGATAGATAGATAGATAGATAGATAGATAGATAGATAGATAGATAGATAGATAGATAGATAGATACGTGGTATTCAGTATTTAGAATACCAGTATTCATTAATCGAAGTCCTCCAATTGTTCAGCAACGTTTCATTCCAAATTCCGAGCTACCGTGAATGCTGCACCTTTCATGTTTTTGTGACGTCGGCGTTAGGGGGCGTAAACTTCCTGGTTGGGATTTTACTTTCTGTCAACAAAAGCCGTGACGAAGTTCAGCTAAGGCGACGTGTTTGAGGAAAACTTCGGCTCTGTATTACTACCGGTTCTTTGCTCCGAACCGTTTTAAATTCACTTCTTCAAGCGTCGCGCTTCTCTCAGATGTGAAAATGACTTTTTGGAGAGTCCTCCTGGTAGCGACTGTGTCTACATGTTGGCTGATAGTGTCTATCGCCGCAGATGCGGCCCCAACCAACAGCAGCAGCAGTAGCAACATCATCACCCGGAATGCCAAACACGTCGCGGTGAACTCCAGCCAGGGAAACTCCTCGCTGGGTAAAAACGAATTGCCCAAAAGCTTCGGGGTGGACGGCTCCATGATCCAGAGGGCCCTGTACGTCCTCATCGGTATCACCATCATCGGAGTCCTTTACTTCCTGATCCGAGCTGTGAGGTGAGAATCACGGACACGAGCTCTCACCTGAACCGCTGTACTGCCAAAACAAGCTCAACTCTACCGAGAGGGCAGTTTTAGAATAAAAAATACCTTTGCAGTTAAGCTTAATCTAAGTTCAGCTCGTTTGATTTTAATTCGAGGAAGTTTATAAGATAAACAAAATGATATATTACTGACTAAATTCCCAGACACCCGGATCATGGCAACCGCAAACGGACTTTAACTGGAAGGAAACCGAGCTTATATATTTTAAAAGTTGGTCAACATAAAAGCAGCGCCTAAATGTTTGCGTTAAAATGAATGTATTTGAACCCGACCCTTACATGTTACTATCCAGGTAGCATTTTAGAAGAAACGTAGCTTTACTGGCTGATCATCTTCCATGGGGGCAAATGTTGTTATTGCTGCAAAGGTTTTAGCCGTTTGCTGCTGTGGGGCACGCGGCTCTGTGTTTATGCAAGAGATGGAAGATAGTGGAAGCTGTCTAAAACTGTGGGATTATTTACTAAATGTTTTAATTAAAAGTGGAAGCCTTTGGGATGACAGCCAATCAGCCCGAGAGTAGAAACTATACCTGAAATCCCAATCAGGGAGTGATTAGAAAAGAGGAAAAACTAATTCAAGACTCTATAACTAAAGTTGCATCAGGCCTCCTCCTCAGGGATGTCGGGGACCAGGGGCGGATCTATGATTATAGGAGATCAGGGGCTTAGCCCTAAGGGTGAAGATGAGATTTAGACTTTCTTGTAAATCCAGTTCTAATGTAAAATATGACAGATAACTTGATTAAAGAAATTTCTAGTACCGTATACTACATGCTATCACACATAATATGGGAAGAAATTAATTTACCTGCAGGTCTTTAATTGTGTTTATTCCTCTCTTCATCAACAATAAACTCTGTGGATTTGGTGACATTTGATCATTATTTACCAGAGATATGAGAGGGAAATCAGATATTTTTGCCACCTGATATAATCCATTCCCCCCATAACATGGGAAATATTTTTTTTTAAATCCTTTCAATTTTGAAACTGTCATTATTTTTCTATATCATGTTTAAAGCATTTATTATTTTATATTTTTTTAATCCAAAATGGTTCAAATAAATATGTTGATTTGATGATGTTTATGAATATTTTTAACTCTCAATTCGAAATGTCTGGTGTAGCGTTGCTCCAGACATCTTGAGTTGTGAAATCTTTATGGGTGGAAAACGTGTCCAGTGGTTCTGGTTTGAACTTTTTTGGGGGGGAATATTTGTAAATTTTTAAATTGTTAGACACATTTAAACAGGAAATGCATTTCATAAAGATCATCCAAGGGAGAACGGATTATATCAGGTGGCTAAAATATGTGATTTCCCTCTCATATCTCTGGCAAATAATGATTAAATGTCACCAAATCCAGAGGGTTTGTTGTTGATGAAGAAAGGAATAAGCACAGGTAAAGACTTTGCAGGTAAATTAATTTGTTCCCATGTCATGGAGGGGGGACGGATTATTTCAGGAAGCTGAAATATCCATTCTCTCCTCTCCTCCTCCCATATCTTTGGGAAATAAAGAGCATCTATTTTTTCAACTTCTCACAAATTGTTACGTGTGATAGCATGTAATATACTAGAAATGTCCTTAATCCAGTAATCTGTCATATTTTACATTAGAATGGAATTTACCGGAAAGTCTACACTCTCATCTTTTCAGGAAGTCTTAATTTTTGTGTCCTGCTATCAGCCAGTTTCCATCCTCTTATATCAGCAATGAAAAATGATAGATATACTTTACATTTAGGAAAACTATGTTTGGTGACTGACTTTTATTTCTGTCAGGCTTATGTGACAAGTTGGAAAAAGACAGATTCTCTTGGCATTTAAACAAACAACACAAAACCGCTTACAAAGGACCTTGTCTGTTTATTTATTTTACAATTTTGTAAACAACAGCTGCTGATTAAACTGGATGTTACAAAATTGACATTATGAGTTGTCTGGAAGTTAGTCAGAGCTTCACATCACTGGGACGTCAGTCTGTTTAGCAACAACTAGTGGTGAGAAGTTCTTCTTCTGTACGAGAATGCTACAGGCTGCTTTCCTGCGCATGCTGACACCATCTGGTGAACTCCAGTACTGCACATTTTACTCAGCTCAGCTCAGGGGGATCCAGGGTTCTTGGGGAAACAGCTGTAGCCCAAGTAGCCACCCCCTAGATCCGCCACTGTCAGGGACTAATAAAAATATTTTAGAAGGTTATTGAGGCTAAAAGTAATCTTACAAGTAATAGAATTTAAAACTTGTCTTTATTATGCCCCAAACTGTAAAAGATTAATAATCTGATCTAAAATCTATCAATAAAAAATAAAGATTGTGTAGAATATTAAGGAAATGAATATAGTGAGAACAGTCATTGGTTGCAAATCTTACATTTATTGTTTTTAAAAGCGTCATCCATTTAAAATCATTGTAACAAGAGGTGACCTAATGAAGATGCGGGGATTTAAAGAAACCTGTGGTGTTGCGATGCTTTAATCCATTACTCATTCCTCATCACTGCGTCCTTACAGAAGCCAGCTGACATTTATCATGCTCTCTGAGTCACGGGTTGTTCCACTTATGTTTTGGTGTTGATTCTCCCCCTTTCAGATCATTGAGCTGGCTGTAAATACCTGTTTTTCATGTTGAGCTTTTCTCTCTCTCTTTGTCTGGATTCTCTGTCCAGAATAACCTTTTCATTTTATAGAAGCAACCTTTTATTTCAAGTTGTGTCCTACTGTATTTTTCTTAATAGAATAGTCATAGGCGGATCTACTGGGGTGGCATAGGGTGGCAAATGCCACCCTAAATGACAGCCTTGCCACCCCTGCTGCCACCCCAGTTGGCGGTAGGGGTGGCGAGGCTTATAAATTATGGATCATTTGAGAATTACGACCGCTAATTTCCAATGTCGGACTGCAGTGAATGCAGCACGAGATTACGCGAAAGCGACTGAGACTGATTGTTTTGAAAACCGAATGGGGCAAAGCGAGGGAGCCAGGGGTCATGGGGAGAGGAGACACGGGATGAAACAGGTAAAAACTGATTAACTATCTATCGAGAAATGAAATCATAATGAAAGCACAATGTTGCTAGCATAGCTGCAATGCTGATTTTGAGATGATAAAAATCAGGTTGCAGAACGTTATTTCTCTATCTATGATGTTAGTTAGGCCTGACGTCTCAGGCTCATAAAGACATATTTGCGGTCAACTATGACAGAAAAGAGACTATCAAGTTTGGTTGTACTCAAATCAAAACGCACAAAGGCATTGGATCTAAATAAAGTTGTGAAGCGTTTTGCTGAGCAACATGGAAATCACTGCATTCAGCTGTTATAGTCATGTTAACTTTATGTTATGCTCTCTGGTGAGCCTTTATAGAGCTGTTACATTTTGTTTTGGCACCTGAGAAAATCTGATATTTCCTTTAATAAAACCATAAGTGTTAAAAGTTAAAAATGTGATACTGGTGTGAATCCTGCTTAATATGAAGCAGTGTTGTTGTTTCTTTTTTGTATATATAATATGAAACTATCCAGAAATGACCTGTATGAACCTACTCTCAAGCAAAATGTATTTTTATGTTGCTTCTTTTCAGATTTGTGGAGATTTTGATGTAACATACAGAACCCGCCTTTTTGTTGATTTGTTGATACAGCAGTATGGAGGACCAACTCTGCCATATTTAAAAATAAATACAGAAATAAATAAATGCTTAATAAATAAATAAGCATACAATTAATTGCCACCAAAATACAAACAACAAATAAATGTAAGTAGAAATTAAATTATACAGCTAGTCATAAAGGTATATAACTCTTTTAATTGGCTTCTTTATTTCTTTGCCTTTTTAATATTTACCTTATTTATTTTTTTGTAATTTATTATCTTCAACTTCATTTTTTAATTACTTATATTTTTAAGTATTTATTTATGTGCATGTTATCATATTTTTGTCTGTTTTATTCTTCCTTTGTATTTTTTTACCCTAGTTATTTCTTCGCCGCTATTTCTTTCTGCCTGCCCTTTTAACATTTCTACCTGCCATTATAATATAATTTCTAATTACATTTATTTGTTGATTGTATTTTTGGTGGCAATTAATTGTATGCTTATTTATTTATTGAGCATTTATTTATTTCTGTATTTATTTTTAAATATGGCAGAGTTGGTCCTACATATACAGCTCTATCTACAGCATATTTACATGCATGAAATGTCCCTTTCATGTTGCCGTAACTGCTGTATGTCAAGTTACTGAGGAACAAATGGGGTAAATGTGTGTTCAGAGTAAACATTACATAGATGTCCAGTACCTTGTTCGGGTGCCTTGACCCATTTATTTCTACTGTGTAGTTATGCTCACTTTAGTACAGCTCAGTCCATAGATCTCTGATGGGTAACTTTTTCTTTCTATAGTTTCTTCTTGTGCAAATGCTGCAAAGCTGCCTCTCTGACAGTCAATCTCACACATCTGCGACTCAGCACCTGTGTCTTACCTTAATACCTTTCCTGTCATAAGGCCCCTCTAGAAGTAGTGTTATCATTCTTCTATCTCCTATTAAGTGAGATCACATTGTACGATGTATTATTAATATGAACTGTTTCACATGAAACACTAGTACTGTACATACTATTCTCACCAAACTGTGATAACTGTGATTAAATTCAGTATAAACAAATGCCATATGTTGCCACCCCTAAAAAATTCCTGCCCCCCTCTTGCCACCCCATAAATATTTTTCTAGATCCACCCCTGAGAATAGTATATTTCTTTTGAAAAGATGGGGAAATGAGAACGTGAACCAAAAGGTATTCAATCAATACAAACCCAGAGGTTTGACTCTGACTCAGAAGACAGACCCTTAACTTCCATCTACCGAGACCTAAGTCACATTTCTAAAGACAGGAACTTCCACATCTTGGAAAAAACTACAGCCGGTTTAAGAAAGGCGTTATAAGCAGAAAAACAACTTTCACCACAGGAGGTGACGTCAGGGCCCTGACCTCTTTCCAGGCACCAAGCTGGTTTACCTAAAACACGAGACTGAAACAGCCCACCAGCAAGAAAGTCCACTGGGTCAGTGTCCAAGTGAGCCATACGGAGTCCCAGCAGTGATTTATAAACAAAAAGCTCCCCAACTGTGATTTCAATTGAATAAATAATCAGTCTGAGGCGTCAATGCTTTCAGAAAAGGATCCAGTTGTCTTTAGGTTGAACAGTGAAAGTTTTCATTCATGAAGATAATAGAAATGATCAGAAACATGTCAGACGTTTAGGCCATAAAAACCATTAAGGCCTGTTTACACTCTCTCAGCATGAATTTACACCATTTAAATGTATGAAGAACATTAATTAAAATGTTTTTAAATGTTGCAGCAAATAGCTTATCTAGGTATTTTTTTTAGCAGTATTTAAATGTCTGCTTTTTCATGTTTTATTGCTGATTTTATATGAAACATTCCAACATATTTTATTTTTCTGTTTATTTCCAAAGTCAAACTAATGGACTATCTGTTCAGTAATATTTAACCCACATATTTGATTAATTTGACCTAATCAGTGAAACACTTCTAACTCTTTCTTATGTTTTTAACATTTCTTGACATCACTTCCGTTATTTTATATATGTTCTATTACAGAAGAAATGCAATCATTTTAAAATAGCTTTAGTTTTTACCATAAACTGTTTAAATAACATTAATAATTGAATTAATAGTAAAAATGTCTAAAGATAAATTACTCTGTTTGGTCTTCTGCTATTTATTTGAATATCACTATTTCATTCACTATTTTGGAGCCACCTTGTCCTAATGTGGAACTGTCTGTTCATCAGAAAATGTATCATTTTAGTTTATTTTAGTTTTTATCACTGTGATTTTATATTAATCAGATTTTCGTTACAATGTACTTTTTACCCGGTCAGATGCAACACAAAAGCTAAAACAGGTTTACAATTAAATATGAGAAGCATTTAAATGGGCAAAATAAGTATTTAAAATAAGTAACTATTGGTTATATGAGGTGGTAAAAATCAGATAAATTAATTATTTTTTCCAGGATCAGTATCTGTTGAAAGAAGCAACATAAATAATAAAGATATATACATAAAAAGACTAAAGTAATGTTATATAGCCTAATAAAGAAACTAAATGTATAAACTTAAGACTTTAACATGTTCTGTTCTGTAAAGATGTTCTGATAATAAATTATTTGACAGGTCATTTGATTATATAAAAAAAAAAATAATAATAATTATTATAACGTAATTTGAAAGCAGGGCTGAATCTTTTTTTCATTTGGCTTTTCTTCCATCGTTTCAACCCAAAGTTTTTCATCTTTTTATCTCTCTCCGGGTCTCTGTTCTGTCCCGCTACATCTATTAGATTCAGCGGTTTGATTAATCCTTCTGACTGTGAGTCAGATGTTTTCCTCGAGCGTTTTGGAACCACAACCCATCTCACCGTTGAGTGGTTTCTGCCTCTCTTTAAAAGCTCAGCTGTACCTCATAATCAGAGCCGTCTGTCTCTGCATGTCCTCACACCGTCATTTAACCCTTGGCTGTCTGTCAGACAGTTTTCACACTACAGGTTATTTCCTGGATTAGAGGACATTCTGACCTCAGATCATCAGAGGCTGGATCCATCTGCCTAAAGTAGCAATATACGATCATTAAAATAGCTTCTCTAACCTGCTATTAAAAGTTGTTAATTAGCCCGTTAGAAGTTAGCATGGTCAGCAGCCTGTAGCTTACTATGCTATGTTTATCTTACAGATTCTAGATTCTGAACCTAAACTGTTAGAAAAAAAGAGGATAAAACAAACTGAAGCGTTTTCTCAAAAAAATAATGCAACCCTTTTGGAATTTACTTAATCATATTTTGTTACTTTGACACACTTTTTTCATGTTTACAGAGTAGGACATTAAAGAATTGTGTTAAAATAACTGAATATGATTAAGTAGATGCCAAAAATTGTTATTTTATGTCAGTGAAGCCTTCCTGTTCTCTGCTGCACATCTCGCTCTTTCTTGCAACTGAAACACCTTCCTGCTACTGAAGAATAAGAGCATCTATGCTGATTAGGGCTGGGTACCGAACTTCGGTTCTTTTATGGTACCGACCGAAATGCTTCGGTTCTACAGAGTATCGAAACGTGCCTCGTCTTTCGGTACCAAGTTTTGGTGATTGGCTGTAACACTTAACGTGATTGCGTCATCCAGGAAAAATACACAGGTGGTCCCGCCTACAGCCAGGGTTCATGTGTTTCTGTTGTGAACTGGTTGTGAGCGTCGCGGAACCCCTTTAAAATGCCCCCCAGGTCAAAAGTGCGGCTTCACTTTATTAAGACTGATGCCAATAGTGCGTAATGCAATACATCGTGCACGGAAACAATTTAAGAGCAGAAAGTTGCTCTGTGTTTGACTGCAAGAAGAGCAGACCGCAGCCGGCGCGACCCTCCTCCTCCTCCTCCTCTCAGCAGCCCGTGGGCAGAGCAAAGCCAGAGCGGAGTGAATCATGCTGCTTTCAAACTGGACGCAGCAGGAGCTGCAAAATCACGTCTGCTGCTTCATTTTTGCTGCTTGTACCAGCTTCTGACGCGCGGCTGAAGCAGCTTTGCTGCTCTGGCTGCGCGGTGCAAAAGAGGCTCTGACGCGCGTTGGGCGGAGCTACTCTATCCTTTATTTGCCTTGCAGCTATATTTGCTGTGATCAGTGGGAATAAAGTAGTTTTATTATGTTTTTAAGTGGGGAAATCCACCTGAAAACTTAATCAGTGCAGTCAGTTCATCCTGCCTTCCAATATTTCTGTCAGACCCCCACATACCAGCGGTGCGCTGTCAGTAGGATCCCATTCAACGGGCTTGTTTGTCAGACATGGTAATTTTTCTAAAGGAAAACTGCTAAGTAAAAAGGTCCTCACAATGTTACAGTGAATATTAGACACTGATTTTTTTTTTTATGTAAGAGGAAAAATGTAAATGGAAAAATCAGAGCTTAAAATAAAACTCAAGATTTGTACTTTTTTATGTTGAGTAATTTTCTTTTTCTTCGAATTGATATTATAAAACTGGTATCGAAAAAAGTATCGTTCAGGAACCGGTATCGAAGTGAAGGTATCGGTATTGGTACCGGTACCGAAAATTTTTGAACAATACCCAGCCCTAATGCTGACCTGATAAGATCTAGCATGGTGCTAACAACCAGAAGGAAAAAGGATTATTGAGTTTCTAAACAGACTGAGAAGGTCGTGTGATTCTGGTCATCGGTTGACTTCTTGGTTCGTCACTTTACAAAAAAAAAAAAAAAAAAAGGCTTTTGAAATACATTTATGAAAAAGACTTAGAAAACTTCATATTCTGGTAGATGACTCATGCAACAAATGATCCATCTAGTTACAGACTGGTGGCCTGAGTTGTTCGATAATCAAAGAATTTGTTTTCTGTCAGGTTGAAGAAGCCCGCCCAGAGGAAGAAGTACGGTCTGCTGTCAAACTACGACGACTCGGTGGAAATGGAGGCAGTGGAGAGCGAGGAAGACGACACCCTGTACGAAGCTCGCAGCCTGCGCAGGTCAGAGGTCAACGTCACACACGGCAACACATTTCTGTTGAAGCCTCGTTTTTCTGCATTGCTGTCATTCCTCTTCTACAACAGAGACCAGCAGCAGTGGCTTTGAGGCTTAAACTTGCTTTTATTTTTCAGACATCAATGCTGTTTTTAAACTGTTCAGGTCTAATATATTTTAATAAGACCAGGATTGGTTGGGACCCTTACTCAGCATCCAGTGGAGAAGGATCCGTAATATTTTGTGAATTATAAAAATTTCTAATACTTGATATATATTATTTAACCTTGTTTATAGACTTATTTAATATATAGTAAATAATGTATTAAACTGTATGAATATATTAAAACAATCTAAAATATGTTAAGTGGCCTCTTTGAAATATTGCATTACTCCAATTAATACTATTATTCACTGATGATCTCGACTGAAGGTGCATATAAAGTAAATTAATAGTTATTCCCTAAAACAAAATCCGAATAAGAACCTAAACCAACTTTTCTTTTTGTCCATTTGTTCTTTAGCTCTCAGGAATACAGCTTTAATTAGCTGTGACATATCAAGAGTATCTTTCAATAGGTTATCTATGTATTCTATATGCTTACATTCTTCTTCCATGGTCCTAAAATAACACCCTGTGAGTTTAGTTGACTTCCTTAAAGGTGACCTGTGAGTTCCTGGAAAGTCACCTATAGAAATATAACTACTAATCAAGTATTTTTATATTTGATTTGTTCAGTTTAAATTATTATGTTTTATGTTTTCCCTAATTTCCCAAAACTCCTATAAAAGAAAATCTAAAAAAGGATTTTTTTTTTTTTTTAAATATATATCTCCAGATCTAAGCTCAGACTAGGAGATCTTTGAATTTGTTTGCAAGATGTTGGATGATTGATCAGAGCAGAAAACATGAGGGAATTTGATCAATAGAGCTTCTGAACTTTGTTCTGCGGGATGATCTGATCAGTGTAATCTTTTGTACAGATGAGTCCTGCTGCGCCACGTCCAAAGGATCAGAGCCACTGCCCTATCAACAGGCCGTATTGATTCCGGACCAGCTGGAAGAGGACGAGAACAGACCAAACAGTCGCTGAAGATAGAAAGCCAAAAAACTTGAAGCTGCTTGAAGAAACTGAGCAGGATAATCATTCTTTTTTAAAATGTGGGGTTGGATGTTAGAAATGCTGCTTTCAAGAAGCAGATGGAACAAGTGGGTGGATCCTCCTGAGACCAAACCTTTCTCTTATCTTTTGTTTAGGATCATTTGGTTTTTTTTTTAAGGATCATTTCTTTAGGAATTCTTTTGTTGTATTACTTCATCTTGAGTATTTTTGGGTCTGACTTTGTGCTTTGAACTACTGACATGCTGCGGTGCAGAGAGACCCCTCCCTCCCAGCAGGGGGCAGCAGGGATTGGTCGGGATCTGTCCTTCATCCTGCTCAGTGTTTGGAAGCCTGTTTGGTATTGATGTTGATTTTCTGGCATATTCAAGTCGAAAGGATGACAGTAAAACTTCGTACATATATCCGATTTCTTATGACTTTTTCAGGCTCTTTGATGTCACCTTTAACGATGTGATTAAAATCTTATTTTGAATAAAGAAATAAATTATCACTTCTCTAGTTTACATATTTTAGTATGACTCTTGTTACCATTATATGTTGCTTTGGCTTTTCCTGGAACTATATCTGAATAGGTGCTAAATGTGTTAAAGCATAAATTGACAAATGAATAAGAATATGAAATTCAAGATAAACTGTTAAAGTCAAACTAGAAGATATGCAGCCAAAAAAAATGCTAAAACATCTAATAAAGTGAAATATTGACAGATTAATCTAAGATTGAGTTTTAAAATATAACCGGATATTATAAGAAAGGTTGAGGACTATTTAATATTCATCCATTTACTGTCATTTTTTATAATTTATTTTAAACAAATCTACACCTAAAAATCCTAATAGAATCCTAAAAAAATATTAGTAATTTTAATAGCTTTCTTGGTTTTTATTCATAAACCCTATAAATAAAAATATTCTACAAGATAATAAAAAAAAAATCTTAATCACTTTTATGTTTGACCAAACCTTTATGATCAATAGTGTAGTGGCAAGGTTCTTCCAGCAGGGGTCTCTAGTCGCCCAACTTTAACTCCATCTTTGTTAATTCAAAAATGAAAACAATGGCTTGATTTTCAGCTAATTAAAACTTATCCTTAACAAGAAGAAAATAATTTATTTCTTATAAGATTTTCAAAATCAATTATTGTACACTATATAATGTAAAAGAAAAAATATCTAAATGTTAATAAAAGCGATTGCCTCTTCAGTGAATATCAAAACACTAGAATTTCATCTGATGAAGTCTTCTAATTTTTAATTATTAGATATTTTTCTGTTTCTGTTGGCAAATTCTAATATATATATATATATATATATTTATTTATTTATTTTCAAGCAGCAACTAAAAGATTCATAAATAAAATTCAGTAGGATCACACAAGCTTGACCAAATATGTGTTACTCCTATAAGGAATTACAAAATGTACCATTAATGTTCTAGAATAATAATAAAAAAAAAAAGATGAATGCATTATGCCACAAAACATTTTGAATTAAAAAAAGAAGTTGTTTTGAAATTATTAAGAAATATATTTAGTGAAGGCTGTCGCTTTACATTTATGCATAGTCAAATCCTCTTTTTTTATTTCCACATAAAACATTTTTTATATAAATAACAGCAAATTATCAAAGTTGATGTGTGTTGCACATAAATACAAAATTACACGAAAGGAACTTTAGTGGGCAATGTAAAGGTATTTAGTAATTATAATGTTCATGATGTTATATAATTTGATGTTTTTTGTGAGTCATCAAAATCCTTTAAATCCCTGGATTTTTTTTTATTCTGCAAAAATAAAGAATAAAATTAAACACAAAATGAGTAGAAATATGCATTCATAGACCAGATGTAAGTTATACAAACATATTTTACAGCTTTAGTTTTGTCGTAATTAACATTAATGGTATGTGATGTTTAAATGTATGTGATGTTTAAATGCACAGATCAGAAAAGTGTTTTAGCAGATTTATAAACCTCAGAGTAAAGGGTCATTTCCAAATGACATTTATTTGTCCCTTTATGACTGGATGCTCCTGTGTGAGAGGTAGCAAAGCATTTTCCCACAGTACGGTCTGTCAGGAACACACATCACTGGTGGCTGTGAAGAGCTGGACCGTCACTGTAAGTAGCCAATGATGAGTGGGCGTGGAGCTAATGACTGATAAGTATCTGAGCCAAAGCAGCGAGAGAGGAAACGATAACAGGAACGACGGCTCCCAGAGGAGCAGAGGGGTGTGTTTCAATTATGGAGTCTGTGTGTGATGCTGGTTCTCCCTCAGTTCCCAGACCGGCCTCATCTGATCAGAGGTTAAAACAGCTCCTGAAGACACAGATGCAGATCTGTAGTGCAGAAATTTGCAGTTTAGGTAAACAATCTAGAAGATCCCCTAACAAAGGTGTTTATTTAGGGCCTTTCATTGATGTGAGAGAAAAACGTAAGTACATGTGACGATGCAGCAGCTTTCACATTCCCATTAGCAGGGATAACTGTCAGCAGCTTTTTTTCTCACCTTGTTGTGGAGCAGTTTTAATTTCACAGGCTCTGCAGTTTAGTTTGGTCTGCTGTCATTTAGACATGTTTGCTTTGAACTTAAACTAGGCCCCTGCAGCACCTTGATTGACTAACTCACATTTGAGTAAGTCAGTCAACGCTGCACATCCTTGGTATGCATAAAGGATTTTGGTCCAATCAATGGCTGCAACATCTTTTAGCCATAAAACAAGCTCAAGTCCTCAGTTCTCCACCATCGGCTCAGCACCGAACAGTTGTTACATGATTTCGGTCCAGTTGTACTTTGATTTTGGCAAAACATCACCATGTTAATCCTATCTGTCCGAAGAGTAATGCTACAGGGTTTTTTGCTTTGTTCAGATGCATCTTTGCAAATCTAAGTCATGCTGCCTTATTCCTGGAGAATACATTTTAAATGAAACAGATTTTCAAATTTAGAAAAATTAAAGAAATCACCAACCATTGCAATGGAAATATACTGTTGTACAATAAGGCAAGCCTTTCCATAAAAAATGAAAAAGAGGAGTAGCCCACTTTGAAATCTAAACCACATAAATTAAAGCTAAAGGAAGCTGAATACATTTAAAAAACAGTGCCATTGGTGCCCTTCTGCTGTAATTGTAGATAGTTCATAAAAACATGCCTTTATACCCTCAGATAATCTTTCTTAGTTTTATGAAAGTCACAGTGGAGGGGCCAAAGAAGCATGTTTGGCTCCTGAGCTGTGGGGTCCAGACACCTGTTCTAAGGAGGACTCTGACCCCTCTGCTGGGTTTTTTTTTGCTGCCTGTAGATGCTGAAATTGGCCCCTTGGGGTGTTTAACATTTCCCTGAGTTCCATTCTCTATCCTTGGAGTAAATCTGCAGTGATTTAAACTCCTGCCACACTCCCTGAAACAACAAGAATAACTTTTCTCTCAGTCAATAATCTAATGTGATTAGTTGTTATATTACACAAATAAACTAATGCAAGCTCCATGGCAGAGAGGGGAAAAAGATCCTGCTGTGATTTTAACAATAAGTTTGGGTTGAGTTGGTTTGGTTTTTGTTTATTCCTTTTAAAAACTCTGCAAAAGGCTAAGGGCCGGATCTATCAAAGGTTTGCGTGTATAAAAACGTGAGCTATTTCACTGCGCACGCTAAAAAATGTACAAACTGATCTATCAACAGCGTGCTAAAAGGATTTGGTCTTTAAAACGTGCTAAATAGCGCCTCTTATCCATTTAGTACTTTTTCTGCAATGAATATGCAATATGGGGCGTTTACACGCAAAAGTGCGTCTTGTGGGAGGAGAACATGTAAATATATTAATTTAGCACTCGCAAAGTGATTTATCAAACCTGAAAGCAATTTTGCTAACGGTATCTGACTCTATATTTAACACGTTTCAAAAGAAGGTGCAAATGGTCTGTATGGTAATTGCGCACACATGGCAGCGGTTATTGTCGCAAGAAGGAGACATCGAAATGAAGCAAGGAGACGCAGAGAACGCATTTTTTCACTCCGTGTGAATATTTTTGCAATGAACGAGGAAACGATCATCAAAACATATCGTTTATCCAGCATTGCCATTTTGGAGCTGTTGGGGGAACTCCGAATGGATTTGGAGCCAGCCACAAGGAGGACCCACGCAACACCAGATATCACAAAACTCCTTGCAACATTGCACTTTTTTGCATCTGGGTCATTCCAGCGTACGGTTGCAGCCAGAGCTGGGATCTCCCAATCTCGTTTTTCAGAAGTGCTGTCTGATGTTCTAAATGCCATGTCGCCCTGACGCCCTATCGGAGAACCCCGACCTCTACGCTTGTGGAGCAACATGCCAATGCTGCGGAGATGTGTACGCGCAGTAATCTCATCCACAGTTCCATTGTGAGCCATTTGGTATGTGCATTTTTCTACAGGCCAATACAAAACACCTGTTTTTTTTTTTTTTAATGCAGTGAAGTAGAAATTCAGCCACATACCACCTTAGGGAATAAAGGTAGCCAAGGTTTATATATATATATATATATATATATATATATATATATATATATATATATATATATATATATATATATATATATAATTTTTTTTTTTTTTTTTTTTTTTTGGAGGGGGTGGGGGTGTCACTGTAAGATTAAAATTTCTTAATGCACTAGTTTGCACAAACTACTTTGCCGCAAAACACAAAACGCGCAAAACCATCATTTAAATAGGGCGTCTCCAACAGTTTTGCACCTGCCACCAGTTACGCAATCGCTCTTGTTAAATCACCCGCAAACCATGGTTCAGCCCCTCGCGCAAAATTCCAGTTTGCGAGCGCAAATTACTGCACGCAAAATTGGATCTTGATAAATCCGGCCCTAAGTTTGTTGTTGAGTTTTAAATATTGCTGTTTTATAGATTTCGGTGAAATCTTGGGTGTTAAGTAAACATCAGAGCAGGTCATTATGATACATCTTGCATAAAAAACCTGAAAGTCAGTGAGCAGGGGGAGATCAACACTCTATGGAACAGGCATATAGAGTATGGATCCAACACTGATAGTAACAGGAATTTAACAAGGGTAAAAAAAAGACATATATACTTAGTTGCACATTGCATTACTCATTGTTTTCCATACCTAGTAAACGCACAGAAAACAAAAATTCCTCCCATATTGGTGCTGAAAGACCTCTACTACCCATATTCTATTCTATTTTTTCCCCAGCTCTGTCACAAGTACAGAGCAATGAAATGAACTCTCTGGGCCGGATTTATCAAGATCCAATTTTGCGTGCAGTAATTTGCGCTTGCAAACTGGAATTTTGCGCGAGGGGCTTAACCATGGTTTGCGGGTGATTTAACAAGAGCGATTGCGTAACTGGTGGCAGGTGCAAAACTGTTGGAGACGCCCTATTTAAATGATGGGTTTGCGCGTTTTGTGTTTTGCGGCAAAGTAGTTTGTGCAAACTAGTGCATTAAGAAATTTTAATCTTACAGTGACACCCCCACCCCCTCCAAAAAAAAAAAAAAAAAAAAAATATATATATATATATATATATATATATATATATATATATATATATATATATATATATATATATATATATATATATATATAAATAAATAAACCTTGGCTACCTTTATTCCCTAAGGTGGTATGTGGCTGAATTTCTACTTCACTGCATTAAAAAACAAAAAAAAAAACAGGTGTTTTGTATTGGCCTGTAGAAAAATGCACATACCAAATGGCTCACAATGGGACCGTGGATGAGATTACTGCGCGTACACATCTCCGCAGCATTGGCATGTTGCTCCACAGGCGCAGAGGTCGGGGTTCTCCGTTAGGGCGTCAGGGCGACATGGCATTTAGAACATCGGACAGCACTTCTGAAAAACAAGATTGGGAGATCCCAGCTCTCGCTGCAACCGTACGCTGGAATGACCCAGATGCAAAAAAGTGCAATGTTGCAAGGAGTTTTGTGATATCTGGTGTTGCGTGGGTCCTCCTTGTGGCTGGCTCCAAATCCATTCGGAGTTCCCCCAACAGCTCCAAAATGGCAATGCTGGATAAACGATATGTTTTGATGGTCGTTTCCTCGTTCATTCCAAAAATATTCACACGGAGTGAAAAAATGCGTCCTCTGCGTCTCCTTGCTTCATTTCGATGTCTCCTTCTTGCGACAATAACCGCTGCCATGTGTGCGCAATTACCATACAGACCATTTGCACCTTCTTTTGAAACGTGTTAAATATAGAGTCAGATACCGTTAGCAAAATTGCTTTCAGGTTTAATACAGGTTTAATAAATCACTTTGCGAGTGCTAAATTAATATATTTACATGTTCTCCTCCCACAAGACGCACTTTTGCGTGTAAACGCCCCATATTGCATATTCATTGCAGAAAAAGTACTAAATGGATCAGAGGCGCTATTTAGCACGTTTTAAAGACCAAATCCTTTTAGCACGCTGTTGATAGATCAGTTTGTACATTTTTTAGCGTGCGCAGTGAAATAGCTCAC
The DNA here is from genome assembly GCA_030533445.1 of Cyprinodon diabolis. NCBI lineage: Eukaryota > Metazoa > Chordata > Actinopteri > Cyprinodontiformes > Cyprinodontidae > Cyprinodon > Cyprinodon diabolis. The sequence continues at coordinate 15,818,619 of CM060070.1, read as the reverse complement.
GTTTTTATACACGCAAACCTTTGATAGATCCGGCCCTATGTGCCACTCAGGGAGCAGCGTGGGGGTTAAGGGTCTTGCTCAGGGAGCCAGAGTGGCAGAGCCAGGCTCAAACTCAGAACTCCAAGCACAATATCCTAACCACTAGGCCGCCACTCCCCAAAGCAGGCATTAGGGTGAAGGGTCTTGCCTAAGGACCCACACTGGCAGCTTATTCCACCCCATGATACGTACTTACCACTTGCCGCTATTCTATTCTATTCTATTCTATTCTATTAATAGCACAAAAAGAATACATCTGATTGTTTGGGATAACACTGTGATTTATTGTTTTAAATATGATTACAACTTATTAGTTTAGAGTACCTGAAGTTCAAGCATACATTTTCCTGGGACTGAAGCACAATCCATGAGACTGAGGTGGGAACTGAAGCCTAGCCAACATCACACCATCACTCTTTCAGGCCGCTCTAATTGAAACACGCCCCCTGGCTCCTCTGGGGCCTGTTGAGCTGTTATCGCCTCTGCATGTTAAGCTCTCTGATTGGCTGAGATGTTTATCAGTCCTTAACACACCAGTATTCATTGCCTTGTTAGGTATGCTTCCCTCCCCCAATTTGTTTTGATGAGGCTCATTTTAAACAGAATTATCATAGATACAACAAGTGACAATGGAATTTAAAATGAATAGATTGAAAAATAATTATTGTATTTTCTAATTTGAGGAAATCATCCTCAACAACAATGACGCTGAGCTGAGAGTAATAAACTGGCGCTTGATGATGTGCTTGATGGGGCTAAAGATGTCTCCTTTGACTCATTTTAAATAGGCAGCTCAGTTGTGAGGATTACCGTAAATTTGTTACGTAGTCTCTTACCTTCTGGAATTAAAGCAGGTTTTTCAGAGAACGAGAAAGAAGAATTTAATTGAAATTCAGACTTTAGAAATTCATTTCTCCAGCTAAATACTTAACCCTCATGGATAAAAGGGAGCACAGCTTTCATGGAAAGAGTTTGGTAGCAAAAAATATCTCTAACAGTGCAGTGCACAAGATATAAAAAAAATGCACATGCATATTTCTGTGCACATTTGCTATATACATCCTAATCCACGTAAAACATTGGACAGCAAATATTTTGTGTCTATGCAGGTTTTATACATCTTGCCCTATAGGATGTTCTTGAATCTCAGAAGTCTGGCTTCCCAACCTTTACCCTTAATTCCAAAATGGCTGACTTACGCATTAATAGTGAATTTCACTCTACTACTAAACAATCTTTATCTTTGGACCTCACCCAGTACATCTCATCAAAGAGGTCACACCTGTGTTACTGTACAAGCTTTTTTACTGCTTTAAATAAACATGGTTAGTTTAATTTGTCTGTTTTGCAAATAAAGGGGATGCATGTTGGCAAAGTTTGTAGCACTGTTGCCTTAAAGCTCTAGGGTTTGATCCTTGTTCTGAAGTGTTTCTGAACAGAGTTGACATGTTTTAACTAGTGTTGCACCGATACCGATACCAGTATCGGACGGGGTGCCGATACTGCCCTAAAATGGTGGTATCGGTATCGGCGAGTACCAACAAATGGGTCACCGATACCATTTTGAAAGCCATAAGTTTATTCAACTTGTCACCCACTCCTGGTAGGCAATAAAAACGTTTTATTTTTATTATACAGTAGAACTTTTTATCAAAAAGTTCTACTGGATTCACTTTGTATTAGATATTTTCCTGCTTCACAAAGGTAGGCAGCAGCTTGACAAAGCCATGATGGCAATTATTTTACATTATTATGGTATCGGTATCGGCCGATACTGCACAGTCAGGTATCGGGTATCGGGGCCAAAAAATGGCATCGGCGCAACACTAGTTTTAACCGTACATGTGTACATTTTCTCTGGGAGTTCCTGCCCACAGTCCAAAAACAAAACTATTAGAATGATCGGTGTGTCTATATTGCTCAATTAAAGGCTGTGTGTGTGTTTATGGTTGTTTGTCTCTATGTTTTTTCTATGACTAGCAACCTATCCAGAGTGTATCCCTCATTTTGCCCAAAGACCGCTCGAGATGTCCCCCTTAACCCCGACAAGCAGTAAAAGATGGATTGATATTTTGCATTAATAGTAAGCCGGAGTAGCAGGACAGAACACACGCATACACAGGGAGAACATGCAAACTCCATGCAGAAAGACCTCGGGCCAGGAATTGAACCCGAAACCTTCTTGCTGCAAGACAGTGCTTTTGAGGAGCTCCAACCTGCTGTTCTTTAAATGTTTGCTATATTTGCATAGAAGTTTTACTAATAAAACAGGAACTTATTTTCTGTTTCAATCTTATGCTTTTGAGCACACTAAGATTAAAATAAAATATCTAAATATATGAAACATGTAAAAAAATCTCACAAATCAGTTGAGATGAATAATCAAAGAAGTTTGCAGAGAAAAGTTCACCTGCAACGTTCAGTCTGACCGTGGTAAACTGAACCAAGTGGCTTTTCTAGTTCCTTTTGACTAAATGAAAATAAAGTCTAGTTTTCTATTCTGGTCACTGGTAAAGTTTTTCATCTTTATAATTTATTATATAGTAATAATAAATTCAGGAAACAACTCATTTATGTTCATGGCTTTATTTGTGTACATATAACCGATTAAAAACATTGAATTGTATCATAGATAGAAAAAAATCACAGAATAACAAGAGATTTTTTTAAACATCACAAAGAAAAAAAGTGTGAAGGAAAAAGTAAAACTTCAAAAAGCACAAAATCTTTCTTTAAAACTAAGGAAACTGAACCAGCTTCCCGGTTCTTCTGTTAATCGCCAGAACTTTAAAGCCTTGACGTTAAATCAGAAACTTTCTACTGAGCAAAAGACAGATGTGAATATCACATGGAGTCACTTCTTAAAGGGCTGTTTCTTTGAAACAAAACATTAATGACAATCCTAATTATCATTATTCTAACAATAACCTCACTGTAATGTATAGGAGTCAATCTACAGCACAGAGGATCATCCTCCACCAAGCAAAATTTCTTTAATACAGAATACAGGCTTTAAACACATAATGGATGCTTCCATTTGAGTTTCCACACAAAACCGGTCCACTGGTTTCTTTTACTGCCAGCGGGTTCGGATCAGTCCAACATGGAGTGCAGGTAGAGGTGCAGCTGATTCTGCTCTTCTGAAAGACCATCAGAGTCTCCATCTTCTGAACTCTGGTTCCAGCTGGAGTTTGGTGAGAACACGCCCTCCAGTCCCTCATCATCCCCTAGGCTCCCAGCCCGGCCCCTGGGGGCCACCCTGTGGTCCTGATCAGTCAGGAGCCGGTCCAGGAAGTTGATGTACTTGAGTGCGTGTCGCAGGATCTCGTTTTTGCTCAGCTTTCTGTCAGGTGGGTGAGTGGGGATGAGGCTCCGCAGCTCAGCGAACGCCCCGTTGACATTCTGCTGCCGACAGCGCTCCCGACTGTTGGTGAAGACCTTACGGACAACCTGGGGATGTGACCCTGAGGGACAGAATAGGACGGGTCAGGAGGAGTCCAGAAAAGATCCAAATGACATTTCAATACCACATGAAGAAGAATAGTGATGCAAATATAACAGACTAAGGATTCAAAGACAGAGACGTTGGATGTTTCACTTTAGATGTTAACTGGAGAAATATACATTTTTTTCATATTCCAATAAACACTATATAATAGTAATGCACTTGAAATTTAAACATTTTTTATCATTTTTGGTATATCCATCCATCCATCCATCCATCAGTTTTCTGACAAGCTTTAGGGGTAAGTGGGGTTCCGAGGTGTGCTGGTGCCTATCTCCAGCTGTCTATGGGCAAGAGGTGGGGTACACCTGAACAAGTCGCCAGTCCATCGCAGGGCAACACGGAGAGAAACAGGACAAACAACCATTCACACACACACTCACACCTAAGGAGAATTTAGAGAAGCCAATTAACCTAACAGTCATGTTTTTGGACTTTGGGAGGAAGCCGTATACCAGAGAGAACCCACGCATGCTATGGGAGAACATGGAAACTCCATGCAGATAGAACCTGGGCTGGGAATCGAACCTGCAACCTTCTCGCTGCAAGGCAGCAGTGCTACACTGAGCAGCAGCCCCTCTTTTTTTTTTTTTTTTTGAAAAAGAAAAATCATTTTTGGTATAAAGTAATGGAAAATACAAATAGAAAATAATAATGAAATATAGAAAAAAAAATTCATATTCGCACGTTTTATTTGCCTCCATAAGATGCATCTAAGTAAAAGTGTTTTTTTAAGGTGAATATAAACTAAACAGACATAATGAATTAAAGCATGTCATCATTTGAACCTAGAGACTTTATGAGCTCACCATCACTCAGGGTCTTCCTCTCATACGGACCTCCTCTCTGCTTCATTAGGATGCAGGTCCCTGAATCACTGAATAATAGAAAAAAATATCAACGTTAATTATCATCATGACGTCAATAATAAACTTCGTTAGACTGAGAAGCTCCTGTTTAAATGACCAACATCTGAAATGAGGACAAACAAACTGCTTATTAAAGTTTTTCTCACCTGTGGAATCCACGCGGCTGATGGATGATGTCTCCCTGTGGTTCCTCGGTCTGCCGGAGGACTGTCAGCAGATAATCCAGACTCATGCGAGGCTGAGGGTCCATCTGAGATCTCTCTGTCCCACCGCTTGTTTTTATAGCGACCAACAGACCCCCCCCCCCCCCCCCCCCCCCCCCCCCCCCCCCTGTTTGTCCCTTGGGGTGTCGTGTCGCGTCCTTTCCTGGCTGGTTATGACAGCCCCATTAGAGGACTCGTTAAACTCTGGCTCCCAGGAAGCGGCCCCCCCTGGGACCTGCAGGAGCCAAGGATCCGCCCCCTCCTGCAGGAATCGTGTTTTCCTGCTACTATCGCCTTCTTCCTTCGTCACGACCTCCTGCACATCGTGCCCCCCTCCCCGGCCTCTTTAGGATAAGCATATGTGATTTGTACTTTACCTTTATGGACATTTATTTGATCATTTGTTGAATAGCGCAAATTCAATTCAATTCAGTTTATTTATATAGCGCCAAATTCACAACACATGTCATCTCAAGGCACTTTACAGTTCAACCAGATCATACAGTCAGTTTGATTCAAAGTTTTCTATCCAAGGAAAACCAGTTGATTGCATTGACTCATTGACTCAAATACAATCCCTCACACTAAGCATGCTTGTAGCGACAGTGGAGAGAAAAAACTCCCTTTTAACAGGAAGAAATCTCCAGCAGAACCAGGCTCTGTGTGAGCGGCCATCTGCAGAGGCTGACTGGGGTTCAAGGGGACAGAAGCAGAGATACAAAAAGCAGCTGTAAAAGGCGACCCCATCCAGGAAACACACAACCAGGCAGACGAGCTCCGAGCCAGCTCCCATGCCAGAGGATGAAGAGAGCGCATCCAGTTAGTCACAGTCAGAGAAACAGTACACTGGAAAGATTCAGTAATAGCAATTACTGTACAGAATTAATGATAAAAAACAAATACATATTAATGATTTTGTTTTTCATTTTACAGCAATCACTCATTTTCAATTGTTCTGGAAAGTCCACATCTATCTCCAGGGAGATAATAGGATATTGTCTTTCACTGCTACATTTATTTAGGAAGAATCTTCCTGTTTTAGGATAGCGGACTGCTAGTCCCAGTTATAAAATAAACCTTTACATTTCAGCAGGGACGAAGCAAGATGGTGGGCTAGGGGTGGCCATTACTGACAGCTTTTTGCACAAAGTGTACAGATTAAATAATATTTCATTAATTACAGTACATGTCTATATTTTGTAAAATTGGTCTTGATCAATAGCGCTCTTGAAATCCTGAAAGTCCTTCATGGAGTTCTTTGAAATTTAGCTGTTTTTTAAAGTGATTTCATTTCTGTTCCTTATGGTTGATTGTGGCTACTAACTGTTTAATATTTGCCTTTTATGTTAGGTAAAAGCTGTCCTTCTCACCCTGACTCAGATCTGGGAGATGAATCTGATGGATATTATTTACAGAGAATAAAAATCTAGAATATTACACAATATAAGTAAAACTAACATTTCAAACTTCTGAAAAGTGTTAACTTTGATTAACTCAGTACTTTTTGTGAGTAACGGTAGCATCAGATGCAGGAGTTTCCCCTGCAATCAAAGGGTTGTTTGTCCAAGTCGGCTTTAAATGCCTAGTCCTTTTGCAAGACACCTCACCTGCATTGTAAACTGATGGTGGTCACCACTGAAAAAATCAAAAATGCTATGCAAGTACAGGCATGTTACCATTTACTATGTTTAAGGTCCTTTTTGCACAAACTACCGCATCACTGCACCATGCCTTTCGTCCTACTGGAAGCCCAGGTTGCTTTGATGAACTTATTATTGTGATGAGCCTATTAATGATAATATTACCTAGATCAGGGGTCACCAACGTGGTGCCGGCTGGCAGAAATGGGCCATAAGGGGCCTCATGTGGTGCCCAAAGCATTTTCTGAAAACAGAACAACTCACTACTGGCCTAAGATTGAAATTTTTATTTGATTCTGTTTCCCTTCTTTTTAAATAATTTATTGTGCATTTCATCATTTGAATCATACAGCGTATTCATCATTTTTATAGATTTCACAATGACAATATGATAAAGAAAACGAGGAGTTAACAGAAACAATAAAAAGATGTTTATTTTTTATGAAATTAAGGTGAAGCTTCTTCCTTCCTTCCTTCCTTCCTTCCTTCCTTCCTTCCTTCCTTCCTTCATACAAATAAAAATATATTTATTAGTATGAAGTGAAGGAGGCTGAAGGTGAATGCCGATCCCTCCAGTAGCCCCACATGACTCACTGCTCATTAAGCAGCACCAGGCCTTAAAAAGGTTGGTGAACCCTGGCCTAGATGTTCTGTGATGTTCATGTAACTCCAGTCTACTGACCAATAAAGCCTTCCACCATCATGGTTACAGAACCAGCTTTTGGTACCTTTTGGCAGCATGGAGCAATAATAAGTGTTTATAAAGCTTGATAACAGAAGGAACCAGGAAGTATTCTAAGATGTCCTGTAGATTTTTGACTGTTGGCTTCAGAAAACCCAGGTAACCAGAACCAGCAGGGTACATTGTACCCCAAACCATCAGCAATTTTAGAAAACTCCACTCTATTATGTGCTTCTCCTCTCTTTCTTCAGACTGTTAAAATTTTATTTCCAAATGAAATGCAAACTCTACTTCCATTTAAAAGGAGGACTTGGACCTCTGAGGAAAATTTATATTAATTTTAGCTCAAGAATCCTCAAAGTTGCACTTATCCCTATTACTGATACACATTTTCATGCATGTTTTCCTTCCACTCAATTTTCTTCCACATGATGATGTCTCCCAGTGACTTAGACAAATTTTATTATAATTGTGTATGCACGGACTTGCATACAGCTTGTAACAGTTGATTGAGCAGCTAAGAGTAGTGAAACAGTGAAATGAACATTACAGTTTTTAAAGTGCAGCCAGCACTTTGTGACGAATGTAACAATAACAAGTTTCATGTTTTGAAATGAATGTCAGAAAACATTAAACCTGCTCAAAATACATCAATAGTTGAAGCTTTGCTTCTACATCGTCCAAAATGTTACAATGAGAGACAAAATCTTTTTTAAGTCTGTTATTGAGGTTGTAGTAATCTAGACCAGACAGCAGGTGGCAGCAGAACTCTAAAAATCCGTCCAAAGATGTCTGCTGATCTGAGTCGTTTGCTGCTCAGCCTATTGAAGGTGTTCAGAGAACAAAAACACACCAGTTAGGAAAATAATGTACCAACAGGACTGAGTTGGTGGTTTGAAGCTCAACAAGTTAGAAACTAGCTCTTATAAAGAAAAGCATCAAAACAGTTAGGTTTGTTTCCTTTGCTGAGGAGTATCTTCATCTTTGAGGTCCATCTCATGGATTCAGAAGTTAAAGAAGTTCTTAAGGTTCCCTTCCCCCCCTGCATAAAGAAGTTAATGTTGTGCAATGCTTTTACTTTAAAGTTGGCTAAATGGACAGTGTGAGGGATTTGATCTAAACCAAAATGTCAGACAGCAAAAAGACTAAAGGTTCTTTAAATCAAAGAATGTCTTAAATCAAATATGGTTTATGAGAAAAATATGATCTGTAGAGGGTGAGGCTCAGGATGATCCAACCAAGTACAAACTGAAGTATTGAGCTCAGGTTGATGCTGAGCTTTGTGATTGAGACTGACCTCTGAAATATATAAAAACCCACAGAGAAGAGGGATTCTCTAGCTTTAGAGCTGAAATACAAGGAGCTTCGGTGAGGTTATGTCCAGCAAGAGTAGCCCACCAGTTAAATTACTCTGACAGAGCATGCAGGGGGCAGCCAATGACAGAACAGCTCTGATCAGTCATGTGAGGCCTGCAGGAGGAATAGGAGGCAGATCTCATCATGCTGTTAGTTTAGGATGGCTGATATAAATGTCTCTGTTTCTTTGGCTCACTGCGCTCAATGGATCACATTTTGGACAAATAGTCAGGCAAATACTCAACATGGTTTTAAATGTAAAAAAGCTTCAAATTGAATTTGGTTTGATGTAGCTTTCATTAAACACAAAATTGTAAAAGTGCACTTCAACATGAAGAGTTTCACTATTTGTGGAAAATAATTCAGACCATTTGTCCCAAATGCCATTTCAATGGATTATTGAAATGTTTTCCACCTGAAAACAGGGTTGCCTGACCCCAAAAAACTTGGAGACCCTAAAAACCTTGGAGACCCCAGCCCCTGTGAATGCACAGGTGGTGTCTCCTCACCTTCACCATGATCCTCTCTGAACAGAAGACCCTATTTGAGTTTAGGAGATTTTAATAACATCATGATATATGGTACAGGGTTGGGATTATAAACAAATAAATGGTTCCTCTGAGTCAAAAGCATCTAACAACCTGGCAAGGACCTGCAGGAAGTCTGGAGAATTATTTACTTTTTTTCCTGAATAGGGAAAATAAAAAGAAGCTAATGCACAGATAAACATCTCATCTGAAATACGATTCAGTATTTTATTTCTGGTTAAGGAAACACTCAGAATAGTCTTTTTGATTAGTTTTTTTCTTTTCTCTTTTTTTCTTTTAGAGGAGAAATGAACTAAAACAATGAGGTGAAAATGGTCTACAAATTTTCCCAGTTAGCCATCCTTCTCAAGGCCGAGCTCAGCCACCTGAAAGCCATCTGTGGACATCTAATTAATTTGACCAACTGCAGATTCCTTCCTTTGTGTCATCACTTTATTTATGGGTTGCTGTAAAAGATAAGTGACTCGTATTAGCTTAAAAAGTTACATCTGTAATGACAGAATGACCTGTATTTCTCCGAAATGATCCTGTCTTCCTGTGAGCAGCACAGGGTAGTCCGTCCAAGTCACCTCCTGCAGGCCTGATGAACTGGAACACAGTCTTCAGGTCTTTGCAGTAGTAACCACAGACAGAAAGGGTGTGGACATAATCACAAGCTAATAGGGCTCCACCTATTTAATCAACTTGCATCTCTACTTCCTGCACAAAGATCTAGACCTTATTAAAGCCATTGCCACAAGTAAAACTCATTAACCGTACAAGATTCTGCAAGATCTTATCGCGGTGTAATGTTTTTTGGACATTATTTAATTCAAAAGACCTCTTCACAAAGTTCATTACATTAACCTTCAAATATGCATCCTTTTTTTTGTTTCAGTCATGTTTTACATCCCTTTAAAGAAGCTGGGGTTGAAGATTTTCTTTCTTGCCTGAAATCTTTTTTATTTCTAACTCTTTTTACTGTGTTTGTGATTAATCGGATTCTATAGAATAAAATAACTACAGGCATAGAAACATGTGTCTGTATGTAACTATATGTAATAGTAGTCGATTACTTCCCTGTCTGGCTGTTCTCCTCTCTGATTGGCTGATGGAGGCGTGTTTCCTGGGCGTTCTGCCAAACTCAGCTGGCCTCTAACCAAACACTCAGCGAGGCAGTGCTCCGGCCGACCTCATAATGAGATAATGATGACAATATGGTTGAACTGCGGCGAGTGCTGGACTGCTGCCACCTTCTCGCTCTGTGTTTGTGAAGTTGGTGTCTCACTGTGCCTGAGTCTCAGCATCGATGGAAGCTCAGGAAGAGGTTCTGGAACATCCACTGATCATTGGATCATTGCATTGCATTGGGTTCAGCCTCCTGAACCTTGTAGCTGATGATTTATTCATTCTGTTACTGTCTGATGTTTCTGGTTATGATATAGAACATCTGTTTGTGCTTTAAATTTAATGTTTAAATTGAACTTCCTCTTAATCTGTCAAATTTGATCATTTTTTTCTGAGGGTTTTAAACAATGCTTAGAGCATGAACACCTTCATGCTCTTAATGGTGAAGGAAACAAAAGCCTAGTTTAAATTAGGCTTTTATGGAGAAAAGGACCCAAATGTGGGGGAAAAAAAGAGTGTTCTTGGAAATTTTTAAATGCCACCAAAACCCTGTTGCTCAAAACGGTTCCAGTAAGAAGCCGTTTACCCCTAACTCTCATGCTAGTCAGGCAGTTTAGCTGTTTGGTTTTGGTGTGTGTGTAGCAAAGGGACACATCTAAGAGTTGCAGGACACTGAATCTTATGTACCTTAAAAGAAATTGGCTAAATATTCAGGAAACACAAAGGCTGAGGGTGGCCTTAAAGTTCAGCAAGAAACCAGATTATTTATAATGAAAAGTTTGATAGTCAGAATAAAACAAACCAAGACAAGCAGCAGTAGAGTCATACATACTGTACATTTATTTTTCCCTTCAAATGAGCAGCTGGTTGCTCGAGTCCTGGGCATAACTGGAGCTTTCCATCAGCACAGGAAGGCCTCTGCGACTGGCCTTCAAAAGGCCCTGATGTGCTAGAAAGCTTTCTTCTGCTGAGACGGCAAGAATAATGCCAGAATCTTCTTGATGGATAGACAAACGTTGAGGTCAATGTGTCATATGCTGAGAGACCTTTAATCAAATATAACTATTTAGCATTAAAGCTAAGGGATTAATCACATTTTTTGATCAAGATTACATTTTTAGGAAACTGGGATTTTTTTAACCAATCTAGGCTTCCTTAAGCTCAGAATGACATAATTTCATCATTTATTGTTCTTCGATGTTTACTTACAACTGATATACTAGCTCACTATGTGATATCATTTACTGCAGACATTTAAGACCTGATTTTTCTGAAGGTTGGTGTCTTAAAACAGATGCAAACATGTTTGTACATGCAAGGCAGACCTTCAAAAAAGTGATTCAGGTTCGTAATTCAGCAGACAACGCCTGCAAAAAAGTTTGTGTGTGTGCCTTCATCATACTATCAGATATTCTAATGACCAAACTGTGCTAATTCATGGGTGGAAGATATGCAAATGTAAACATGGACCATGTGCAAAGCAAATGTTTTATTTTCTAACGCAGTTTTTCTGTCTTTTATAGTATTTCTGAAAGACATGCCAAAACATTTGCAGTGGTTATTGCCCCAAAGGCATTTGTATTATGACAATAGGATGGAGAGAGATTCTGTGCAAATAGAAAGCAAAACATCTAGAGGCCGGCAGAGATTAATGCAGCAGGATGACAGACAATCTTTGTGCAGTTAAATCAAAATAAAAAATGACTGAATTTTATATTGTGATATGCTTAAAATAAATAGAATATAAAAGAAAGACCTACTAAAGACGTGGGGGGTGAGTGCACATCTCTGCAACTGTTTTTTTTCTCAATTTAATAAAACATAACCCTGCATGAAGCATGATTATGTTTCATTTTTTCTTAACTTTCTTCTAACACCTTTAAATAGGCCACTAGCCGTACTGTAAATATTGTTTAGTATTGATGTTTTTTGTTAAAATATCATCATCCTCTCCATCTCTATGGCTTTGAATATTAGCATACCAATATTTTTACATGAAAATTAGCAGCTCATTTTTACGGTCCTTGAAGATCAGGAGAAGTGGCAATCTAGTGTTTAGGGTGTAGAGCTTGGAATCCTGAGGTTCTCAGTTCAAGACTGCCAATCTGGGTCTCTGAGCAAGACCCTTAACCCCCACACTGCTCCCCAGGTGTCGCACAAAGGCATCCCACTTGGGTTAAATGCAGAAGTAAATTCATCTAATGTGAGGTCAGTAATTATGTCATTAGTGTAATATATTTTAATAGTTTTTTGAGGAACATGATTTTTTTTTTTACAAGCCTGTTCCACAGCTTGAATTTTATTGCCCTTTAAATGAAAGTCCCCCCTCAGTCATTGAAAAGCATGTTTTTAAAATGAACATGCCAATTTTCATTGTAATTATGAAACTTAAAGGTATAGTGGAGGATTTTCAGGAATTGTTTAAAAGACCCGCCCTCTCCACTTAAAATAAATAATGCATTTGCTTAACCCTGCACCGGCTCCAGAGAGGGAACACCTATTAAACGCGTGAGCGAGCATGCATGCATTTCTCCTTGTTTTACTGGCAGTGATGTGAAATTGATTTCTCCAAATAGCACACTAAACTTTACCCCTCAGGTAGAAACTCCGCAACCGAGGCATCAGTGGGAAGCCCGACCTGTGCTTTCAGTGTACGCCATCGTGTGAAATAATCTCCTAAATATAATCTGGTCTTGTTTCTCTCTTCTGAGGCCTTTCTCTTCTTCTCATACCGTACACACTTTTTCTCTTACGACCCTCTGCCATTTTCACAGAACCACGGTGAGAAAGGCGAGCTTTAATAATTGGCTAAAACCATAGCTCACCACACATATACGCCTGAAAGATAGCTAACTGGGGACGAGCACGTAGGACGGCATTACGTAAACATATCACCAGAATGATTGACAATTAGGAGGACCACTTATTTAGATGATCCACCCGGAAAATAAAAGAAAGTCCTTTATGCCTTTAAATGAGAATAAACCCCAGATTAATTGGATTGGATAGGAAAAAGTTTTAAGCCTTATAACCCATCCTTGAGGGGTATGTATATATATTTGAACATTAAGTATAATTGAAATAAGAACCTAGAATTCTAAAATGTGCTTCTGATTGCTATTGTTTTAAAATCATTTAAATCCTTTTTTCTTTTTGTAAATGTCATTACCGGGATGATCATGAGTCTGGTTTTCTGGCTGTACCCACTAAAAAGTACCTGAGAACAAAAGTTCCAAACTGTCCTTTTTAAATCCTGATTTTTTTCCTGCTGACTTTATTAATTCCATATAAATTTACAAGAATTCAGACAAAACTTGCTGAGTGGAACTTTAAATTTGTTTTTATTGGTGGTGACTTATCAAACACAGGTTCATATCTTAACAGTTTCTCTCTTCAAAGTAAATTCACTAAATATAGTTTATTTCTCCTGCTCATGCAGCACAGGCAAACAAATGGAGGCCTGTGACCTTTGACCCCTCGGCAGCTTTTTAGCCAATCAGATAAATGCTTATTTTTACTTTACAACAGACTTTATAAGCATCCAATAAGAAAATATAAAAAACAAATTTTGCCTTTGAAAGAATAGAATATGGAGACATTTTGACGTAGAAAAACATTTCCTTCTGGAGTACATTTAGCTTTTTTTTCTGTATCTATTCCTCTTCTTTTACTTCTTTTACTTCTGAGTGCCACAAAGAACTAAAATCATTCACACGGAAATCAATTTTAACATTGTGACGAGCCAAAAAAAAAACCACTGTACCAGTACCATCCAACAGAACCAGAATTCACAGGACTACAGAGACCAGAATGCTTTGTGGTTCAAGCAGAAACAAAACCATAAAACAACAACAAACATCAGACTTTACATCATATATGAATAATCTCCTGGGTTTTTAAAAACAAAGAAAATGGCACAAGCTGAACAAAACACTTCATTCCTTTAGTTTCTACTTAAGCATTTTTGCCACTTTATCTCCGTTCTCCACAGGAGTTGGGTTTCGTTGCCCGCCTGTCCTCCGTCACAGTGCCATGTTTAAGATACTGCATTTCCCAGCATGCCCCTGCTCCTCCGCTCACAAGGACACACTTCCCTCCATCGTCTGGGATGGAAGGATGTTATGAGGTGATGAAGACAACACAAAGTTTGGGGGCTTTGATGAAAAGCGTCACCACAAAGTGTCGTTTATAAGTCAATAAAAATTCAGCACCAGTGGGGGGGAAGGCCATTTATATATTTGTACACTTGTATTTTTCGCAGAACATTCGGTTTTACTTTTTATTTACAATACAATGACAAAATTTAGAAAATAAGTAGTAAGCTCCTCCCCTTTTAAATAACCCTCAGCTGCTGAATGGCGCAACCCAACCCCGACTGCAAAGAAGCACTGCAATAGAAAAGTTAACAAGAGTCTTTGGCAGATTTTCAGGAAGGAAAGGCCGTCAACTGGAAAGGAAGTTTGCTGCTGTGGGGCTGGACGGTTTAGACACTGGTTATTTATGATGTACACAGATGAAGATCACAGATCTGAGCCACAATCTCCACAAAACAATTTTCTTTTGAGCTCAAGTGCATGATGTAGGCTTTGAAGTTTTGAAGGCATTTCTTTAGATGCGTTTTGACAAAAACACACAGAACTCCGTTGATATAAAGACTTTAAAATTAGATAAATGTCCAGAAATGTGTGTCTTGTAAAATATATTGTGTAAAAGAAAGGTCCTAACTTCCAAAAGACCCAAAGGCCTGAGAATTGTTTCTGAAAAGCAGTTTTAGTAGGATATCAATCTTGTATCTTCTTTAACTGCTTTATTTAACCCTGCAACTGAAGAGAATGCCCCTCTGATGAATACTGACTATTAAACTTATAACAAATATTTAAAAGTTTTTTTTCTTATTGATGTTTGCATCATCCATGAAAGAAAAACCCTGAATGCTTGTTTCCATATCACCATTCTATAAGCAACCGTTTAGAGAGACCATCTTTAAAACCTCACTGGGTTCAAGAATGTTAGGAATTATCGACGGAGTCAAATGTGATAGAGGTTAATATTTAAACAGTTTAATGCGGTTTTTATGGATTTGTTTTGCTTCCAGGTGGAAACTGTGGCTCATTTTGCCTGCTATCATCGGTGATTCAAACATGGGACTTTCTGGGGTTGAGATGTAGCTGCTGGGATCCTCAGCGAGTCTGTCCTCAAGGATGTTAATGAGCGGATGATTTTCCTGGTGACTCGATGAAAGCTGAAGATTATTTCCATCTCTGATGGGTTTCTGTTTCTCTGTTGAGTCTTACATGCTGAAGCTGGACTCCACTGACTGCCTTGTTTCACAGGTCAATCCAATTTCTACAGCAAACATTTCTGACTTTATTTTTAATTTGTTAGCCGTCCCATGAGGGATTCCAGTGATTGGTCAGATGAGGAAGAGAATCATCTGATTTGATTATAACTCATTATTCAGAAATACAGCTTTAAGAGTATTACATCTAAATACAGTACATTATTTTTTCTTTTTTTAAGGAGGGATCCAACATAACTTTACATAAGTAGTTAATCTTTATATAAATTGTTTTTCTTTCACTATTTAAGTTTACCTCCGTATTTATCAGCAGATAAAAGAAGTAAGTTGCAACATCTAGTTTGATCACTGGATGGCAGCGCTGGTCACTAACCAAACCTTTAATGTGTTCTGTTTTTTTTTGTTTTTTTTTAAGGTGAATATCTTAAGATTAAAAGTAAAATATTTGTTATCTTACCCATAAATGTTTCTACAATGTCTCAAGGTGCAAAATGTGTTTCCTCTATCTACTGCAGTTACCTGCAGGAGCAATGTCCAAACTAAGTCCTACAACTTTTAGATATCCCCCTGGTCTAACACACCTGAATCAAATGGCTTAACAAACGAATCATTTGAGGTTAAGTTCTCCAGAGTCGCGTCAAGGACCTTATTATTTGATTCAGTTGGGTTAAAGCAGAGACGTTTAAAAGTTGCAGGACAATGGCCCTCTAGGACTGGGTTCTGACATCCCTGCTCCACAGGCTCCATTAGTCTGTTCACTAGAGAGTGATTTGGGCCACGTACATGTCGGTTTGACGTGCTGCACGATTTTGTTCTCATGCCTGCTTTAAGTCACCACTGCTGCAAGAAAACAGGGGCGAAGGTTTGTGAAGCTGCATCACAAAAGACCAGCCACAGTGCACCTAAAACCCATCACAGACTCCACAGGAGAGTAGCAAAATAAAACGTTTGCCTAGTATGAAAAAAAAAAAAAGCCAAACTGAAGGAATAACAGAACAAGAGTAAATATTGGGGAAGCTTTTAGCAAGGAGGAAGCTCAGATCTGTCCTGGGAATAGCTCTCTTTTTACTAAAAAGATAAGTTCTTTTGTATAAAATGACCTAAATATTTATAAATTTCCATTTAAGCTAGAAGGCCAAATTGATAATGTGTGGAACTCAGTTTTATTTCTACAGATTATTCATCAGGGACTGTTCCCATTGAGTCTGTTCAGGAAAACGAGGGCTACGAGAAAACGAGAACCTTTCGAGCTGATTGGGTGAAGTGAACCCTAGTGCCCACCCAACAAAGTTTGGTTCTAGCAAGTCTGGCTAACAAATCAACAGTGGAGAAAATACTACACCAAACTTTTACAGTCTTGTTGTCGAGTTCCGCATTAAAACATAATACTGTAATGTGATTGACTGACCTGTTGTGGTAATTTCAAAAGGCCTATACAAAATAGCACCCCTAGCAGGTCAGTCCCCCGAGAAGGGGTCGTCGATGGCGAGAGGGACCCCCTAATTATATAAATTGTATGAAATTGTGTTATATCAAACTGGTCCTATAGTCACTCTATTACAGATGGAGTAATGTAACGAAAGTAATTTCGTCCTGGGATTAATAAAGTATTTCTGATTCAGATTCCTGGTTGATGAGACAGGTGTTGTGAATGAAACGGTGCCCAGCTTGAAAGAGCTCCTGTGTGTCGCTGAATGTGTGCATTGATGACTGAAAGACATCTTCTGCCTCCATTTATCTGTTTACTACAGTGTGTTGAATTCATGTTCATGTGTAGTGGAAAAAAAATTGCAGGGGGGAATATTAAAAAAAAGTCTAATCAACCAAAACTTTTGCGACCCCCATGCAGCACCTCTGTGAACTCCCTAGGGGTCGCGGACCCCCATTTTAAGGCCTCCGCTGTAGAGTAAATCCTTGTAGGTTTATTTTCTTTCATATTCCTAAATTGAATACATGAAAATCAAAGGTTTTGTTTAAAGCCTAATTATAAATTCACCTTCTTGAGAAATGTTACATTGTGTTAGATTTTAGGGGGGAAAAAACAAATTAACAATTTAGAAAGTAATTTCTTAAGATGCCTCCTCTGGTACACTATGGCTATACAAAATCAATTTATTACATATTTTTAACAAAATCATTCAAAGATTCATAGTCCTCACTTCTAGCTATTCAAGTTTATTTCAGAATAATTTATGCAAATAAATCTGCTACCTCCAACTCAATGATAGGAGGGGGTTCCCAGCACTTTAAACATGTGAAAATGGCTGCAAATAGAAGCATAACAGTGCAACCGTACATCTTGGATCATGAGTCAGACCCAGAAGCATAAGAAATGAGGCCTTATGCTCAAGCAGCAAGGGAGGCAACAAGCGGTTTCTGAATGGTAAGAAGGTAACCGATACCTACATGGAAGGAGTTTTTTTTTATTTTATAGAGGGTTGCTTTGTTTAAAATACTTCTAGGAGGCAGAAGAATTAGGCAAAATAATAAGACTCCAATAAAATTAGTATGGTAATGGAATGGTTGATATAAATTATCATCATGCTAACATTGTTTTTGTATTATGATGTATAAGTAATGTTATATATTTGGTATAGTTTACTTTTCTGGGTTTCCATGGGAGAAACAGTGCCTGCTGATTTTGTTGTAATGGTCTAAAACTTTACTTATAAAAATGGCTGGATGTTTTTTTTCCACTGTTTTCCTCTAGCACCCGGTCTCTATGGAAGCAGTGGAGATCCAGATGGAATGCACAAAGGGAATAGAAGTTTCTTTTCAAGAAACAAGGACTAATAAAGTTAGTTTTTATTTTCAGTCCAGTTTTTGTGTAATTTTATTTTATAATCTTTTATAAAGATCTAGTCACTTTTAATCCAGCAGAGCTCAGCCCTTCAACATCATTTCTAAATGTATTTTATTTGTAAATTTTAGTTACAACAAGATGTGTTCTCACCTTAAACTTTTTTTTCTTTTTTTTTTTAGATACTTCATCCTAGTTGAAGGTTAAAGCTACCAGCATTTAGAAGTTGGCAGGGAATACAGGGAGTTCCTGATCGATCATCTGTCTGCTAGCCATTATTTTTGAAAAGGATCTAGATTTCTTTTTTTATTTTTTCTGTAAATCTTCCAAAAGTTGAAGAAAAACTATCTGCATTTTGACTTCTGCATATTAGCTGATATCTGTGCAACAATGCAAAATCTCAAAAATAAAAGAACCACTTTTATGGCAGTCTTAGCGTTTGGCTACAGCTAATAGGAGCTCATACAACGGATATACAAAACTTTGGCATTAACTCTAAAATGAACCACATGGAAATTTTAAAATTTAGACAAGGCAGATTTAAGCTTAAAGGTTTAAGATACATCAAATCCAGCAGGCGGTGGACATTTGAACATGGGAGTCAGTGGAGTCTCAGCTTGTAGATCTAAAAGTGTATTTGATTTTTAACACCAACATCACAAAGCAGAAGAGTTTGCAGAGACTCCATGTGGAATCGAGATGCGGCTCCAAAAGTCTTTGCTGACCTCAGACTCCTCAATGATGTCCAGAAAAGGATCAGAGTTTAGGAAGCAGGACTTCATCTTCATCTGTTCTGTTCTTGCAGCAGCGGGAGAAAGAGGAGGTGGTGCTACGATGAGGCGAAGAGGAGAATGAGGAGGAGCGAGAGCAATATGGCAGACGGCAGAGCAAGGTTGCTGCCGCCGGTGGTGTCGTCGGTCAGGAAGGGCTCCGGTGATTCATAAATGGAGTCATCTGAAGGAGAGGCAAGAAGAGAAAGGTTAGTCCTGAAACACGTTTTATTAAAAGAAGGTCCCCTTTTCAAACTAATTCACCTTTTAAGCTCAAGTGTTATTTTTTTTTTTTATTAAAATGTGATTTATGTAATTTTACTGCTTGGATTACTTTAAATTCATGCTAAAAAAGCATAGCCTTTTTTATATCAGGAGAGTAAAACATGTAACATTTAAATTTAATGTCCACGTGTATAAAATAACAAATGACAAAAACTTGACCGAAAAAAACAGTCACGTTAAAACAGGAAGTGAGCATCAGCAAACATTAGAACATGATGAACAGAAGCAAAGCGTTACGTTCAATTATTCAATCTATAAAATTTTCATCAATCCCAAAGTGAAATTAAATGTTGCTGTAACTCATGGGCAGTTTCTCAACAAGTTATGGGTGTTGAAAGCCGTAGGCAGGAAGGATCTTCCCTTGCAGACTTCGCAGCTCTATGTGTGGAATCAGATATTACCATAAAACCAGCAGCTGTGCTCGTAATAACCCAAGTGTAGAATGGCTGATAAAAGCATGAAATATGAACTGAGGATGCTTTTCAAACGAACGTCTGAATTACAAACTTGCCTAGATGTGGGCAAGTAAACTTTGGTTCCAGTGAAATAATCAGCTCTCTCCCATATCCAGTGAGCACTAGCTAATTGGTTATTTTATATTTTTTCATCTGTCTACAGCTTTTAAATATTGCATTGAACCAAATACCAATAGGATTTAAGGTTGATCTTGCAACATGTAGTCTGCCTTCTCTCCAAGGCGCTCAAGGTTCACAAAACAAACCATGCAGCTCAGTTGTGGAACCAAAGCAAACACCAAACACTACTGGAAAAAGCTACGTAGATGCTAAACTCGTCACCTGATTTGAACCAAAGTAAACAATCTCTAGGTGTTAACACGCCTCAAGTCCAGTAGAACCACGCTATGGTTCTATTAGGAAGCAGTTATACCTTTGAACTAAGTGAGCTTCTCTATTTCATTAGTAGATTTCTCTTTTATTGCGACTGTGCAGCTGTAAATTTCGTTTAGCAGCAGAGATGCTGGGTATGGTAAATAGCAAAGAATGACAGACAGGACCAGCCGGTGCTCTAGTGCAAGTCACAGTAATGCGTCTAAAAGCAGTCATCTGTTCCAAACCCCACACTGCCGTGACAAAGTGTAGATGTGAAAAATGGACATGAATAAGATTAATGTCCTCATCTAAAGAACGGAGAGAACATTTTTCATTTTGGAAAATAAGCAACATATTTCTGATGGAGCTTCTGAAACTAAATTCACACCATATGCTTGTAAAGAGCCAAGTAATTATTTTCATGTGTAAAAAAGTGAAAACGGTGTGTGATAAGTACAGAGTATGCTTAGTGATTTTTATTGAAGTCACAAGTGGCCTTTGCTATAGACCCTGATCTTTTTATGTCCAATGAGCTTTTCAGGATTATTGGAATGTCCTAATGAGATCTTTAGATTCTTTTCTCATAAATCATTCAGTTTTTTACACCATGTCTGTCATTACCATAAAAGTTCCAATATTGAAGCATGGTCTGCACTCTGTTATACCACACCACAACGCAAGAGGGACAATCACAAACTAGCTGTGGGTCTAGGTACGGCCGAGGTGGTGAGGAAGTGGAAAAATGTAAGGGGAAAGTTTGTGGGACAACGGAGGGACATGAGGGCCAAAAAGAGCAGAGATCCATGTGGAAAAAGCGTTCTTGCGCACCTCGCTCTTCTAGCTGGTCCAGCTTCACGGGGCATTTTCCACAATGGAGGTCATACAAACAAAACAAGCTGGTAAGGTACCAAACAAGGAACATGCATAGTGTAGAGCAGATGTAGATTTGATCCATCAGATGCCTCCTGTCTGCGGTCACCTAGAATTTTGGAGAGGGGCACCAGAGTGTCTGCAGAAGGGGCGGGGGCACATTTGCATTCACTGCGACACACATGGAGACAACCTGGTTTCTCAGTATAAATCAGCCTTGATGCTCTTGCTGCCATAGCTCACTGTTACTGTAGTCATTTCAAGATGATTTTTGATACCAGTCATTTTAGTGACATTCTGCTTGTGTTCCAAAGTGTTTAGTGGTGATCCTGTTTTACCAAATTAAATTTCCCCTTAAATGACTTTCATATGACTAAATACTATGAAATAAAAAATCATAATAAAATAAAATTTTAGAAGCATTTAAGTGTCAAACATGCGATGGCTTTGATCAAGTTTTCCTATAGTCATAATTTTGACTTCACACAGAGAATTGATCTCACTTGTTTCACACCATATGTTGGGTACAAAAACAGTGAGGAAAAAGCTTATAACACAAGGGGGAAAATAAAAAAAAATGACTGGATCACATTTTAAAAAAAAAATAGCGGTCTAAAATTTTAATCTAAAATGTTCTTCTTTATTATGAAAGAGCATGACGCCCCCACACCCCTATTGCACAAAGTAGTTTGGTCCACATGACGTTTCCAGTGGGTGGGGCTAACAGCGCTCCTCTGAGGAGCTCTGTGGTTCAGTGAGCGGCAGGCTCACCCAATGAGAAAACCAGTGTGTGATAAACTAGAGGACACTGTGCCAATGTGTAAAAGCCAGCTAGTCATTAATCACATCACTTAATCAATGAGCTTAAGATTATTACATAAATAGATACACTTCTCCCGCTTTGTCCAAAATCAGCCTCTGTTTACTTTAATCAGCTCACAGGTTAAGCAAAGAGTGACGCTTATGATGGAAAAGACAGAGGTAGCTTTGGACTGACGGGAAAACAGGGAAGAAAATAAAATAGAGGATAGAAGGAGACCATTTATGTTTACTGTTTCTTCTGTGTGTTGGAAATGTTTTGGAGTGACTGACAGACATCTATACTTTTTTACAGATAGATAACTTGATGAATGGATGTTTAAAACATTTTATCTTTTAGGCCTGCAGTTATCAGGTGACTTATCTTGTTATATATTTTTTCTATATTTTAGTAAATGTGTACTTCTAAAAAGTTACTCCATGTGGAATTATTCTTAAAGGTATTTCCTTTAAAATTTTCGAATTTAGTTTAAGCTTTTACTTCCATGAAGCGGGAGATTTATAGACGGATCGGTGCGTCTGATGTTATAGTGCAGACGCTGCACCGGTGAAGAGAGAGCTGAGCAAAGAGGCAAAGCTCTAGATTTACTTGTCTACATTCCTACCCTCACCTACATCATGAAAACCTGGGTTTTGACCGAAAGAATGTGATCCAGGATTTAACGAGCTGAAATGATCCTTCTCTGTAGGTTGGCTGGGCTCTTGAGAGGGTGAGGAGCTTGGTCATTCCGCGAGGCTCGGAGCAGAGCATCTTCTCCTCCACATGCAGAGGAGTCAACTGAGGTGGCTAAGATATCTTTTTTGGATACCCCTGGACGCCTCCCATGAGAGGTGTTCCAGGCATGTCCCACTGGTAGGAGGCCGAAGGGAAGACCCAGGATACGGTGGAGGGACAAAGTCTCTCTGCAGGCCAGAGAGCACCACATGCTTTACTGAGCGGAGCTGGAGGAGATGTGAGATGTGGAGAGAGGGAAGACTGGGAATCTCAGTTGAGACTGCTGCCCCCAAGAAGCGGTTCTAAATGAAGTGGAAGAAGACGAGTATTTTGATGGACTACAGTGAAAATTAGGGCAGAGTGTGGATAAACTGTCAGATGTCATCATAAAGGTGTGCCACTGTCATCTCCTACTTTATAATGTTGTTGACAGTGGTGGTTAAACATAGAAAAACTGAAAATAAATTAAAACTGCATGTTAAACTCCTGCTGGACTGTGATTCAACGCTTCAACCCCTATTATTACTTTTAATCACAAAAACTTTACAGCATGTTCTGCATTTACTTTTATGTTCCATTACATATTGTCAACCTGGCAGGACCACATTACTGATGCAGCTTAAAACCTGCAGTGAGAAATAATTTGTGCACAGTTTGTTTGCTCAATGCTTTAAATATTCTGAGTGTTTTCTTTCACAGCTCAACTGTTTCAGAGCAATCAGTGCATGTGAAGACGATCCACCTCCTCGCCTAATGGACACTTCTTCATCCCGCTCAGCAGCACACGGCGTTTACTCTGCAAAGCCCCCATCAAATATCTGACAAATCAGCTTCTAGCAGCGGTGGAGGTGATGAACGCTGATTTGTTGGGGGAGACGCAGGATTTCCAGCCAGTGATATGGTGCAAATGTGTTAATGCTGTTCTCTGCAGTGACAGTTAGAATCACCTAAACTGCTTTGAAACAGTTAGGAAGTGTTTAAATCCTTCAATATGACAGCTGCGAGACTTCACACTTCCTCGGCTTCAAAATGACATTTACAGCTTCGCATGAAGCAGGAAGGATTAATTCAAATATGATGATGGCTCCTCAGATTGGAGGTTTGTGAATAAAAACATTAGAAGAATTGCAAAGTTTTTGATGTGACAGTTCTTTCAGTTTACAAACATGATGTCACCTATCTGAGGAAAGTAAGGATACTCTACCCCTATTAGCTAGCACTAACCCCAGTTTGGTTGGAATGGCTTTGATATAATGCTTCTTGTAGACACTTGTAGACCAGTTTTTCTGATATGGGTCTGAGGGAAATTTATGATATTCATACTTTTATGTGAGAGATATCTGGGAAACCACACAGCATTTCTAATAGATCAGATCTGTTCTTTGTGGACTTACTGCATACATGTCAAGTTTTGGATTTGAAAATATGGGAATCTTTACGAAATTAGCAGCGAGCCGTCCGACTATCAAGCTACAGTATCCATTATTTTTCAAGGCATTTGCACAAGAAATCTGAAATAAACATTTCGATCACTTGCATCTACAATAAGGTGATCGGATTTTGACTTACAATGCCAACGAAAATCCTGTTTGGAGAGGCAGATATGTTTTAGTTTTTTTAATATATGTAATTATATAATACAATAATAAGTGAAATTTGCAAGAGGCTGGTAATATGCAGGAATGTGGGAAAAACGGCAATTTTTCTGAATTTTAATGAAGAAAAGACAGAAGTCATGGTCTTTGGTGGCACATCTGTGACCCCTACCGTAGTTGATCTCGGTTCTCTAGCGCAACATTATAAACCAATTGTAAGAAATCTCGGGGTAAAAGTGGACTCAGACCTTAAATTTGATAGCCAGATAAAAGCTGTAGTAAAATCTAGCTTTTTCCAGCTAAGGCAGCTGGCAAAGATCAAACCAGTCCTTCAGAGACGGCACTTTGAGACAGTAATCCACGCCTTTGTGACCACTCGGCTGGATTACTGTAATGCACTTTATGTGGGGATTGCTGGGTCCTCAATTGCTCGTCTTCAACTGGTTCAAAATGCTGCTGCACGTCTTTTAACTGGCGCACGCAAGTACGAGCACATTTCACCTATTTTAGCTTCACTCCACTGGCTGCCCATCCATTTTAGGATTCATTTTAAAATTCTTTTATTTACTTTTAAAGCCTTGAATGGCCTTGCCCCAATTTACCTCTCTGAGCTTCTGCACCCCTACACTCCCAGCCGATCTCTCAGGTCAGCTGATCAGCTGCTCCTGACAGTGCCTAAAGCAAGGCTTAAGCTCAGAGGGGATCGAGCGTTTTCTGTTGCAGCTCCAAAACTTTGGAATGCATTGCCGCTGCACATTAGACAGGCCACCTCTCTGTCTCATTTAAAACTCTTCTTAAAACCCACCTCTTTTCTTTGGCTTTTAACACCATGTAGAGTATTGATTTTAGGTACACATGTTGATTTTATGTACACATGTTGATTTTATGTAAACACATGCATATTTTTATCCTGTGCGGGCAGCGCTTTTATTTTATTTTATTTTATTTACTTTTATTTATTTTAGTTATTTTATCTTTTTGTGCAGCACTTTGGAAACCTTGTGTTTATTTAAACCGTGCTATATAAATAAAGTGGATTGGATTGGATTGGATAAAATCTGTAGCTGACAAACGGGAGACTTGACAGCTTTAATTTACTGGAATGATTTCTGTAATTCCATGTAGCAGGATACAGTTCTGCCTCTTGTTAACAGTAGCGTTCTGGATAGATTGGGGGAAGTGGTGGCCTAGTCTTTAGGGTATTACGCTTGGCATCCAGAGGTCCTGAGTTCAAGTCCCACTCCCACAGACTGCCACAAGCCATTCAGAAGCCATTAACAAAGAAACCGAGGGTAGGGGAGAAGACAGACAAAAGTATTTGGTTCTGGAAGTAAGCACTTGTGCAGTGGTTCTTCTCAGCCTTTTTAAACTTAGCTATGTGGCTCCTAAACAAGAAAAGATAATCTACATTCTAGATTAGGCTCCAAAATAATCTACAAATATATTTTCTACAACTTTTTTTATTTTTTATCATAGCATATATAGATATACTGTATCTATATCTATATATATCAATATACATATATCTATATAGACATATGTTTTTATACCAGATGACTGCAGAAGGTTCAGCAGAATTTAATTGAATCCAAACTTTACATTTCCTACATTTTCCCCCTTTTTCAGTTCTTAATCCCTCCTCCCTCCGTTCAGCCGCTAATATTTCAATTAACTTGAATGGAGGTCATAAAGCCGGTTACACAACCCTTTTACCATCTAGTAAATGGACCAGATTTATTTTTCCAGTTACACTGAAACCTCAAAGCTCTTTACCCTAGAGCAGGGGATGAGTTTGAAGTTGTTGTTTTTTTTTTGTTTTTTTTACAGCAATTTTGACTGGCAAAGCCACATTTCAATCATGATCTATTTTCACACATTGCCTTACTGGTTTTAATGGTAATAGTTAAACAATTTTAAGCATTTATTTTCCTTCATTTTAATTAATATCCTTTCAGGCCTAACAGAATTTAAATCAGCCAAATGAATAAGCACAGCTTTTTCTCCACAGTGACAAAAAACACTCGCTCAGAACAGGTGATATCTATCAGGTAACTAAACTCGACATCTAATCAACTCTCCGTTTAGCACAAGCATAAAAGGAGGCCTCATTAATGGGACGCAGAGGATGGGATTCACTTTCACATTTAGGAAAAAAGCAACAAATCTGCAGCTGCATAAGAGTGAGGATCATCTTTGCAGAGAATTACAGACCAAAACATGAGTGGTGTTGACAGAAATGTAAAGTTTTACAAAATTAAACCAGGTGAAACAAACTTTTTCACTTAAGCATTTAAATGCAAAATGTTTATATATATATTTTTTATTTTTTGAAATAAAGGCATGCTTTACAGTCTCAATACAATAATTATAATTTCACTTCATGCCATTTAACCATGACCCTCAAATGGCTCAATTTGTGGCTGTACCCCCACAACACAGGAAGGCCAATCAGGAGAGTTGGTCTATTCTTTCAGAGGATGCCTTCTATTCCTATGGGTGTTCCAATGCATTGTGGGTGTGCCCACAAATGGATCTGTTAACTTCAATTCAATTCAGTTTATTTATATAGCTATATATATTATATAGCTTATATATATTTCTCTCCAGGATAGTATCACAGCCAAACAGGAACAGACGAGGCAAAGCTACTATGAGAAAAAGCAGAGAGAGCATAACATTAGAGATTGAACTAACAGATTCTGCAGAGTGGGAGAATAGAGATAGAATGAAGCAGAATGACGAAATAGGGGTCCCTATGTCCTCCAGCAGTCTAAGACTATAGCAGCTTGCACATAATAATAAAACTACTCTTTCCATAGAGCAACTGTCATCCATTTGTCAGAAATTTGAAAACAAACATTAGGAGCTATTTGTGAGTATATTGGAGCAATGCCAGCAACTTTCCTGTGGATTGGTCACAAGCAGTACCTGGAATGAAAAAGCATTGAAGTTTTCCTTTTTAATCCCCCACCTTTAAAATAAACTAAAAAAATATTAGCATAGATATTTTATATATACAAAAAAAAGAATCTTGAACAACGACAAAGCTCTTGAACATCATGTGAAAGTGTATAATCTAAGGTTTCATTTCAAGAGTTTATTTGAGAAAAAAATAAAGCTATGTTTCCTATATTCATGCAGGATAGCTGCTACTATTTAATGTATTCAATTTTGGATTTAAAAAATCATTTATTCCTAATAAACATTAGTTGTTTCTATTTTGGTAAAATATACATATATATTTTTTTACAGAATTAGGTAAGTCTAAATGTTACGTACTGGGCTTATTCTATAAAACATTAAGATTTTAATAAAAGTTTGCCATTTTATTAATTGAAAAAAAAGTTTTAGGTTTGTTTTTTCTTTCACTAGATATAGATTTCCTATATATTGGAGCTCCAGTCAGCTGTATTATTGTAAAAACGTGTGCTACAATCAAGCTCAGTTCATATATTTTGTTTTATTTCTTGTCCTTAGTGAATTTCAGCCACCCTGCAGAAATAGACCATTGCAGCACTTGAATCTAGGATCTCATTCTTTTGGTCATTATCCTTAATCAATTGTTTTTTAAAATCAAAAAGTCAAGTTTCAGGTAAAATCTCTGATGATACTGTCCGCATTGTACTGTGCTGTCAAAGCAGGTCAGGAGCATATAGACTTTATACTGGCATCTGTTTGAGTTCAAAATTTAGAAAGATTGCCTAAAAAGCACCAAAGAACTGTAGAAAATTTGACAGAAACCTATTGACCAATTAGAATACCTCAATTTGTCAAAACATTGTTTAGGAATTAATGGTTTCATTAATACTTAATGACTGCTAAGATTTATGTGAATGGAGGAAAAAAGTTACCAAGTTCAAATGAACGACTTTACCTCTGGAGCCATTTAACTTGTTAAAAAATGTAGACGTGCGTTCACAGAAAATGACTAAATTTATAAAAAGGTTCTGACTCACTGCTTGGTTTGACGTAGATTTTGAGCTTCAAGCATGGTTTCCCAGCCAGGTTTGGATGTGGGGACGCTGCAGATAAAACACAAAGAAAGCTTATTTCCCTGCAAACAAGTCACTGTTTAAAGCCAGTCGATAGATACATGAAAAGCAATGCAATCCATGAAAACAACAAAAACATTACATGAAAACATGGTCATACAGTAAATGTAACCTCCTAGTTTTACTGTTTCTTTAGGATATTTGGAAGGTCCTAAAGTTTAGCTAGTGATTGAAAAGCAACCTTCACTCCAGAAAACTTTAATCTTTAGTCATTTATGGGGTTGTGAAGTAATCTTTCACTGACTTAGCCAGTCGGTTTGATCTCTGGACTTTGACTAGGCCGTCAGAGCAAGGATGGAAGGAAGGAAGGAAGGAAGGAAGGAAGGGAGGAAGGAAGGAAGGAAAAACACAATTAGAAGGAAGGATTATGAAGGAACCAATGGGAGGACAGAATAGGTGATAAGGAAGGCAAGAAGGATGTATAGCAAAATGAAGGACACAAGGAGTAGAGACAGAAGGTGCATTTCCCTCAGCTTTCACTAAAGTGCATTTTAAAGTTTAAAATCCCAAAACCTTGATGGAAACGGGTACACATTCAAGAAAACTCCCTTAAATTCGCAAAAAAGTTTTTACTTTTTTCGTATTCAATTCAATTCAATTCAATTCAGTTTATTTATATAGTGCCAAATTCACAACACATGTCATCTCAAGGCACTTTACAGTTCAACCAGATCATACAGTCAAATTGATACAAAGTTTTCTATCTAAGGAAAACCAGTTGATTGCATTGACTCATTGACTCAAATACAATCCCTCACACTAAGCATGCTTGTAGCGACAGTGGAGAGGAAAAACTCCCTTTTAACAGGAAGAAACCTCCAGCAGAACCAGGCTCAGTGTGAGCGGCCATCTGCCAAGGCCGACTGGGGTTCAAGGAGACAGAAGCAGAGATACAAAAAGCAGCTGTAAAAGGCGGCCCCGTCCAGGAAACACACAGCCAGGCAGACGAGCTCCAAGGCAGCTCCCATGCCAGAGGATGAAGAGAGCACATCCACCCAGCCACGGCCAGAGAAACAGGACCACACTGGAAGACAGGCCGATCTCCAACATCTACAAACAAGGGTGTTGATGGAAGCAGCACAGCTGATGTTTCTTTCCTGGATGACGTCACAGCCAAACAGGAACAGACGAGGCAAAGCTACTCTGAGGAAAAGCAGAGAGAGCAGAAGGTTAGAGATTGAACAAAGTCTTAAAAGTAGTCTTAAAAGTAGACAGAGTGTCTGCCTCACGGACTAAAACTGGTAGTTGGTTCCACAGGAGAGGAGCCTGATAACTAAACGATCTGCCTCCCATTCTACTTTTAGAAATTCTAGGAACCACTAGTAAACCTGCAGATTGAGAGCGAAGTGCTCTGTTAGGAACATAAGGAACAATCAGATCTCTGATATAAGATGGAGCTTGGCCATTTAAGGCTTTATATGTGAGAAGGAGGATTTTAAATTCTATTCTTGATTTAACAGGAAGCCAATGAAGAGAAGCCAGGATAGGAGAGATATGATCTCTCTTTTTAATTTTCATCAGAACTCTGGCTGCAGCATTTTGGATCAGCTGAAGGCTTTTAACTACAGTTTGTGGACTTCCTGATAGTAAAGAATTACAATAGTCCAGCCTTGAAGTAACAAATGCATGGACTAGTTTCTCAGCATCACCCCTGGACAGGAGATTTCTAATTTTTGCAATGTTCCTCAGATGAAAGAAGGAAATTCTAGAAACCTCTTTGATCTGGGATTTAAATGACAGGTCCTGATCAAAAATAACACCAAGATTTTTTACTTTATTATCTGAAATCAGTTTAATCCCATCCAAATGAAGTGACTGGCTAATCAGCTTCTTTTTCAGAGACTCTGGTCCAAAGACTATAACTTCTGTTTTGTCTGCATTCAGAAGCAGAAAGTTAAGAGTCATCCAGGTTTTTATGTCTTCAAGACATGCTTGTAATCTATGTAATGGGTTAGCTTCATCTGGATTTATAGACAGATATAGCTGGGTATCATCAGCATAACAGTGGAAATTAATCCCATGCTGTCTAATAACTCTACCAATTGGGAGCATGTATAAAGTAAAGAGAATTGGTCCTAGCACTGATCCCTGTGGTACTCCACAGGTAACCTTTGAGTGTGTTGAAGATCTATCATTAACATAAACAAACTGAATTCGATCAGATAGATAGGATTTAAACCAGTCTAGTGCTGTTCCTTTAATTCCAACAAAATATTCAAGTCTTTCTAAAAGAATATTATGGTCAACTGTATCAAATGCAGCACTAAGATCCAACAGGACGAGCACAGATACAAGTCCATTATCTGAGGCCATGAGAATATCATTAGTGACTTTCACCAGAGCTGTTTCAGTGCTATGATGAGCTCTAAAGCCAGACTGAAACTCTTCAAAAAGTTCATTATGGTGTAAGTGGTCGCAAACTTGTTTGGCAACTACTTTCTCAAGAATTTTGGATAAGAAAGGAAGATTGGATATAGGTCTATAATTAACCAAGTCATCTGGGTCAAGAGACGGTTTCTTAAGCAGAGGTTTAATTACAGCAACCTTAAAAGCTTTAGGTACATATCCCTGTAACAGAGATAGATTAATCACATCTAAAATGGAGGAGATCAAAGGGAATACCTCCTTAAATAACCTGGTTAGAACTGGATCTAACATACAAGTTGAAGGCTTAGATGAAGACAATAATTTTGCTAATTCAGAAAGTTCAACTGGATCAAAGCAGTCTAAACCCGGTTCAGATTCCATGACTACCTCAGGTACAATCGCGGATAGAGGAGTGCTTATGATCTTATTTTTAATAAGATCAATCTTATTTATAAAGAATCCCATAAAATCATTGCTGTTAAGAGCAGGTGGAATGGACGGTTCAACAGAGCTATGGCTCTGGTTGAGTTTGGCAACTGTATTAAAAAGAAATCTAGGATTATTCTTATTCTCCTCTATTAATGAGGAGAAGTATGCTGCTCTTGCTTTACAAAGGGTCCTCTTATACAGCAGTAAACCATTTTTCCAGACTAGGAAGGACTCCTGCAGGCCTGTGGAGCGATATTTTCTCTCCAGTTTCCTAGCATTTTGCTTCAAAGTACGCAGCTCTGCATTAAACCAAGGAGCAAGCTTTCTATTTTTAACGGTTTTCATTTTCAAAGGAGCTGCGTTGTCTAAGGCAGTACGCAGAGAACTAGCAACCCCATCAACAAAATCATCAACCTGTGAAGGGGAATAAGCTATACTTTTGCACTCTGCAGCACTGCTCAGCGACACAGAGGAGAGAGAAAGTGAAGCCGATTCTTTAAAATTTATAACTGCACTATCTGATAAAGATCTACTAAAATTGAACCTTCTTTTGGGGGAGGAGAACTCTGTTAAAGTAATCCTGAAGGTTATTAGAAAGTGGTCAGAGAGGACAGGGTTGTGAGGAAATACTGTTATTTCTTCACATTCTATGCCGTATGTCAGCACAAGATCCAAAGTATGAAGATGAGAATGTGTGGGACTATTCACATTTTGAACAAAGCCAATAGTGTCTAAGATAGCATTAAAGGCTGCTCTTAAGCTATCGCCTTCAATGTCAGCATGGATGTTAAAATCTCCCACTATGATGACCCTGTCAGTATTTAATACCAAATCAGAAAGGAACTCTGAAAACTCATCTAAAAATTCAGAGTAAGGACCTGGCGGACGATACAAAGTTACAAGAAGAAGAGGTTTTCTTGCCTTGAAATTTGGATGAGGGAAATTAAGGGTTAAATGTTCAAAAGAGTTGTAGGTATTAACTGTTTTGGGAGTAATCAGTAAGTCAGACTGGAAGATTGTTGCTACTCCTCCTCCTCGCCCAGAACTTCTGGGTATGTGAAAATTTAAATAGCTTGAAGGAGTTGCCTCGTTTATGCTCACATAATCCTCTTGCTGCAGCCAGGTTTCTGTAAGGCAAAACAAGTCA
Source organism: Cyprinodon diabolis (assembly GCA_030533445.1). Taxonomy (NCBI): domain Eukaryota; kingdom Metazoa; phylum Chordata; class Actinopteri; order Cyprinodontiformes; family Cyprinodontidae; genus Cyprinodon; species Cyprinodon diabolis. The sequence continues at coordinate 15,786,692 of CM060070.1, read as the reverse complement.
ATGTGATTATCACAAATCAAGTCATTAACTAGCAGACTTTTAGAGGAAAGCGATCTTATGTTAAACAGACCGCATTTAATTGTTTTAACTTTTTCCCCAATTGGAGTTATTTTGATTTTAATTAGATTATCATGATTTACTTCTTTGGGAATCTTTGCTAATTTATTAGATTTTGGTCGTGGGCAAGACACTGTCTGGATGGAGTAAAGAGTGGGTAACAGTAGAGAAGCTGCAGAGATGTGTGTTAAACTACAACTCTGCTTCCTGGTCTGCACCCTGGGTGGTCAGGGTTTTGGAGGACTAATAAATGTGGCCAGATTCCTAGAAAGAAGAGCTGCACCATCCAAAGTGGGATGGATGCCGTCTCTCCGAATCAGACCAGGCTTTCCCCAAAAGGATTGCCAATTATTAATGTAGCCCACGTTGTTTTCAGGACACCACCTAGACAACCAGCGGTTGAATGACGACATGCGGCTAAACATGTCATCACTGGTCAGATCAGGGAGGGGACCAGAGAAAATTACGGAGTCCGACATTTTTTTGGCAAACTTACACACCGAAGCAACACTAATTTTAGTGACCTCCGATCGGCGTAACCGGGTGTCATTACCACCAGCGTGAATAACAATCTTACTGTATTTAACCTTATCCTTAGCCAGTAGTTTCAGGTAGGATTTGATGTCGCCCGTTCTGGCCCCCGGCAAACATTTGACTATGGTCCCTGGTGTCTCTAATGCCACGTTTCTGACTATGGAGCTGCCAATCACCAGAGTGGGCTTCTCAGTGGGTGTGTCACTGAGTGGAGAAAACCGGTTAGAAACGTGAACGGGTTGGTGGTGACCAGTGGGCAGAGATCCATGACTACGCTTTCTGCGTACAGTTACCCAATCGCCTGGCTGCTCAGGCACTTTTGGAGGACAGCTACGTGGGGGGCCTACTTTAACTCCTGGATGTTCAACAGCCTGAAGCCTGGATTCTAACTCTGACACCCTCGCCTCCAAAGCTACAAAAATACTACACTTATTACACATCCCATTATCACTAAAGGAGGCAGAGGAATAACTGAACATCTGACACAGAGAGCAGGAGAGAGGAGAGGAAGAAGGAAGAGTTGGAAAAGAGAGGGAGGGAGAGAGAGAAGCCATAGCAATGCTAAGCTAGCGCTAGCCTAGGCTAGCTACTCCTTGCTATCAGAAATAAAACCGTGTGAAACTGACAAGTGCTCAGTAGAAAAGTGCAGCAGAAGGTGCTATGTTTTAAAGTAGTCAGTTAGAGTTACTTAGATACAGAGATATCACAGAGAAAATAACTTAACGTCAGATGGAGTTCCTCCCGGACAGCTGCAGCAGCTGCACACTCAGTTAATCCAAACAGGAAGTGAACAGGTCCAAACAACTCTGATGTTGCAAACCTTTACTCACTGATCAGCTGTTTCTGCTGTTGGGGTCTTCCCAGATGCTACTATCATTCATTAAAACTTTCCTATATTACTAATCTCTGGTCAGTGACAGAGATGGCAAAAGTACTCACTTTCCGTACTTGAGTAAAATTACAGATACTTGTGTTAAAAAGTACTCTGATTAACCTTCTTTACTCAAGTAAAAGTAACAAAGTACAGGCTTGTAAATTTACTTAAAGTATAAAAGTAAAAGTAGAAACCACTTTTTTCATGCCGTTGCCTACATTTTAAATGGATGTCTGCCAATAGGACTAGATCTCCGCTGTGTTCATTTTCAATCATCTCGTCGTCCATACTACTATGCTAACGCCACCGCCACCAAGCTGCAATGATTTGCCGCAAATGAATACCGCCGAATCTGTCGATTCATCTTGTAATGGTGCGTCAAATGCAACGTAGATTCCCATCCAATTAGACTGAATTTGGTATTGATGACGTGAAAAATAATAACGGTAACTCCATTGAAATGATTCAAAACTAAAGTAACGAGCCAATTTTAAAAAATGTAAGGAGTAGAAAGTACAGATATTTGTGTAAAAATGTAAGGAGTAGCTGTAAAAAGTCGCCATAAAAATAAGTAGTAAAGTAAAGTAAAAATATCAGAAAAATCTACTTGAGTACAGTAACGAAGTATTTGTACTTCGTTACTTCCCATCTCTGGTCAGTGATGGATTTCAGTCGCTACTGAACATTTACAGGATTAAAGGACTAGTGCCAAGCAGAATCTAGAAAAAAAGTCATCTATACATTTATATTTAGTAGAATTGATTATTGCAAAACATGTCTTCATAGGTTTGCATAAAAAGTCCATCAGACAGCTGCAGCTGATCCAAAACACTGCTGGCCGTGTTCTCACTAGAACTAAGAGAATAGAGCACATCAGCCCAGTTCTGCAGTCTTTCCACTGGCTCCCTGTAGCTCAGAGAATAGAGCCACAAATCCTTCTGTTAGTCTATAAATCACTGAATGGATCGGCACCTCAATACATAACAGATTTGTTACCAGTGCATAAACCTCCCAGAACACTCAGGTCTTCTAGCATACTACTATGTCCACCCAGAACTAGAATCAAACATATAGAAGCAGCATTTAGTTCCTATGCTCTACTTTTCTGGAACAAACTCCCAGAAGACCAAAAAAGTGCTGAAAGCCTGAGTTCTTTTAAGTTAAAAACTCATTTCTTTAGAACTGGCATTGACTATTAAACCTAAAATGTTAAGTAATGTATCATCAGTTTAAGTCTGCACTCCAACTGTTTTATTTTCTTTACTATCCTTTTTTTAATGTTTTTGACTCGCTTTTAATTTGCTTCTACAGTATTTTACCGTTTAGTTCATGTGAAGCACTTTGAATTGTCCGTATACTGAACTGTGCTATACAAATAAACTTGCCTTACTGCTTGTTTATTACAGCCCTGTGTCACAACATAATGTGTACAATGACGTATGACAACATTACACTTTGCGCATTTCCTTTTTTTCAAACTTTTATAAGTTTGTTTAAGATTGGCATTTCGGTTGGATAGAAACACGGCTACAGAGAAGAAAAGACAACATTTAGACCATGGTATAGAGCAGGCCAGCCCAAAGCTGGCCCTCGAGGGCCGCTGTTCTGTAGGTTGTAGAGGTTGCCCTGCTTAGCTCAGTTGATTATGATGATTGCAGTTCAGAAAAAGCCTGTTAATCAGCTATCAATGGAAATCAGCTGTGCTGGAGTAGGAAACCTCTAAAACCTGCAGGAGAGCCACCCTCTAGGGCCCACTTTGGGTAGCATTGGTATAGGGAATAAAGTTCTGAAAAACTAGCTGTCAGACTAAGGCTACGTTCACACTGCAGGCCTTAATGCTCAATTCCGATTTTTTTTGTGAAATTTATTTTGCGTTGCCGTTCATATTTCCAAATAAATGCAACTTGTATGTGATCTCCTGTGTGAACTGCAGTCACACAACGCAAGTGTCCCGCATGTGCAGTAGAGGACGCAATGACATCACAGACCACCATGCTCTGTGTTTACGGAAGTAAACATGGATGGTAGTCCCGGCTCGCATCTGGCGATCTTTTCCAACCATAAAAACTAATTATTTTCAATATGTTTAAACATAAATACTACTTTCCACATCATCATCTGCCATGGTTGTTGTTTTTCTTGCCGCTTCTGCGTAGCAAGATGCAGAATAGTGACCTTTGTCGGGTATTAATGAAAAGATCAGATTCGTATCGGATTCAGGACCACATAGCTATGTGGCCTTGGTCGGATTGGAAAAAATCAGAATTGTGTTGTTCAGACTGTCATGAAAAGATCAGATCCAGGTTGCATATGGGCTTCAGGCTGCAGTGTAAACATAGCCTAACATACACACATATTTTCACTGGAGCTCACGCTCAAGCCAATGAAAGGAAGGACCAAACAAAGCCCAGCTCATCAACCCACCACCACTGTGCTTGACAATCAGGCCATTCTTGGTCAATGACTCCATTTAAACAGACATGTCCAAATATCATATTCATACCAGATATTCCTGCCTCTGAGCTTACTTAAAAGTTGGTATAATTAGGTTTTCCAACAGCAAAGTCAAACATAATCCAGCTGAATAAAAGGAATTTTATAAAAAGCTTTTGAATTAAATCTCCAGTTTCAGATTCTTTGTTCTGCTGTTTGACTCTGACCCGCAGAGAATGTATTATTCATGTTTCTGCTCTGAACCTGCTGCATTCATTACGCACACACACACAGTCATTAAGTGTCATTTAAAACAAACTGCGTCTCTGTCTCTGCTGGAGGCCTTTCAGTCCAAACGAGCCACAATTTAGGAAATGTTTTCCAGCTTGGAGGACAAATTATGTCCAGACAGAACAAAATGCCTGCAGCTTGCGTTTCTGTGAGTTTTGAACCTGCTTTTGCTTCGTGCTGTCTGACCTTTGTTGGTAAACCCTGTCGGGCTCTTGATGTTGGGTTCAGACCACATCATCAGATGGTCATGGTGCCAGAAAACAGGTAATTTAGGAGGAGAGCAATAACATGCTCATTTCGAATAATTAGTCAATAGTTGGTCAATTGAAAGAAAAACTTGTCGTTCTTACCATTAATGTACCATTCCTCTCCTACTTTAGAAAATGCTCAATTTAGTCTGAAGCCATTCATCAATAAATGACAAATCTTCTCGGGGACTTGATGGGTTTATCTACAAGTGTCAAGCATTTCAGAGCAATCTGCTTCTTCCTCTGGCTAAAAAAAAAGCACGCCATTTTTGAATTCTAGAGGTTTTATCAGGACAGACATCTAGCCAGAACTGGACTATGAGATTATTTAAATCATGACTCAAAAGTATTCACACTGTAATTTATCAAAGACGAGGCAGAGATTAAAACTGCATTGAAAAACTACAAGGACTCCCTTGCTGCTTCTACAGGATTAAAAAGGGAAACTAGCAGCCAGGTGCTGATAATCAAACGCATTGGTCGATTGGTCATCATCACTGTGAGCTCCTCTAAAAAACTTGCAGGTAATCAGCTGCTCTGAAGACATCAACCACAACCTCAGAGAGGAAACAGTTATTAGCTGTTTTTTCATCCCAAATGTCCAAACTTTTAATATGCAGAAAAAAAGAAAATGCAAATTAGCCATGAGAGTGAGGTAACCCAGCTGCAAAGCATAATGTCGTCATATGTTACTCTTCGCTGCAAAAGAAAAACAGGAAATAAAGCTAGTAACGGACGCAGGTTCTAATCTATGTGTAGCAATCAAGCACAGTATAGGAAGAATGGTGATATGGTCTCATTGTACAGGAACAGGTAATGATGCACGAAAATAAAATGACAAAGGCTATTCTGGAATCACTGAGCTGACTGAGTTCTTCCTGCTGGCAGTGGTTCTACAAGCTGGTGAATTCAGAGCCGTTTGTAGTTTATCCAGTCACTAAATTTTAGAATTTAGTATTTAGAATATTACAATGGATTCTGATAGAAGTACAGAGTGTTTATTACTCACAGATGTAGTAGTACTCATGTCCCGGCCTGAACTCGAAGCCCAGGCTGAAGGGCGTGAACAGCTGGAACTTCTCGGAGAACTTGAGCGGCCCGTTGGGGCTCTGTGGCCGGTTGCACTCCCAGCGTTTGAAGCCGTTCCTGTAGTGGTTGCAGCTCATGTAGCCGTCGTAGTTCACCATGTAGAGAACGTAGTGCTCCATGCGCTCGGCCGACTCTGGCACCTCGTAGTGAGGACAGTAGATGTCCAGGTAGTCATTGATTGCCACCTCCACTGTGTAGTCACCCCGGAAGAACCTGATGAGGTAAACAAGGGGCCGACATTTAATTTGATGAATCAGTAACATTTTTATGAGAAAAATAAAGAAGACATCATCTGAAGAACTGTGCATTTCAATCAGCAATGGTTTATTAAGTTATCTAACACTTACAAAAGCTTGAGGTTTGTTTCATTTAAAAATACAACATCAGTAATGCTATATTCAGACCGCACGCAGCAGAAACAGCAAAAACGTGGGTGCTGCTTAATTTTTTATGCTTGCACAAGTTTAGTTCTGACACGCAACTGAAGCATCTTTGCTGCTCTAGCTGGCCGGTCGAAAAGCTCCTTCTGCTTCATTTTTTAAACTTGTACACATTAGGGTCAGACGTCCAGTAAAGTGTGTCTAGATGTTTTTGCTCCTGTGTTCAGTGGCAGAGAGCGGCTTTGCTATATCTGCTGTGATAAGTTGGTCAAAAGTAGTTCTAATATGTTTTAAGTAAGAAAGTCCACCTGACAACTTCATCTGTGCAGTCAGTTCATCAACTGACTGCACAGATGACAGCAAATGACTGCAAATATTATATCGCTGTAGGAGCCACTCAGACCCCTTAAACGGCGGCCTCTGGCCCGGTCCCGGTTTTCCGCTATTGTTCGTGGCGGCTGGAAGGTGTTTTTCACATACGTAATCCAAACTGCAGGCACCGGAATAATAACATCGAAAATATTTTGCCTACAGGTTTCGACATTTTAAGTTATTTTAGGCGTTAATAAACTGTTTCAGAGGAGTAATCGTAGTGATCTGCATTAGCAGTGCTCTGTCTGTTTCTCTGCCAGCTCCCAGATCAGCTTCTGATTGGCTGATGTGGGGCACCCAGCAGCAAAAGTTAAATTTTTCCAACTGCTGCTGCTTCTGAAGTGCATCACATGCATCAGATGCTCAGAAGCTCTTGAGGCGCTGCCTCAGCTGCTCAGACGTGCTGCTCCTGCTGCTCAAAATGCGCTGCAGGACCTTTTGCTGCGCCTTGATGCATGTCAACCATAGACTTTGCATATAAACTAGCTGCTTCTGCTGCCTCTGCAGCGTGCGGTCAGAACGTAGCATAAGAGACTCTGGTTGTGCAACTAGTTTGAGGGCAACAGAGTGAGAACAAGTTATGAACAATGCATCTCCTCTTTGTAGTTATGTTTATAAATGTTGATCTAAGATCAGATCAGGATTGTATAGATTCTTAACAAACACAGCTTGAGAAAGAGCATTTATTAATCAATCTGGTGTTATTACAACAAATATTGCCTGGTGATCCTCTGCAGGAACTGAGAATACAGCAGAAGGTGGATCAAATATTCATTTTACAAGTGATGAAAGATTAAGGATCAGGGGTTGGCAGGGGCCAGGGGAGCCATAACCACTCTAACCCAATCACTGGCCCAACGCTGTGGCCATCCCTGTCAGGTGATTTGTTGTTCCTCCTGGGATTTAATGTATGTAAATTATGTAGAACCATAAATTCCTTTAAACAGCACTAATGTATAACTATGCGGATAGCTTTATCAGCAAGGACCATAATGAAAATCTGGTCTGTCTTCAGTAATTTATTTAAAAAAATTATCTTGGTTCATATTATAAATGTAAACTGAACTAAATTAACATTTGTTCAAGTGCAACCTTCCATTAAATGTATTCAATAGAGATATATGGGCAAAAATAGCTGGTTTCTGGTACTTGGACATAGGTCAAAAGAAATCCAACTGATGATTAGCAAATTACAAAAATGTTCCTATTTATGCATCAAAATATGTGACTCTAATCATCTAATTTTTAATATCTGGTGTTTGATAATGTTCATATTGATTATTCGATTCTCTGATTTTCATCATTAGACATGCAGATCACCAATCAGAGCCAATTAAGAAAATTTCTGCAAATCTGTTCTCCAGCTGAATTATTCATGCATCTGTAGTGTTTTTAGTGTAGCTGTTAATGGGAGGAGACAGACATTGTTAAATACAAAACTTTCATCATTAAAAAAGAACATTAACTTTACAAATTAAAATTGAATTTCTTTCCTTTTTCTCCTCCCAACAACAGGATGAAAAAAGGCAGAATGTGTTTCTTTAAATAAATGTGACTTTCAACAGACATAGAAGGGATAAATATAAGAAACCCCCCCAAAAATTTGAAAATTAAAAAAGACATAAGACAGGACAGGTAATGGGAAAAAAAGAAAACAGGAAAGGGAAATATATTTACAAAAAGAAAAAAAAGGAAACAAATCCAATAAAGCTTACTTATTTTTTTTATAATCTATTTCTTGTTACAGAGCACAAGGGGGAAAAAAAAGGAAAATAAGAGCACAATATGTAAAAAAAACAACAACATTCCATTAGAGCTGATGAGACAAAAAGATTCCCTCATAGAAAAATTAAAGAAAGTGAAACAGGAAAATAATAGTTCATTTGTTTTGCTTTAACATTTATGCAAACAGCTACTTTAAAAAAAGCCTGAATGATTTAAGTTTTTCTCAAATTCATCACCTGAAAAAGCAGTTTTAGGGTCGAGATGATGATTTCAGAGCTGAAATGAATATTTTATCCATCACATTTTAAAGCTCTAAAAAACAAACAAAACAGCGGTTGATGAAATATATAAAAGGATCCAAAAATCAAATGTTTTGAATAAAAATGTATAGTTTAGCCATTTCCTAAGGCTGTGTTTGCTCCCAGCAAACCTGCTTTTATTTTTTACAATTCCCTGACAATAAAAAAAAAAAAAACATACTGAAACATTTCTGGACCAGATTTAGGGAACAAAAAGAGCAGCAGCAGCTACTCAAGTTCATGTTTCTAACATGAGCCTGCAGACGACATGAAAGAGCACAAAGAAGCAGAGCAATAAAAAGTGTTTCCGAGTTCAGGTTAATCCATCCCATGCATGCAGCCGCCCGGAGTTCACCGTCTCCAGGTCCAAACGCCACACATGGAAACAGTTGATCATCGGCTGCTCGTGTGCGTGTGTTTTCCCCCAAACCCCGAGGGGCACCAATTAATCAGGGTTGACCGTTTATCAGAGCGTTTTGGTGTTTACAGAAGGGAGACGTTGCTACCAGCTGGACCCGCTTCCTGCCGGCAGCGGCCTCTTAGAACTGCTCTTGCTCACTTGGAAGAACTCTGTTTCTGCCGTTCAAGTGACGGGAACACCAGAAAATAAAACAAATAACTGAGCCACACTGATGCAAACTGATATCGAGACAGCTACAAACAACGGCAGCCGTCTTAAATCCCATCATCAATCAGGATTCGGTTATTTCTAACGTTTATTTTTCACTCTTAAGACCATTTTTTACACAAACATTGGTTTATATCAATGCTTAACACTGATGAATGTAGCATCTAGGTTTTCCTTAGTAGGATTTTACCCTTTTTAGAGCACGTTTGACATTTTTTTAAGGACAACATGCACACATTATGGACAGAACTTAGTCCAAAGTCCCAAAAAAACCCTCAAGATCTTCCAAATCCAAAGGAACTGTGGTTGATTAATGAGGTTTTAAACAAATTACAGAAAATTGTGAAGACATAGGTTTCTCTGATGACTTCAGCACAGATACATCAACAAATATTCTTCAGACAGCTGGTTGCTGATGACTGTTTCAGATCGCAGTCGTCATGCTTTAACCGTTTGCTTGAACACGATGAACTCTTACACTCTCCAGAGGGACCAAAGACAGAAACTAATGAGGCCAAGACTTGAAAACTTGAACCCACAAGCACAAAGCAGGAAACAACACTCCACCCTTGTGGGATTCAAGGTAAGGAAAACGAGCACTCCCCAGACAGCGGGTGGGTCCCTGCAGACGGCGGGAGGGAGTGTTTTGTTACTGTAACTTTAAACTTTAGTTTAGTCTTCAACAAGAAATGTTACAGTTCTGTGGTGAAGTTAAGACTTTTGTTGCGCAAACTGCCTGAAAACACGATTTCAGGTCCAATACTGAAACCTAAATATGTTCAAGTCTGTTCTAGATGTCGTGGTTTATTGTTTGGGCTTGAAAGTTTGGATAGTTCTCAGGAGGCAGTTTTACACCACCTGGTCTGCATTTACTAAATCAGTCCCTTGTTGCTGATAATTTATTAAAACGCCACACAGATTCTTTCAGACTTTGACAAAATAATCCTTCACCACACCTTCTTCCTCACTGGTACATTTATCTTATCATTTATTAGTTTCGAGATATTTATGATGCAATCAAAGAAGAAGAAAAGACTATACAGTGAGGCAAAATGGATCTTGTTACAGAAAAGGGAGTTTTTTATATTGTTTTTGCAAATAAACCCCAGCTAAAGAGGGGGATACAGCAAGTCCCCGTAATTCAGAACATTTTACTTCTGAATAAATCCAGTAGCAGGTTTTTTTTACTATTATCAGAAAATAATTCAAGGCCTTTTAAGCATCTTTGCTAAAGGGTCCTAAGATGAAATAAGGTTGTCACTTTTTTCTGAGCAATAGATGGCAAATTCCTAAACAGCAGGGGATCTAGGTTAAAAATACATTTTGTTTTAAAATGAGAAAAATATCTGAGGCCTGTTTCACAAAGAAGGTTTAAGAAACATGAACTCAAATCGTCAACTCTGCATCAATCTAGCTTCAGAATCAGAAATACTTTAATAAACCCAGAGAGAAATTACTTAATTTTTAATTAACTAGAGTAGAGAAGATTGACTCTGAATTAAGCAAGTGCAAAACAAGTATGAAAAGCCATTATCAGTGGAATGAGTCACCATGTTTGTGTTTTTAACACCTAATAATTCTAATGACATAGTGACTGATTTTCTTTATAGTCTTTGCACAAATCTACAACAAAACTCTGCAGATTAAATAAAGAAATAGAAGAACATGGTTGGCTTTAAGGAGAGCAGAGATAAAGGACACCAAGTTTATTCAGGAAAACCTGAACCTGAACAGCTCAGCTCTGGGGAGAATGTAACTATGATACCAGAAACGGAGGTTGAGTAAACTCTCTTCATGAAACAAAAAACTCTGAGGATCCCTGATTTCAGGTTTAAAAAACGTAAGAGTTTTCAGTAAACCTGCTTTGTGAAATGGGCCTCTGGTCCAATGAGGATCTTATGGGTAACACCTCTAAAGCCGGGCTTACACTGTGATTTTTTGCCCTTTTTGGGGCGACTTTCCAGTCATGCGAGAATTTTCTGACCGGGCCTACTTTCAGCTTGATCTCGCCTTGTGTGTCCTGTAGTGTACAGGAGGTAAAGAGGGGCGGTCAGCCTCTCACAACAACCTCCTGATCAGGAATCGTAAGGTTGGGGTAAAATCAAACATGTTTGAAAATCAGTCGTTCAGTCTTTGCCAAATTGCTCAGTAGGCAAACAAGTATTCTTCTTCTTCTTCCTCTCAGATAAAAACACAGAAGCATGGCGGGGGTGCAATGAGTGAAATAGAAATAGAGTTCTGTAAAATTTACAGATCGTAATAGCCATGTTTGCTCAGCCATGTCTTTTTCCAAATACGTTGTCGTCTTTTCTTTTTAGGGCTTTCAGCACAAATTGCTGCCTTGCACAAATTGCCAAGGCAGCGCGTTTCACTCTAGTGAGCTTCATATTCCTCTTCTACTCGTTTGGCTTCCAGATAGACAAATCCGAGTAGCGCCATCTTACTGCGGAGCTGAGTCCGACGTGGTTTTTAGACGTACAGCGTGAGCAGGGAGATCGCATCAGGGCGTCGGGTCGCACAGTGTGGCAAAATACATTGTGAGCTGTGAACTCACACTGTACGACGAAACCCTGCAGTTTCGTCGTACAGTGTGAGCTGTAGCTGCGTGCAACGATTGAAAAAATCGCACAGTGTATGCCCGGCTTAAGAGAGTTTGTGGTTCTGGCCCAGCAGGAGTTCAAGTCTGATTTGGATGCAAACTAATTTCAGCGTGGTCAAAATAATTAAGCTTGGACTGCTTGAAATGGCCAGGTTAAAGGTAATATTCTTGCAATTTCAAGCAGAAAGATTGTTTATTGTTTTCATTGGAAAAAGTTTAAAATCACCATTTAAAAAAAGGTAGAATCTAAAGGATCAACCACAGAGAAAGTGTGAACTCTGAAGTGCTTTTTTTCTTGATGATTTCTCCTCACAGCTGCTCCGCTGCATCATTTATAGATCATTTGCATAATTTAACAGAAAAACACAGATTTTCTTACAGAGACGCAACAACTGATCACAACAAAGCAAACTAATCAAAATTCATGTCTCTTTAAATATTCACGGCATTCAGAAATACAGTAACGCAGCTAAAGTGCTTAAAGAAGCAGCACTGGGGGTGGAGGCGTCAGAATGGAGGGCTGTCCAATTAACCGGGCCAATTTAAATTTTCGTAATGAGGTTTGCTCAGGCTGATTTGGTTTGTTTTTGGCGTTCCTGATTAGCAGATCCGAGCTGGTTAATCACAGCTTGTTTCAGATTCAGCTCAAGCATCAAGGAAAAGAAAAATGAAGAGTTGGACTTACACATTTTGACATGGGGGCAGGAGACCAGTAATGAAACCAATTAGTGTAAATCGGCATTAAATTAAACTCCAAATAAATTACTTTGATTGTGCTGATAAATACAGAAACTTTAAGTTTTACGGCTCTTCTAACAACCATCCAGACTCCTTGAATCTGTGTTCACATAATTTAAAACTTCATGTTAATTGAAAAGCAGCAGAAAATGTAACTGAATATAAAGTTCTGAAAGACTATAATTTCTAAAGAGAAATCCTCCACATGAATATGACAAAAAGCCAAAGTTTAAAGGAAAAAAAGGAAGACTGATTGTCTTCACATGAAAATATTAGGAATTATAAGAAAAATCTGCACAACAGTTCTAGGTATTCGGTTGAACGTTTTAAATTAAAAACATAATCTATTTCCTAGTAGTTCCCTACCGTCGAAAACTATCAAAATGGTTATTTCACAATACAAATGGTGCCCTTAAAACCACATCATCATCGAAAACACTTTGACTTCAGTGGTTCCTCGCTGCTGAAGCGCAGCTTTGATTATTCCCATCTGACCTGAACGCAGCATCAGTGCTCTCCTGATTGAGTTTGGGGTTGGTGGATGAGAGCAGCTGCAGCATCAAAGAAGAAACATCCTGCAGAATGAAAACGATCCCGATGATGAGAGAGGACAGAGAGATGCTTCTCTCCTCCGCCTCGCCCTCTTTGTCTTTTCTAACACCATTAGCAAAGTGCATGCTAACTCGGTTAGCTGAAGGATCGGGTGACGCTAACAGCTCGGAGGGGAGGCGATGCGTTCACTGAACTCTGTCCCCTCGTTTCTCACATCATTACTCATCACTCTAATGGACCGAGGCTCTCTGTCCGTCTCAGCTGGGTGACCAGGGTCACCACCTCCATCAGCATTAGCATCGTCTTTAGAGGACCAAAGATTGGGTGATTAATTGATTGAAAGACTGACGGAGGAGTCAGGAAATTAAGTTTCAAACTGGAGATGGGGATAGCAAAAGGGGAACAAGAACCAGTAAAAAACACTAGAAAAGAAAGGGCAAACAGCAGAGAAAATTGTGGCCCACAGAAAACTTAAAATACCAGGATGTACAGAGTAAACTGGAGCTCAAACAGAAGAAAATATTATATATAGAAAATATTATATATAGATAATGTGTATATATATATACATACATACATACATAAGGTAGAATATGAAATGTTAGATCAAATAAGGAGTAAAGGGCAGGGTATTTGGCGACAAGCGTTGACTCAACAGAGTGCAATATTCCAATACATGGGAAAAAAGGGGCATTATATCAAAGCAGGATTGATATGCCAAGTTATATCAAACAATTACAGGACAAAAGAACCAAAAATTAAACAAATGCAAGAGAAAAACTGTCAGAACAAACTTCAGGCTCATCTAGAAACACCTGAAGGTCCGACGTGACCTGCGACATGAAGGTACACCTGGCCCAATAAGCAGTAGAGAATAGTCAAAAAATTACATTAATGTCCAAACAAAAGGAAGTTTCTGAGCTCAACGAAAACTGAAATCATAGAGAATAAAGAAGAACGATTTACTGGAGCAAAAATCTAACATCAGGGAGGTTTGAAGTGGAAGTTCTAGACCAAATGCATGTTGATGAGCCAAAGAATGAAGCAAAAAAAGAAAAGAAAAAAAAGAAAAAAAAAACAAAACAAAAAAACAGGGCAGTAGTTGTTTTTTTGTTTTTTTTATATCTTAAGTTGGCCAAAAAGCCATTGTTGCGCTGAAGCTGCAAGTTGAGTACCCCTGACCTAACAGATAAAAACTCTGATCATATCGCAATCAGGCTGAATAAAAGTAAAAAAAAAAAAAAATAAATAAAAAAATCAAATAGATTCAGGGAGATATGGTTTCCATGCCAGTGCTGGCACAATATTAGTACTTCAGGAAATGGGCCATGACAGGGGCCAGGACCAGCTATACAGGGGCACAGGCCCCTTTTCGCCCCTGTTTAGAGCTGGCAATGGCAGTTGGAAACCAGAAAAAATAAATACAAGATGCAACTACATAAAATAAAATGGAAATGTCCAAGAAGACCAGAAGTTCAGAAGGAGATAATTTGAACACTGATTTAAATAAAAACATCAGAGGGAAACCAAACTGCAGCCCTCAAGGAACTCTGGGCCAGACTCAGGGTAAGATTACCAAACTTCTTATAGCACATTCTGAATAGATATGGGAAAAAATTACCAGACAAACCTGAGCTATATATCCAAATAATATCCTATCACAGAAACACGGAGTAAATTTTGGACCAGACCGGTACTGAAAAATCTCAGCACTACGAAGCAGTCTGGACTTTAACTTAAATATCTCTCAGCTCTGAAGTAAATCTCGATAAGCGGAAGAATGGAAACCTTTTTATATTCAAGATTCAGACAGTATCCCATCTTTAAAAATCATATGTTAATCCATCTGTCCTTTTCATGCTGCTCTCTGGTTTTTCTATATTCCATTTTTGAATCCTGACGACTTAGAAATACCGTCAATTTACGACCAGAAGATGCTGGTATGCATTACATATTACATGAGAAATATGAAAGTTGGAGTCTGGAAAAGCCTGAAATTCAATGTGAGAGGTGTGCAGAGGCCTTTAAATAAAGAATACAGAACCCAACCAATTCCAAGCAAATAAACAGCCCCTGCTCAGGGGAGGAGGATTCCCTCCTTCCTCCTGTTTATCTTCCAGGTATTTTCCAACAATTCTCCTACTTTATTTTTTAAGCATTTCCCTGCAGTAGCAGCATGCATCCTCTGCTCTTACATCATTCAAGATCGATTTAATTTCTTTTTACTCCTATGATGTCAGACCTGTGAGCCCTCCTCAGTGTGATTTATGATTTAATCCGGGCCGGTCTCTGAAGGTCAGGTGGATTAGATCCAGGTCCTGAGTGGATGGGGCCAGGTCAAGGTCATTTATCAGCATTCCTGACAGAGCGGAGATAACAAAAGCTCTCCAAACTGTGCAGAAGAGACCCTCTGCTGACAGATTAATGACCCAACCCGTTCTGCCAGAATCAACAGTGTTAATGGGGACCAAAGGGTAAACAACAGGGTTTATTCTGCTCAGGTGGTCTGAACTTAAGGGGCTGGATTTAAGCAGAGTGACCATTCGTTGCGCATTTTGACCCAAACGTTGGATCTAATAAAGGCAATGCCCAACCAAAGCACAGCAAGGCTTTGACCATTTTTAGGATAAAGCAGGAGTGTACAAAAACCAAGCCAATCTGCATCATGCCAGTACAAAACCAGAACAGCTCAGTAAGGATTACTTACAACTTTCGAAAACAATAACTTAAGTAATACCTTAGTCCTTTTAAAGGACAACTTTCAACATGTTATCAACTTATATTTTTAAAGTTGTGCTGATTTCTTGGGTTCATTTCCAGCTTTGAACCCTTTACAACATGGTTTCGTGCAGAAGGTAACTAGGTCGGGGTTAAATGTGACTACATTTCTTTGAAATTGCTCTTGACCCTGGAGGGCAATCATATCTTTCAGTGGTTCAAGGCAAAAGATTGGAAATCCAAACTAAATGACTTTGGGACCTAAAGTGGCACCAAAATCAACCAGGACACCAATGATAATGTAACAAAGTGAGAAAAGTCGTTCCTGTCGAAATTGATGGGAGCGCACTAATTTGTTGTAAGGTCACTACAACTGGGAATATAAACGGGGGCACAATTCACTTCTTCACAGGATCTGGATTACTTATGGGAACAGTAGTGGGTTGTGGGATTAAATGAGCATTTGTGGCCAAAAATGGATCATTGGTTTGGTACAATGAGATCTCACATTATTAAAATGCAATAAGCCTTTGCTAGAAATTATCTCTCTCAGAAAACATCTATTCTGTTCCAATCAGAAAGATTTTGCATGGCTAAATGAAATCTCAGGAAGTTGTCGCTACTTTTATTCCAGAATTTTGGCCGTCAGTTAAAAAATTAAAGATTAAAACAACCAGAAAAAAAGTTTAGTTATTTTTAACACTGTTTTGGTTTTGATTTCTTTTCTGTTTGCCGATTTTAAATTCACATGTTTAAATAAAAAGGGGAACATTTTTAACAGAAGAATAAAATACTTTACAGTTATCAGAAAGGACTAAGAGCAAACGACATCTCCGTCTAAAAATACATTTTATAAAATTAATAAAAAGTGCATAAATCAGCAACATATTTACAATAAAAACAGAAAAGTAGTAGAGATGTAACTAACTTATTAAGAGCAGTTATGGTTATACAATCTAAAAGCTGCTGGAAGGAAGGAACTATGGCAATGCTACTTTGTACACCTAAGGTTCAGCTGTTTCCCGGTGAAGCACCTCTTCAGCTCTGCAACAACTGTATTCATGTGGGAGGAAGGAGCAAATATCCAATAGTAATGTTACTTTTATTATTCCATTTAATTCCCTCCTGCATTAATTCTCCTTATGATAAGCCTATCTAGCAGCTTTCTTACAGTGATGAAGAAACAAACAGTCTCCTCCTCAATTGAGTTTACTTCAGTTTATCTATATAGCAACAATTTTGTATCACATGTTATCTCAAGCCCCTTTACAGAGAGAATGTAATCATATTGCCCAGTGAGATTGTTTAAAGGTGTTCCATCTAAGGAAAACCAGCGGATTGAATCCATTAATTTACTTTGCAGGCTACTCTCCTTCTGGATGAGTATGGAGGGACAGTAGATTTTTGCTCAAATTGTGTCAATGATTAAACAGCAATCACTCACACAAAGCATGCATGCTGCAAAAGTGGAGAGAAAAACCTTCCTTTAACAGCAAGAAACCTCCAGAAGAAACAGGCCCAGTGTGAGGGGCCTTCTGCTGAGGCCGACTGCAGTACAGTTTTCTCTTACTCTCCCTGAAAAGAGCACCGGTGTTGATACTGCAGTCCAGTTTTTTTTTGTTCAGCTGAAAACCCAGATAAAAGTCCACCATTTGAGTGTTTTTCAACTCTGGTCCTTACAGTACTTTTGGTTGCATGTTTCTATGCTTCAACAACAAAAACACCTGATTTAAATGAGTGCAGGTCAGCAAAGTCTGTTAATCACTATCCACTGATACCAGATGTGTGAAATTCAGAAAGTATATAAACTGCAGGGTTGTGTGTCTTGAGGACCAGGGATGTGTTCTGTTCCAGTGGCTGCTGCCCAGCAGGATCTAGAATACCTGGACGGGGTCTTTTAACGGCCCTGGAAATGAGGAGGCCGGAAGAGTTGGTCAACAGATTCAAACAGGTCCAGCCTTCTCCAGCTGTCACTGGCCCCTCGCAGTGTAAGCTTTGTCGCCTAGCCTCACTGTTGACGAAGAAAGCAGGCAAAGAATGGATGCCAAAATTCTCACTACTGTTTTGTGTACTAAATACATTTTTGAGGAGCTTCAGCAGCAGTAGAGTTGTCGCTGATTTCAGATTCTTAGTCCCCACACTGCACAGGTATTGAAATCTGTATTTAAATGTCAGCCATTTGCATTGGGACAGATAAAACCTTTCGGTAAACCAAACATTACTCACCACATATCTGACTCACTAACCATTTAAATGAACAATTTTCATTAATTTAAGACAAAACTATTCACATACATGCATTACATTAAACTGCACTTACAATATTCACCACTGTTCATCCCATTACACTTTTTCCTCCGAGCATGGAGCAGCCGGCTTGCTTGGACTCGCAATGAATCACGTGATACCCAAGACTATGAAGGATACACCGAACCCATCCTTCAAAACAGGCAAAAAGAAGGCTGCATTTGTCAGACGCATACAAAGGACTAGGCGCCGCGTTAAGATCTAATCAGTTTACGAATCTGAGGACGCAGCCACTGAATTCAAGCACAACCCAGGGTTAAAATTAAATTTTAATTAAATTTTAAAATAATGTATATATCCCAAAGAAAAATTAAATATTGCAGTAACTCATAGGGTATTTTTTTTGTTGTTGTTGAGTTGTTGTAGGTGTTGAAGCCAAGAAGGATCTTCTGTATCGGTCTGTCTTGCACTGGATCTGGGGAAGCCTCTGACTGAAGACACTCTGTTTAAAAATATTCTAAAGAGAATGCTCACTGCAGTCCATAATCATCTTCACTTTATGAGGGACTCTTCTTTGTGATGAAAAAAAGACTGCACTATTTCAACATCAGTTCCCTGGTTGTCCAGTGGTGTCAGTGTTTTGGGTCTGTTCCTGCAGCCGTCCACCACCAGCTCATCAGAATCAAGTTGCAGTAAGCAGACTTGATCCTAGTGGACCATTTACATTTTTTTATTCATTCAGAATACACTTGATCTGCATTAAATAAAATATAAAGAAAAAAACAACTTGTAGATCAGATCGGGACCCAGGTTAAATTCCTGTAGAGCAAAATGCAAAAAAATGTTCTTAGTGCAACTTCTCGAAAGTGTCCTCATAACATCTGAGCACTGACGTATGACATCATGCCACCACATTTCTGCAGTTATTGAATTAGAGTTAATGATGGAGAAGGATTTTCCCACAGCGGCCGGAGAAAGCAGCTTTATTATTTCTGCCCTGCAGTCACATGATCGATGCCCTCTTGAGATACTCTGTTTTCCATTGTGTGTTAATGTAATGTGACTCTGTACCGACAGGCTCGCCTACAATAGCCACACTGTTTCCTTCTGGTTCAGACAAGAAGTTACAAGCTGTGAGACAAAACTATCTGATTTGCTGTGCGAACACCTGATCCTACCAGCTGAAAACACACGGGGCTTATGTAAGGAGAAACCTTCACCCTTGCCTCACACGATGTTGCCCAATCAAAACCCAAGCAAACCGAGGGGAGATGAAATAACAGTTCAAACTTTACATCTTTGTTTAAACAGCTGATGTTGCTCCTTTCCACCGAAGCAGAAAAAGATGCTAGGGTCAGGACATGAGCTAAACCAACAAAAACACCTTTTGGGGGCAGATTAGGATTGATTACAGTTCATATAGGGTTGCAGTAAATATGTAAGGTTGCAGTAATTATATAAATTCAACAAACATAATAAATAAATCTTAATTTGTTTCTTATTTAGGGTTGAAAGCAAACATATACTCCAGGGTAATGTAATCTCTACGGGTAAAAGATTACATTAAAAAGTCGATTTTGGGCGATGTCTGAGGCTTTGGCAAAGAAGCAACTAATAGTTTCTCAGTGATTTAACAAGCTTACAACCATTTTATCTCCAACATTTATTAATCTGAATTAAAACAGTGTTACAAAATATATTACAGGGCCTGAATATGTTGCACTTAAATAATTAGCTAACACTAATTATAACTTATTAAGCTGCACTGCACTTTGGGTCCTGTGTTGGTTGTATAAATGGCTCCTTGCTTTGTAGGATGAATTTGAACTGTTCTGAATTTCAATACGGAGCATTAAACTTTAATGTTTCCAAACAATACCTAGACACTATCAGGAGTGTCAGCCCATTTTCATTCACTTTCTTTAGAAATTCAGGGCTTTTTTTGATTGGAAAACTTGTATCATCTATTGATAGATGGGAGATCAGAGGGTGTTTTTCCAACTACAGTGGGAGACATTTTTCAGCCTCTCAAAGGCAGACCATCCTAATGAGATCTAAGGTTCCTCAGATTTAAGAAGAACAATGTATATTCTGTCAGAGTGGATAACCAGTTAGCTTATTTCCTGTGGGGACTATTTGGGTATCATGTTGTTTTTGGCCACCAATAAAGGATCCCTCTGCAACTGACTTTACTAGTGTTGGCATTAATAAATCCATTTTGTTTCTTGGAGCCTTCAACTTCACTAACCTTGTCTGTTTAATTAAGAAAAGTAATTTCCAAGCACAGCAAGATCTGAGATTTTCAGATAGCCTCAAGAATTTTCGCAGGTCAGAAAAGAGGAGGGGCTACAGCTACATGTAGGTCGGCACAGAGAGGCTGAGATCCAGAGCAGGGACTCCATGATAGAAGGCGAAGTCCTCATGAGGAAGAGAGAGATTTCGTGGGTCATTTTAACAAGCTGAAGATGAAAATAATGCATTGATTGATTTTTATGTATGGAGTAAATTTCAGAATCTTTCTAACATGCAAAAAGCATCAGTGTTACACAGTTTTTTGTTAACCGGGGAACCTGAAGTTACCTGGGTTATGCATCATATTTATAATGGATGAATATTGAGTATGAAACTCCAGACAGAGTCTAACCTGCACTGGGAGCAGAACTTGTACAAATGGATGCAGACAAAGCTCTTTGTTTTGGTTTAGGATCTTTTGAAAATTCACACAAAGCCTTTCCATCACCCGATGTGCTCACAACGACCTCAAACGGAAATACCTCGGCAGATATTAACCAAAGCAGTCCGTAAATCTACAAAACACATGTGTACTGGGTAGTAACTGGATTGTAAGATCTGGTGTGTTTTGCTTAAGGATCGGGATAAAAACCACCTTGATTCTCCTGAATCTAGTTGATGCCTCCTTTAACACATTCAACCAAACCTTCACATTTATGTGGTTTCTCTGCATTTCTGAATCACAAGAGTACAGAGTGGTAC
Organism: Cyprinodon diabolis; assembly: GCA_030533445.1. Classification (NCBI taxonomy): domain Eukaryota; kingdom Metazoa; phylum Chordata; class Actinopteri; order Cyprinodontiformes; family Cyprinodontidae; genus Cyprinodon; species Cyprinodon diabolis. The sequence goes on along the minus strand of CM060070.1, from coordinate 15,765,914 downwards.
AGAGTGGATGCAATTTAAAAAGGGGTACATTTCCCTTTGTGAGACTTTCAGGGACTCTTGGTGCAGCAGCAGGAGGTACGCCTACAGCAGTATCACTGACCGGGCGCTTGCAGTTGAAGGATTACTTACTGCTGTAATATTCCAAAAACGTCGGCTCATGTTAACTGAACATGTAACACAGCAGCAGCCACATGTTGACTGTAACGTGACACCAGGCTCTTGGCTGTTGTTACCACGGTGACCCATGGTGAACTCCAAACCAGGCATCTGAGTGTGTGTATGAATAAAACACAGAGCCTACAGTGTGACCAGCTTTTACACTGATCTAGTTGTGCTCAAAGAACACTTTGTGATTTAAATGTCATGTTTAAATCAGAGAAGCTGATTTCCAGCTCAACTCTGGAGTTTCCTCTCAAGTCCTGGCGTATGAGGTGAAAGCTCAGCAAGCTGCCATACGGACAGTGGCACAGACCTCTGAGGCGGGGGTGGGGGGGGGGGGGGTGGGGGGGGGGGGGGTGGGGGGGGGGGGGGTTCCTCTGTTGTTGACCCTGCTCCTCCCCCATCTGTCTCCTCCCCTCAGTCTGGGACAATAAAAACAATGAGAGGCTACTGCTGCTGCTTTGTGTTTCTTGATCTGAGAGGTGAAGCCTGTCAGATACTAACACACACCCATGAGAATCCCCCCCATCCCGTCTGTCATGTGGGTCAGGTGGCCCCTGTTGGCCCTGGACCCCGCCTGGCTCTCTATTATCTTTACTCCTGTCAATCAGGTCTTTTTTTAGTGGAAAGCACACAGTGAAGGAGAGGAGGGTCGAGAGCCGGTAAAATTCAAACAAACAAGAAAAGTTCTCACACAGAACATGTGGGCCGGTGACAGGAAACATGTTTCTTTGTTGAAAATGCTGGAAACAAATATTTCAATTGACAAAGGGCTCATAGAGACGGAGAGTAATTGTTTCATCAACTATCACAACAGAACAAGACAGAAAAGTATCCAAGAAAACAGTCTTCTTGATATATAAATGGAGGATTTCATTAAAAAGTAATTTTGCTTGACTGACGGGTCAGTTAAACCAAAAATCTAAAAGCCTACTTCCCTCTTTAGAGAAAAAAATTAGGCTGGACAGGGACACCTTAACTAAATACATGTGTTCACAGACTTCTGAATTGTAAAACTATTTCTATGTACTTGTATGACAAATCTGTAAACCTGTAGTTTCAGGTTTGTACTTCTCTCAGAAGTCCAACACATTTTATTTTTGTAGACTTGCTAAACATTTTCAATCCTTTGAACGGAACCATTTCAGCTTTTGGAATGCTTTGTCCAGCCCTAGATTTTATTTGTCTTACATCTGTAAATGTATTCCTCTTTTAAGAAATGTACTTGAGGCATTAATTAGTTCAGGTTAGACGTTTTCAGTCTAGGAATTTTCGTTTCAGCCTGTCAGAACTAATTTATTGGCAGACACTCAGCTTTTTTCAGCTATAAATGTTAACTCTGAAACTGGCTCAGTTTGAAAAAAGGATTCAAATCAAAAGATTCTTGTTACCACATTCAACATTTGTGGATTATTATGGGCGATATTATATTTAGTCTGTCTCAAAAGATCAAGCTTTAAAGTTACCTTAAACCTCAGGAGGCTTTAGTTTCCTAGAACCCAGAGATCCCTTTCTAAAACTTTCTGGATTACTTTTCACATTTGATTGTACTACTAGGAACTTCTATGGTACTGTTGCTAACAAATGCTCAGGATGCATCTGCTACTTTCAAGAACTTTATAGCCACTTTTCTGATAATATTGTGGAAGTTATAGGTTAATTTATTAGAAAGTAACCCATTGTACTTTTAGAAATTCTAGGAACCACTAGTAAACCTGCTGATTAAGATTGAAGTGCTCTGTTAGGAACATAAGGAACAATCAGATCTGTGATATAAGATGGAGCTTGGCCATTTAAGGCTTTATATGTGAGAAGGAGGATTTTAAATTCTATTCTTGATTTAACAAGAAGCCAATGAAGAGAAGCCAGGATAGGAGAGATATGATCTCTTTTTTAATTTTCATCAGAACTCTGGCTGCAGCATTTTGGATCAGCTAAAGGCTTTTAACTACAGTTGGTGGACTTCCTGATAGTAAAGAATTACAATAGTCCAGCCTTGAAGTAACAAATGCATGGACTAGTTTCTCAGCATCACCCCTGGACAGGAGATTTCTAATTTTTGCAATGTTCCTCAGATGAAAGAAGGAAATTCTAGAAACCTCTTTGATCTGGGATTTAAATGACAGGTCCTGATCAAAAATAACACCAAGATTTTTTACTTTATTATCTGAAATCAGTTTAATCCCATCCAAATGAAGTGACTGGCTAATCAGCTTCTTTTTCAGAGACTCTGGTCCAAAGACTATAACCTCTGTTTTGTCTGCATTCAGAAGCAGAAAGTTAAGAGTCATTCAGGTTTTTATGTCTTCAAGACATGCCTGTAATCTATGTAATGGGTTAGCTTCATCTGGATTTATAGACAGATATAGCTGGGCATCATCAGCATAACAGTGAAAATTAATCCCATGCTGTCTAATAATTCTACCAATTAGGAGCATGTATAAAGTAAAGAGAATTGGTCCTAGCACTGATCCCTGTGGTACTCCACAGGTAACCTTTGAGCGTGTTGAAGATCTATCATTAACATGAACAAACTGAATTCGATCAGATAGATAAGATTTAAACCAGTCTAGTGCTGTTCCTTTAATTCCAACAAAATCTTCAAGTCTTTCTAAAAGAATATTATGGTCAACTGTATCAAATGCAGCACTAAGATCCAACAGGACGAGCACAGATACAAGTCCATTATCTGAGGCCATGAGAATATCATTAGTGACTTTCACCAGAGCTGTCTCAGTGCTATGATGAGCTCTAAAACCAGACTGAAACTCTTCAAAAAGTTCATTATGGTGTAAGTAATCGCAAACTTGTTTGGCAACTACTTTCTCAAGAATTTTGGATAAGAAAGGAAGATTGGATATAGGTCTATAATTGACCAAGTCATCTTGGTCAAGAGACGGTTTCTTAAGCAGAGGTTTAATTACAGCAACCTTAAAAGCTTTAGGTACATATCCCTGTAACAGAGATAGATTAATCACATCTAAAATGGAGGAGGAGATCAAAGGGAATACCTCCTTAAATAACCTGGTAGGAACTGGATCTAATATACAAGTTGAAGGCTTTGATAAAGACAATAATTTTGCTAATTTAGAAAGTTCAACTGGATCAAAGCAGTCTAAACCCGGTTCAGATTCCATGACTACCTCAGGTACAATCGCGGATAGAGGAGTGCTTATGATCTTATTTTTAATAAGATCAATCTTATTTATACAGAATCCCATAAAATCATTGCTGCTAAGAGCAGGTGGGATGGACTGTTCAACAGAGCTATGGCTCTGGGTGAGTTTGGCAACTGTATTAAAAAGAAATCTAGGATTATTCTTATTCTCCTCTATTAATGAGGAGAAGTATGCTGCTCTTGCTTTACAAAGGGTCCTCTTATACAGCAGTAAACCATTTTTCCAGACTAGGAAGGACTCCCGCAGGCCTGTGGAGCGATATTTTCTCTCCAGTTTCCTAGCATTTTGCTTCAAAGTACGCAGCTCTGCATTAAACCAAGGAGCAAGCTTTCTATTTTTAACAGTTTTCATTTTCAAAGGAGCTGCGTTGTCTAAGGCAGTACGCAGAGAACTAGCAACCCCATCAACAAAATCATCAACCTGTGAAGGGGAATAAGCTATGCTTTTGCACTCTGCAGCACTGCTCAGCGACACAGAGGAGAAAGTGAAGCAGATTCTTTAAAATTTATAACTGCACTATCTGATAAAGATCTACTAAAATGTAACCTTCTTTTGGAGGAGGAGAACTCTGTTAAAGTAATCCTGAAGGTTATTAGAAAGTGGTCAGAGAGGACAGGGTTGTGAGGAAATACTGGTATTTCTTCACATTCTATGCCGTATGTCAGCACAAGATCCAAAGTATGAAGATGAGAATGTGTGGGACTATTCACATTTTGAACAAAGCCAATAGTGTCTAAGATAGCATCAAAGGCTGCTCTTAAGCTATCGCCTTCAATGTCAGCATGGATGTTAAAATCTCCCACTATGATGACCCTGTCAGTATTTAATACCAAATCAGAAAGGAACTCTGAAAACTCATCTAAAAATTCAGAGTAAGGACCTGGTGGACGATACAAAGTTACAAAAAGAAGAGTTTTTTTTTGCCTTGAAATTTGGATCAGGGAAATTAAGGGTTAAATGTTCAAAAGAGTTGTAGGTATTAACTGTTTTGGGAGTAATCAGTAAGTCAGACTGGAAGATTGTTGCTACTCCTCCTCCTCGCCCAGAACTTCTGGGTATGTGAAAATTTAAATAGCTTGAAGGAGTTGCCTCATTTATGCTCACATAATCCTCTTCCTGCAGCCAGGTTTCTGTAAGGCAACACAAGTCAATGTGATTATCACAAATCAAGTCATTAACTAGCAGACTTTTAGAGGAAAGAGATCTTATGTTAAACAGACCGCATTTAATTGTTTTAACTTTTTCCCCAATTGGAGTTATTTTGATTTTAATTAGATTATCATGATTTACTCCTTTGGGAATATTTGCTAATTTATTAGATTTTGGTCGTGGGCAAGACACTGTCTGGATGGAGTAAAGAGTGGGTAACAGTAGAGAAGCTGCAGAGATGTGTGTTAAACTACAACTCTGCTTCCTGGTCTGCACCCTGGGTGGTCAGGGTTTTGGAGGACTAATAAATGTGGCCAGATTCCTAGAAAGAAGAGCACACCATCCAAAGTGGGATGGATGCCGTCTCTCCGAATCAGACCAGGCTTTCCCCAAAAGGATTGTCAATTATTAATGTAGCCCACGTTGTTTTCAGGACACCACCTAGACAACCAGCGGTTGAATGACGACATGCGGCTAAACATGTCATCACTGGTCAGATCAGGGAGGGGACCAGAGAAAATTACGGAGTCCGACATTTTTTTGGCAAACTTACACACCGAAGCAACACTAATTTTAGTGACCTCCGATCGGCGTAACCGGGTGTCATTACCACCAGCGTGAATAACAATCTTACTGTATTTAACCTTATCCTTAGCCAGTAGTTTCAGGTAGGATTTGATGTCGCCCGTTCTGGCCCCCAGCAAACATTTGACTATGGTCCCTGGTGTCTCTAATGCCACGTTTCTGACTATGGAGCTGCCAATCACCAGAGTGGGCTTCTCAGTGGGTGTGTCACTGAGTGGGGAAAACCGGTTAGAAAGGTGAACGGGTTGGTGGTGACCAGTGGGCAGAGATCCACGACTACGCTTTCTGCGTACAGTTACCCAATCGCCTGGCTGTTGAGGCACTTTTGGAGGACAGCTACGTGGGGGGCCTACTTTAACTCCTGGATGTTCAACAGCCTGAAGCCTGGATTCTAACTCTGACACCCTCACCTCCAAAGCTACAAAAATACTACACTTATTACACATCCCATTGTCACTAAAGGAGGCAGAGGAATAACTGAACATCTGACACAGAGAGCAGGAGAGAGGAGAGGAAGAAGGAAGAGTTGGAAAAGAGTCAAGGGAGGGAGAGAGAAGCCATAGCAATGCCAAGCTAGCGCTAGCCTAGGCTAGCTGCTCCTTGCTATCAGAAATAAAACCGTGTGAAACTGACAAGTGCTCAGTAGAAAAGTGCAGCAAAAGGTGCTATGTTTTAAAGTAGTCAGTTAGAGTTACTTAGATACAGAGATATCACAGAGAAAATAACTTAACTTCAGATGGAGTTCCTCTGGACAGCTGCAACAGCTGCACACTCTGTTAATCCAAACAGGAAGTGAACAGGTTCAAACAGGAAGTCCAAACAGGAAGTCCAAACAGCCCTATATAGGGCCCTATATAGTGGTTACGCCATTTTAAATTAGTGTCTGAACACCTGGTGGATGAAAAAGTAGTGGACTTGAAATTTCCCACAATGCATCTTGAAAAGTAGCGATTATCCATGGTCACTAGACGAGCAGATATAGCCCATAATGCTTTGTGAGGAGAGCTCTCCTCACAAAGCATTATGGGATATGCTGCTACAGCGGCCCGCTGTCACCTTAGGCTGTTGCTGCCGACAGAGGCAACTAAAAACAAAGATGGCTCAGGCACCACGCAGTGGAGGCGGAGTTACCTGACCAACGGACAGCCAAAAGTAGCGATCATCTGTCCGAACGGTAAGGTATCCGAGTTCGTAATAAAGGGGTTCGGACACACTCAGTGGTTCCTCTGATGGCATGGTTGGGAAAACAGTCTTTGTGTGTATTTATTTAGTTTAGCCTGATTGGATACATCAAACCCAGTGGTGGCTGGTGAAAAATATTTTTGGTGGGGCTGATATAGCCTAGTGTATGTCTCCAACTAATCCGGAATAAGAATTCAAATAAACAATTGGACAATACATACAATTTAACAGTAATGATTTAATTTACTATATAATAACAGTAACAGTGATGATTTGGGTCACTGTGACGGGGTTCTTTTGCCTCCAAGAATCCAGGCTCAGTCAGGTTACCGGTGTTGGTGATTTATTGTGCTCAAAAACTCAAAACAGGGTGCTAAAGACACTAAACATATACAAGATACTCTGGGCCTCACCCTCCCTCCAGTCACCAGCAATGTAACAAAGAAACAGAAAACAAAAATTGCCGCTTTTCTTCCCACAGCCCTCATTAAATAGTTTAAGCCCCTACAGGCTCTCTTATTTCTGATTTCTTCTCATTAATAAGTTTTGTCCATATATTACCTCCACAAACAATTGATGTACAAACTTATTGACTTATTCAATTACACCAAACTGGGTTTGAACCCAGCAAAGACACAGCCAGACTGAAGATGACAAGTCCCCGTAGCATAAACACGTACACACCCACACCCCCCACATACCCACACACACACACACACGCGGCTAACCCCACTGAAATATTAAGTGTGCACCCTCAATATGCCAGCAGGTAACCAGGACAGCTTGTGTGTTTTAAGTTAATGGAGCTACTGGGCTCAGCGCGAGCGTATTGGTCCTCACAAACAGAGTATAACAGGAATGTGTGTGTGGCGCGCAAAGTTAGAGGATGTGGATTCGTCACAGTCACAATAACCATGACATGAAATGTTCCTACCCTACAACATGGATGTTCTTCTGGCAAACGGGTAGATAAATAAGGATCTCACCGAATTTGGTGGAAGCTGCATCTCGTTCGTTACGTTCGCCATCGTCCCTCTAATTGTCTGCACCTGCGCTTGGGTTCAGAAGCCTGTTAAAGCGCAGTATTTTCAGCGCCCCAAGACCATAAAGTTCTGAGACGCTGATTGGCCATTAAATTCACCTAGCAATAGTACATGATTGACAGATTCTCTGCAAATGTGGGGCTGTCTGATCACAGCCCCCAGAACAGAGACGGTAGGAGTCTGTCTGTGGAAATCCACAAATTAATGACAGTAGATAGGGAAATGTAGTTTATATAATTTGTTTTGCTTATAGGTACACACTCTAGAGAGTAAAACTGACATTTATGAGTTAATTTCTAAAAATATATTTTACGTTTCTCTCTTCTTATCAGGGAGGGCGGTGCCCCAGCGCCCCCTAAGGGCCGGCCGCCACTGATCAAACCTTTTTTTCTATATATAAATGAAGTCGTGTTTTAGAGAGCTATTTAACCCGAACCTATCCAACAGTAGAATGCTTACATGAGTGTCAAGAAAAGTTGATATTCTGATTGGTTCTTATGAAGGTTTTACTTTTTTGGGGGGCTTAAAACTGTCAGTAAATCTGGCAACCCTGGCCGAGGAGGCAGAGAGCAGGGAGTGGGTTGGAGGCTGGCAGTAAGGGAGGGGGCATGGTGCTTCCAGTTGAATAATTCTTAGCGGTGCACACTCATCTGAAAGAAAAACCTTCAAAGAAAATTAGTTGGAAACTAATTGACCCTTTGTCCTCTTCTGCAATGAGTGAAGCAGACTCCCTCCTGCTGTGTGAGTCAATTTTAAACCAACAGTTCCTCAGATTTACTTCTGTGGAAAACAATACTAATTTGCTAATGGGAATTCGGTTTGTACTCTACTACCTTCTAGTGGAATCATTCAGCGGCTGTTCCTCCTCTGAACATGAATATCCTGGAAATGTTTTGAATGTGAACATGACTCTCCTCTCTGCTGGTCTCCAGAGGATTTCAGAGCTATCAGAGCTCAGCAAGGAGAACGAAGAGGTTTTTCCTGCCAGCTGGCAGCCTCTTTATCACCTCTATTAACTCCGGCCTGACGTCGGCTCAGTGCCGCCGAGGCCGGCTGCCATTACACGTCACACTTCACACTTGTGCTGTACAAAATCCTGGAATTACAAACCCCTCCCCTGAAATCAGCTTACAGAAACCAGCAGTTTAGACTCATTTCAAACTGTTTATACCAGGATTTATCAGACGAAGGAAATGTGACCATCTACCCCTCACTGCCTGACCCCTCCACCTCTTCATCGTCACCCCCACAGACTCTCCACCCAGTTTAAGCACATCACTACTCCACAGTAGATTGGATTACTTCCAGTTTTTCCTGTTTATTTCAGTTTAATAGAGAGAAGATTGAAAGAAATGGGTTAGAACGGAAAACTGTCACTGCTCTGGAGTAGCTGAATATCAGCAAGACATTAAATACGCCACAGTATCACTAAACATTACAAAGTTGATGTTGCTTACTCAAACATACAATGAAAGATGTTTTGGTACGGGATCTGTAAAGCAAAGTCTAAGGATATGGAGCAGTCTATCCAGACAATGAAAAACATATTTTATTACAGTTCCTTTCAGACAACATGGTTTAAATACTTTAAAACTACAGCAGCTTTTTTGGCTATGAAACATGTTTTAAAAGGCAATAGAAATATTTTAAAGTGCCCATTGAATACATGTTTTTTCTCTGAAAAAACATAACTTATAAGACATGAAATTATGGAAGAAAAAAAAAGGCAATTAATAGAGTTCCAGGGTAGTTACACTAGCTACACCCAGCTCTGATCACTGTCTGATCTGTTGAGTCTTTAATAGACGATGCAAATCAAACCACTTTATAGAACTTGTCTGACAACATGAAGCAGACCAAAATATCTTAAAAAGCAAAACATCTTTTCCAGCTTCAGAGAAGTTTAAGTAAAAAGTTAAATTACTCCAAAATAGCAAAGTGGATTCATACAGTAAATCATAAAAGTTTGCTGCCACTTTGTTTCCAGAAGCTGCAACTGGGTGGGCCTGAATGGAATCAGATCACTGCTTTATGGTGATGATTCAGTAAGGGTGTAAGAATTTCAAGCACAACATAGAAGCGTTCTTGTGAAGCATGATGTCTCGGGTTATAATAGCTGAAGACTGGAGTCAGAAGCTTCAAATAACAAGCTGACTGGTGTGTTGAGCAGTGGTTGTGATTCAGGGAGCTTCCATTTTGCTGTTCTGGTCCAAGGATGGGTGCACCTGCACCTATATATCACACAAATTTCTGTTTCATTCCTTTAGTTACTCCATTAGTTATAGCATGATTGTAAGCTTGTGCCAAAGAGAAGCAAATTATTTAGTTTCTAATATACCCTCCAGTAAACCAAAGTTCAATGAAATAATTCCAGTTAGAAGTCTAGCTTTAATGTTAGCCAAGGTTTGTTAATTTATAGGGTCGACCATGAAGGACGCACCAGACCCATCCTTCAAATTGTGGATAAAGGATACATTTGAAGGAGCCTTTGAAGAGGTTGTGAATTCTGATAGGCCTCGTCACCCTGCTGTGACATAATCGGACCACAAATGCAGCCATCAAAGAATGCAGCCCCTTAATTTGGACACAGCGAACATTTTACCTGGGAACACAAGGAACCTAAAGACATTCGCACTGCAAGAAAAAAAAACTATTCAGGGTTCGGATAAACCTAGCCGAGGCATGGAGTTGTAACTGTGCCATGGTTCAAGGTGGAATAATCCAGTGTTGTCCATTCTATAAACTGGACTCTAGCAAGGTTAAAAAAAGAAAAGAAAACCAAAACCAAGAGAGCAACATGAAAAAATCTTATGCAACAAAAGTCAGTCAAAAAAAAATCTAAGTTTTCTGAAAAAAAAAATTATAAACTGGTACACACCTCAGCACTTGCTCAAACTAATCATATTCTTTTAATTTTCATAATTTTACAAACTTACTTGTGTAAAGTCCAATTAAAAAATTTTGTCAAAATGAAAACAGTTTCCTCTAGAAATAGAAAACAGAATTCCTCACTCAATGAAAATTTGTAAATAATTACAGCTCGCACAGATCCTTGTAAAGTTGACTAGATGTTCGTAGTAGAGCTTAATGTCACAATAACCTGCTCTGCCGACCTGTTCTTGAGTTTCCCTGACCTTCCTTCTTTTTGACCTCCTGCTGCTGCTGTTTGTCTTCGCAGCTAAAGCCGAGTGGCTGCTGTAAGCTCAGTAACACCATGTCAACCGGGGATTTGCATAGATGACAGGAATAAAAATGCGAAGATGAAGAGCAGCATGGTGGGAGCTTCAGATTACACAGAGAAAGCCACAAAAAACACCTACAGAAATAAAGCGTAGATTTCAAATAGTTGCAGCTCTAATCATTGTTACATCTCACTGAGTTAATGTAAAATACAGCTGCAATTACTTGGGTCCTTTTGATAAAAAAGGCCAAGACAATTTGGTTTGTGCTGTTCAGAAATGTTTGTCATTTCAATTTTGAGGCAGCGCTGCGCCAAAAAAAAGACAAAATTGATTTTAAGCCACATTAATTCAATAGAGCAGCCACTCACACAGAGTTAAATATTCTAGATGTGTTTTCCTGTCCTGTAATGGAGGTTAAATACCACTGTGAGTTTTTAAACACGTTTAAAGGGACATTTGTGGGCATTCCCTGTCCTTTCCTGGGCAGCAGCAGGATTATTAGTGATTCTAGACCAGGGGTGGGCAATTCCAGTTCCCGAGGGCCGGTATCCTGCAGCTTTTAGATGTGTCTTTGGTCAAACACACCTGAATCAAATGGCTGAATTACCACCTCAGTATGCTGTCAGTTACTTCAGTCCTGTTCTGCTCACATATAACCTGTTAAACCAGTGAAGGACAATTGGAGCTTCACCTCAAATTCATAAACCTTGAGGTAATTTCCCCCTCATCAATTCTTCCTCAAGAGCAGTTTTAAATGCAGCCCTGCGGCAGCTGTAACAGATGCAAAGCGGGGATCTCGCGTTTTTTTGAGTAAAACACAGCCACTCGTTAGCAGTTCAAAGCTCGCCAGGTTGGGGGGTTGGAGGTGTAGGTGTAGGTGTAGGTTAAACTACAGATTACTAATGGTGTCCTTTTTTTTTTCTTTACCTCTCTTTGCTTTTGTTTATTTCTTTTTCATGTATTTTATAGGAATTTAAATATACATGTAAATAGCTAAAAGTTAACTAAAATAGTTTGAAGAGTTAAATAATTACTAGACCACAGCAATTTCTTGTTTATGATATTTTGTCTTGCTTAATGTTTTATTAGTAACCTTCGTTTTGGATGGATATTATTTAAAGCCGATGATCTCATTCCTGTTTTGCTAAATTTCACATTCCTTCTTTGTCCATTTCTCTAGTCATCAACAACAATAATTATATTAGATTATTTGTTCCTCTTTCTCAATGTTTCTCTCCCTTGTTTTCTGCCCATCTGTTAGTTTTCAGTCAGCCATATCAACACAGATAGCTTCCTGGTCATAGACGCTGTAGGAACAACAGTGATGTGCAGTGAGCTGATGAAGAGGAGCAGAACAGGAGGAAGATGACAGCAGGAAGTTAAGGAAAGGAAGGAATAAAAAAGGAGGATGATAGTGGAAGGAGGAGCAGCCTTGTGTTTGGCTGCAGGTGCGTTTGATTGGCAGGCAGGTCCGGCCAATTGAGACGAACTAACGGAGCGGGACGTGGTCACCGGGGCGACCAAGAGTGGAGCCATCAGAGCTGTCAATCAAGACAAGTGTGTGTGTGTCAATCTGTGTGTGGACACATTTTATTACTGCTGTGAGGACCATTCTGTCTGGTCCCACAAAACCCCCAAAGAGCGTTCGAGGGCCCATGATCAGAATCAGTTAAAGGTCGTCATGTAGGCAGGAAAGGGAGCATGTGTGTGTGTGTGGGTGCGTGGGGGGGTGGTGATTCTATCAAGATTGACTCTTCGAGCATGGCTTCCTCTCCCACAATGCATCACTCACCTCAGTATCAGTTCTCACCTGTCAATCACTTGTCAGTCTTAACTGATGTACACTGTTATTCTATCTTTCTGAGGACTTTTATTAACATAATAAAAAATAAAAAAATTGACATCCCGACTCTGCAAACCCAAACCTGGCTAACTGGAACCTAAAAACAGCAGTGGAAAAATTAAGGGAGGATTTGCTGAAAATATCCTAATTTACCAGTGTCCCTTTTGTTTATATGGTCCTCTTTTACCCATGAAGACAAGAACAAATACAATGATTATATATATATATATATATATATATATATATATATATATATATATATATATATATATATATATATATATATATATATATATAAATATAAATGTATATATATATATATATATATATATATTAGGGATGCACGATATTGGGATTTTGGCCGATATCCGATATGCCGATATTTTAAAACTCATGTAGCCGATAACCTATATCGATACCGATGTTAAAGCTGGATAAAAATAAGTAGTCATTAAAAATAGCAGTTTTGTTATCCATTTCTGACACTTAAATAATAAACTCAAATATATTTTCATATGCTGATATCAAATTGATTTTAAAAAACGCGGTATCGATCTATTTTACTTTCAAAATCTCGTGAAATTTCATCGTTCTGTTACAAACTCTCGTGATATTTTGCAAATTCTTGTGAGATTTTGTTAGTAAAATAGATCGATACCGCGTCAATATATGAACATATAAAAATATGGCAAAATTTTGTGAATTTTCGGGGGATTTCGTAGCATAACGATGACATATAGCAATATTTCATTAGTAAAAGAGATGATATGGTGTTTTTAAATGGCAATATATCAGCATATGAAGATATTGGGATATTTTATTGTATCAATATTTTTTCCCTCGTCTTTAGAAGTTTTTAAGTCTGTAAAAAAGAAGTTTTGGAGGAAGAAGAAGAAGTAGTATTTATGGTTGGGGAAGCTAAATCCAGACATTGTACAGTGATCCTGATGGTGATCAGTTTTCAACAATCCACAGTCCAAACTCTGTTGTTTTTCCCATCCGTCAAAATATTCTCCCCTTATCCTGGAGATCCACATCTGTCCAGGTTAACACTGGTATGGTAGTACATCTATTACTCCCATTTCCTTTAAGTCTTGGCAGATGCGTTTTTGGCTATCCAATGTTCTCCTGGGATGGAGGATGACATCATCACCCTCCATCCCTAAATGAAACACACTTTGTTAAAGATTTCCACAAAACCCTGAACTGTAGTTATTCAACGTCCAAAAAATGTCTGAAGGAAGTCTAACACTGAAAGAAATTCTCATATCAATATTTAGAAAGTTGATTTCATTCGATTGTATTTTAATTTTCAAAATGTATCTAAATGTTAAAACTTGCTACTTGGCTTTAGTTGGGGTGATGTTGCTCCCATAAGGTACCAATTTCCAAAGTCAATAACACAATGACATGAAAAATAAAAAATAGGTTTTGCCTTGAGTTTTAGCCAATACTAGTGTTGATACATCTATCAAATATCTGTATTAACATCAGCATTGGCTGATGATGGCCATTTTTAAGGATGTTGCCATCAGTTCAAAAAACAAAGTTTGGATATTATAGCTAAAGTTAGTTTCACTCTTGTAGCAGTTTGTAATGTGATGTGTGTAATGTGATTTGTTTGGTCATGAGAAAGTGATAGCGATGTAGCAAAGGATTGTGGGTGCTGTACCGATATAGAAAAGCAACATCAATGGGCCCCATTTCTAATTTCTTTGTTCACTTAGCAGATGATGTCAGTTTAACTGGAAGGTCAAAATGTTCTGGGGACTAGGCAACTACATCAGGATCCAGGATCATCTTAAAACACTGGAAACCTTTAGATTTGTTTTTCATTAAGGATCAGTCCAAACTAATAAGACATGAAATGACATGACATCTATATTTACATAAATGTTGATTTATCCAATTCTTTATTCTGCAAGCATTTTAATAAGTTGCTTTAAATAATTCATTTAGATGATCTTCTACAAAGGATGATGTAAATAAAAAATGTATCAATTTGTGAATGGATGGATTTTAGATGGATACAAATAAACTGCTCAGAGACATAAAAACCACCACTAGAGACGCAAACAGTGATCTTCTAATAAGAACCAGAAATGTTGCAGTGTTTTTTTTGTCATCCCATGACACATACACAAACAAACATGATGGTAATTAGTATCTTGTTTTTCACCCATTAAACAAATCAACCAATCAACTCAATCTGCATCGCTCATGACCTCATTAAGAGGAAACAGATTAAATCATCAGAGACAAACATACACACAAACTAAGTGAGTGACAGACTAACAGCAGGTCCAAGTTCATCTTTTTGCGCTCAGTAAAATAAATCAAGAAAACAAGCTAAATTACAATCTACAACATTTAAGAATCTTAATTTAGTCTTAACAAAATCTATTAAAGAAAAATTAGAAAGTTTTGCAGAGGTCATTTCAATGACAAATATTACTCTGATCCTTAATATTTTTTCTATTAGAATTAGAATGTATTTTAGGATAATGATTAATGTTTGTGAAAAGGTGCAGCATTGAGACTAAACACCAGATTTACAAAGCTGGGTAAAGCCCAATGTCATCAGCCAGCTACGAACTGTGAAAACACAGCCATCAGTTCTTTTTTTGTTGTTGTGTTTTGATAATCACACAGGTGCAGCTGGATTGTTGTACAAACACAGGAATGATTCTTCATTTTAATGACATTCTAATTTCTCATTGTCACGGTTCAGGACCATGGACAGAACACATGCATTAGTTAATTACCAAGTCATTAAAGGCTAATGAGCTTTAACATTAAGACCACCAGAAATGTTTTGCCACAAATAAATAGCTCTAAGTTTTCTTCACTCTAAACTGTTGTAGATACTGTTGCTTTAGCTGAACAAATAAAGGCATAAGTATCTAATCTCTGTAGAAGGTGAAAAACACCTTGTAGATCCTTCAGCTAATTATGCAGAAAATAAATTAACTAGTTGGTTGAAAGAAAATGAACGAGTAATTTTCTGCAGGACCAACTCTTCTTCAACCCTGCTTCAGTTCACTGTTACTTGCCAATGGATGATTAAAACGATTTGTTTTTAATCGTTAAAGGAATTTTGATTTAATGTAACGATAGTAAACTCTTTGATGATGTTCTTTGAACCCTAAAAACTAAAGGTGTTGTCGGGACTCTTCTTAGTACTCTTGTACCCTATTAGAGGGGCAAAAAATTGGAAAGCAAAAAAATCTGCATCTTTAGAAAATATCAATAATTGCAGATATTTTGTGTTGTTGAGCAATAACAAACCAAAGTTCTTTATATAACTAGCGCAGTAATTATATTTGTAGGGCTGTTTACTCCAGTAAAATACTTTTCATCATTGCTTTTACAATTATTGCAACAAATACAAAAGATGGTAAACTGTTACATTCATGCGTGGTAAAGTTTTATTCTGTAGAGTTTGATATATATGTTAAAAAAGCAGTGTGTGGAGAAGTTTTACAGTGTTGATTAAAATGATTAAAGAATTAATATTAAAGAAGATTAAATGATTAAGACTAAAATTTATAAAGCTGACGGAATTAACGCTGCATATCACCCATTCTTTCTTGCAAACATTTGTTTCTGCTCACTTCTTTAGCAAAACATTTTCAGTCAGGTTGAGCTTTGCTCCTTAACATGAACCCCGTTAATGCTTTCACTAATTTTAGCATTTTTTTTATTTTTATCAGGGCTAAGCTTGAGTCGATAGAAAGATTTCCTTCTGATCGACTCAAGAACATTTTGGAATACAGCGGAGATCAAGGTTTTCTCCCTCCATAATAAAACCCAGACCATCGGCCTTCCACCACCATTCTCCTATGAAGCATCTAGAAGGTGCAAAGGCAAACATTTTTACCTGATCTCACTGGTCAAAGGGACATGTTCTAGATTTTTTTTTCTTTCAAATAAAACTTTGGAAACTTTAGGCTATGTGACTTTTTCCCCTCTCTTTGTGATGCTACTTCCCATACATATGACTAATGATTCTTCCAGATTCTGCCATTTGAAAGAACCCAAGTTGGAAGTCCAGTCTGGTTCCTGCAAGATGTACATGAACAAAAGATAAACTCCGACCTCTCTTCTGTTTCTAGATTGCACATAAGATGACATGAAATGCAGCCACCTACTTTTCGTAAGAAACCACAGAGGCGAGGCCTGTGGAATCAAAAATAAAATGTGTATTTTTACCTTCTCTTGTCATTTCTTTGAGTACTGGTGCATGCTAACCTCTGAGTGGATTTGCTGGGACAGCTAAGCTTGCTCCTTCACCTCCTCATTCAGTAATTAATCACAACAAAAATGAAGTTTTAGTCCCACAAAAAATTCACTCAGATTTGGGTTGCTGTCCAGGATGTTACCATCAGTGTGTGTGGTACAAAGAGTGTGTGCACCTCGTCCAGTCTCTGCATGTCGTTAGGGCAGGAAACATCTGTCAGAGCTGCTTCTGTCTGTAACATGAGCTACCAAATTTTAGCGAACGCGATCAGCAACTGTTGAATCCTCAACACACACGCAGAAACCCACATGCAGCGGCAGATGGGAGTGAGCACAAGCTCGTCCCTCAGCTCTTGTCATCAGAGTCTCACCTCACCTGCTGCCATCTGTGCGCTACATGCTAAGTATACGCTCTCTTTCTTGTAAGCGATTCTGCTGAACATGTTTCTGCCTCTGAAGAAAGCAGGTGTGTTTCCATCAACCTGCCTGTATTTACCCCAAATCAGAAACTGAAACTGCTGTAACTTTTCTCAAATATTATTACAAGAAGGTTTTCCGAGGAGGATTGTAACTGAAGATGCATAAAAAAATGATCAAAGCTGAACAGGTCGCTTCTGCTCGCTGCCTCTTCAGAGGGTTGTGTTTTTAAGTCTCTTTTTTTTTGCACCTCTCCTAGACTCCCCATCTCCACCTCATTTTTTAGGATATCAAGGTGTGGAAGCAGAAAAGGATGTAATTTACACTTTTTTGACAGAACGTATGATTTAAATCAAGAGTAAACAGTATCAACAAGAAACAAGAAGCTCCATGAGTGGATTTCAGAGCGTCTTTGTTCAGCAGATCTTTGTACAAAAACCTTGACAACATGAAATATGGAAAAATCAAGAGAAATGCACAATGAACTTTTTTCCACTTTCTGCTTGGGAGTAACAGCAGATGTATTTGTACTGATCCATTAAATTACAGATCATACGTAAGATAATAAAAGTCCTCAAAGTCTCCCCAATGATCGATTACTTCCAACTCTGCTGTCTCACAACTTGTTTTAGCAGCTATGTTTAACAAATGAATAGGAAATAAAAATAAAAATAAAATGATTGATCAGATACAGAATCCTGTAACAAAGATGACAACCAGGCATCAACATGGGATTCTGTGAGCATCTCTATTGCTCTGCCATTAAAAAAAAAATATTTCTCCTGATCTTAAAAACCTCTTAAAAATTGTCTCAAAAGCATCTACAAAAACTCTGAGCTAAAATTTCTGATAAAAATGTTTGATTAAGGTTAAGGAGATTAACATTATAGTGAAAATAAAGAAACCAACAAGTTTCTTCTAGACGAAACCTGATGTAGCCATCTTTGTGAATGGACATCCTCCTCTTTCCAGCATTTAAACAGTAATGTCACCTGTTTTTTATTCTAAAAGAAGTGGGCTAAACACAGACCAGCCCAAAACATGAAGATAAAAAGAGCGAGGCCTGCACCTATTTCTCATGATTCCACTTCATGGTCTGTGGTTTGTCAACAATTTAAGCTTAACTTATACCCCATTTAGTAATACATCCGTTGCTACTTCAATTGTTAATTAGAGCCATTATTTAGTACTCTAAACTCCAAGCACTTTATCAAGTACTTAGACCAATGACAAAAACCTAAGAGCTGCAGTCTGTTCATGACAGAAAAAAGAAACTTGAAGTTGAAAGACTGAACAAGGCATGAAGGAGCCTGTTTTTCTGTCTAAAACATTCCAGTCTATGAGGCCTGGTGTCCTGCAACTTTTAGGGGCATCAGTCAACACAACTGAATCACATTATTAGGTCGTTAGCCCTTTTGAACTTGGGCGGATGAGGTGAGTCAGTGCTTTAATTCAAGAATGTCAGACTTGGACATCAGAAAGCTGCACAACGCTGGTCAGTAAGGAGTTTGACACCCTGGCTATAAAAAGCATGCATCAGCATGACTGAAGTTTGCAGAGTGTGCAGAAAGGCAACAGCACAGATGTGTGGTCATAATCCAAAGCAGAAATCTAACTGAGTACAAACACCTCACAGCATCTGTCAAACACGATGATGGAGGAGTGAGAATAGCGGCAGCTTTGCAGCCCCAGGATACGGACATCATGCAGGCAATGTAGAGTCGAAAGAATACTTCTACATTTTTATTATTTCCTTTATTTATAAGTAAAGCAAGTGTTAGAGTTATCTTCGTTGCCATTGTGCATAAATAAAATCAAATTTAAATGGAGGCATCACAGATTTGACAAATCAATGGGATAAAAAAATCATGACTTATCTTTTACAGTGGGGTCAGATTTAGAGCAATTTTTAAAAGAGTTAGTAGCAGATATTCAAACATAAATGTATAAAGAGTTGTACCACAATTGAAAGTGTCTATCCTGAAGAAGTCTATATGTGCATGCCTGCATGTATTCTATTTGCCCTATTCTTCTGCATAACAGATTATCTCCTGACGAAATAACTACTTTTTCTTATTGTCTATCTAAAGCAGTCTTAATTGGTGAAAGTTATTTTCTGAATCTGGATTTTGGCTCTGTATCCCCATTAGGAATCTGTCAACAGCATGGACTAGTCTGATCACAGCTTTTAGAAAATGTTCTCAACAGGATGATTCAACAAATGAATCCTTTGCTATGCAGAAATATGTCCCCCTGACTACAGAGGAGGGTTTGATCTGGGGACAGTCTGGCTGGATTTAAGCAGATCTGCTCTGATCCAGGATCAGCTCAAAATGTCTGTTATTTGTTCGTGAAGAGACAAAGACTTCAGTGAGTATCAGGTGAAAAATGTTGAGACAGTCTGACATTGGCAAGGAGGTGGGGGGTGTTGATGGT